>CM053790.1:39643147-40065647 GCA_028749045.1 Cupressus sempervirens
TGAGGTTCTATTGTAATTGTAAATTGAGAAAGCCTCAAGGATGACTCAATGAATTAATTTGAGGACTTGGTATAAAGGAAATTTATTTTCCTTATGATTGATGGATATTCAAGTATTGTGTTGAAGAAAGAAAATAAATTCAATGTGAGTTATATGTGAGTAAGAAATCTAAGGGATTATGGTGATGTGAGTTTGCAGATCTGGTGTTGAGATCTGAAACTTATTTGGTGCAATAGAGACATAGTGAATGAGCATAGTACTTATGTTTGGAAGAGAGTTCTATTGTATAGTTGATCATTTTGTATTATTTTATAAGGGATAATACAAGGCCAATTGGCTAGTGAGTTTCATGGTCTATCCCTAAAGTTATTTGGACAGTGGGTCCTACTTCCTTCTATAACCCCTAACAGGTTTGGCACAATTCCTAACATGGATTCATAGTCTCCTAATAGGGACTCATATGTACTGAATATATTTCATTGGATCCTAAAAAAATGGTTATCTAATTAACACATCTGGTGTTATTGTGTATGGTTATCTTCTTATGGTTGTTTTTTTATATTGATCACATGTTTGAGAATAAATAAGGATAATAAAATTTGTTTTGGTCATATAGTTGATTCACTCATCCACCCCTCTCAGTTATCTTGTGGACTTTACTTTCTAACAAAATTCTTCTCCTTTTGAAGAATTTTTAGTTTTCAAAAGTGAATCCTGTTTCTATGTATGTACTTAGTGCAAGCAAAGGAAATCCTCTTTTACTTTGAAATTCCAAGGCTTTCCATTAAGTTTATCACCCCATTCTTATGAACATCTACTTCCCTATTATCTATGGTAAGGTTGAGAGGTCACCATGTTCATGTTCACCTCCCTTAGCACCTACCTTAGAACCTCTAAGAATACCCTTTTCTCATCTAATCATTTCTAGGAGAGAATAGGGAAGGGAATTCATAGTTTAGTCTATAAGCATTGGATCACTATCATCTCCTCCCTTATTTTTAGATCCTTCATCTTGGTTAGTCATAGTCTTGGCAACCCCTCATGGACCATGATGATATTGGACCTTAAAAGGATTTTCACTTTAGTCCCCATCTATTTTGGAAATAGCTTATTTGACAAGAATAATTATTTTAAGAAAGGGTTTTTTATTTTGAGGTTTTGATAAAGGAAAATAGTGAGTTATCAGTTCACATGTTTGTACTACTTGCATCTTCATCTATTTCTTCTATATCTCATATAAATTCATGCTTATTTTTTCTTCTTATTCTTCTTGAGGTTTCTAATAGAACTCACCCTAAAAAGGTCTAGATCTTCATCTCTCCATCCCTAGAGCCCTTATTTATTCACCCAACTTCTCGATATATATCCTACCTCTTTTTCTTGACTAATCAACATGGTGCATATATAGAAGGTATCTAGCATAGTTATGTTTTTCTAAACCACACCAACCATCGATCTTCATCCAAGATTTCCTAGGGTTCCCAGGTCCATTACAAAAACTAAGAAGGTATCTCCTCCATCTTTCAAAATAAGTTCAAGTAGGTTCATGTGCCTGAGTTCTTTCATTTGAAATCCATTTCAATAAGTCACTAATTTTTAGAAATGTTTAGAATAACTTTGAGAGGTGGGTGGTGAATTAGTTACTCAAGGTCCATATGTACCTTTTGAATTCAAGAATTCAACACAAATTTGACACTAGGATTTTAATGTGGAAGCACAATTTGGTAAAATCTACTAGCAACATGTCACCACTTTTTACTCTTTCAAAGTGAGATTTTTTAGTAGTAAACCCTATTAAAGGTTTACAATACACATTGTTAAATGTAACCTAGTTAGAGGATTTAATCACCCTTTTAGGAGTGGCCTTTTCAAAGGACTTTGATAATTCCATTTAGAATGTCACCTTGTTAAAGGATTTACATAGACTATTAAGTCCTTCAAACAACTGTTAATTCAACCACTATTAAAATAATTTCGATAAAAACTATTTATAAGTTTTAGAAAGAAAATAGTAGGGTTTCGATATGTATGATTACTCACTTTATAGGTTCATATCACTATTTGATTCATATAATGAATCACTAATAAGATCCCCATTTTCATCTATGTTCTTGATTTGCTTGGAAAGCCTTCAAGTAATAAATATTCTCCTTTCAACAAAACTTAAGCCATCTACTCATATTCACTTATCAATATTAGAAACATCTGTGCAAGGAAACTCCTTTTGCTTCACTTTCACTCTTACACACTTCTGCATCTCTAATCCACCTATTTCTATGCACCTTTTCTTTTAAGTTTGGCTCTATACCTCTTTCAATAGGTAGTTCTTGCTTTTCCATTTTATATGGTCACCATAGATCTTAGGGTTTACGATCAATTTCACTATGTCTATTCATCTTCCTTCTCTTTTATAATCTTCTCATCCATCAAACTAGATCATAGGAATCATACCTAATCCTCACCTTGAATTTATGATCCAAATCATCAATCTTATCTTCAACACGGTTTCCTCAAATTCATTCATAACATTGTTACTTACCAATCACTAAGTTATGACACTCGGTCATCACTAAGTTCTAACACACAGTCACTGTAAAACTTCTAGCTTGGCATCAACTCTCTTTTTTGGTTGATACTGATGCTTGGTCAATACTAGGTTGTCTCGACACTCACTGTGGCTTGGTTGACACTAGAATAATTTGACATTCCTTAACCTTTTACTCTATTTCTTGGCTTAGCTTTACTTTCTTGATATAAAAAATCATTTGTCTTATCAAAGTCTAACTGATCAAATATCCATTATAACTTCCTTTCCATAACTCAACCTTTCCTCTATGTGCTATTGTTATGAGAAATTTCTCAAATCCTCTTCATTAATCAAATAGATATAAAATTTAGACTAGTTAGAAATATGTATCATCAGTAGATTGGACATCAATGAAAAAACAACAATTGTTCCAATTGTAAGTTTCCAATACTTTGGATGCATAAGTGATATATATTGAGAAGACCCATCCTTCTCTTAATTTATTCACCACCCCTATAGAGGTAGGTAATGTGGCTCCTCCTTCCTTACCTCTTAATTAGTCACTTCTTTCCAATGAGGTGTGCATGTTTGACTTACTTGATGATGTTTTATTATTGATGAAATACTTCCCATAATCCCTCAATCTCACCTCAATGGAGATTTTAAATAAAACTTTTGAGGTGACATCATCCTTTGATCTAACTATTAGTGGGGCACTTCGAGATGTCTTAGTTGTAGCCTTTCCTCTTCAATCTTGTCCTCCTTCCCCTTATTATCAAGATTTGGAGGATGGGGACCTATTAGAAGATGATATTTGAGGAAGTTTCCTTTTCCTTATATTTATATTATACAATTTTTATTTGTGTTTCCACATTATTTTATTTTAATTTGTTTTCACTTTGAAGGATCCATTTTGTTGGTGCTTAGAAATATGAGTTTGAGTTTCCTATATTGGTCATTTTTTCTTGTTTTTTTTCATATCTTATTTTTTGAAATTCTTGGGTGATCAAAATCATTGGGAGAATTTAGGCCTTCTTCTATGTTGGCCAAATTGTTATTTTATCGTTGACTTTGAGTGTTTTTCTTCAAATTTGAAAACTTTAGGACTATGGTGGAAAATCATATGCATTTATATACTAGAAAAAAAAATCAATACTATGGTCTTTAGAAATAAATTATTGGATCCACTTGTCTCTATAGGCTTTTTTGATGTTGTCAGAATCATGTGCCATTAGTTGTAGGGTGACATTCATACTACAACATATTTGTTTGCCTTAGAATGCATCATATTTTTCTTCATGAAAGTTGTTACATTCTAAGAGGAGACTATTATATTTACATTGGTTGCATTCTAAGATTTATCAAAGAAATCATTTTAAGTCTATTATACATATCTTTGTGGGGGAAAATCCACTATTATTGTATGTACCTTTTTAAGGACCAATCCATCATGTATTGTATACACCCTTTTAGGGTCAATTCACTATCTATTGTGTCTTCCTTCATGGAGTCCAAACCTATCGAACATCTTTCATTCTATCATACAACTATTTAGCATTAAAAAAATTCTACTCATATGAGTACTATATAAAATTGCCTTATTGTATGACTAGCATAACACAACATTCTAATGATACTCCCACAATCTAAAAGAATCATTTAGTATAGATATAGAGCATAAAAAAGTGTCTATCCATACTAGCATAAACTCAAATATCACTATCTCACAATCTATATCTAATTATCATCATTTTTTTAAATCATCAATTGTTAAATTTTTTGTCATCTAAGATTCTTTTATAGAGCTTACATCTTGTGTGATGTAGTTTATCACAATCTCGCAATGGTGAAAACTCCACATGGATAGAAGACTCATCTTCCCCTTTGCATCTCAGAAAAAATTCTATCTTTACTTTATCTTACATTCCACTAATGGTATTCTCACTATAGTAGGAGAAAAATATAATGTCACAAATTACACCTTGTGCACTTCTTTATTGTGTACTACATCTTCTTAAACTTAAATATAATTTCCACCTAATCCTCCATCTCATTGTGCTTCTCTTGTCATCTCCTTTTGTTTGAGTCCTAGACCATGTTGTTTGTTTGGTTCAAGACAAGTGTAAAATAGATATACTTGTGCAATATGAACTCATCCCACAAATCTTTTGACTAAAGGTGTTGTTGGGATGTTACATCACTTGTTGTTTCTAACAATGTAACACCTCCTTTCGTGAGCCATCAATGTCAAGAATTATTTTAGTTCCTTAAAATATCCCTTTTGTGTCCATTCTTGGTTCAAACAATTCATTTAGCTATATCTATAATATATTCATTATTTTTTATGGTCTTCAAAGCTCTTTATTCATTATACATTGTTTCTCTATAATCTTTCATCACACACAAGATTACTTCAATCAACTAGAATCTTTCTTCTTGGCTTCAAGGGGAGTTCTCAGATATCCATTTTTTCTTGTTGATAAGAATATCTTATTATATGGATTTTTTTTTGTTTATCAATTGTTATTTACCGCTTATTAATTATCATTTATCAAAATTATCTATCTATCTAGTTGTCTATGGAGGTGGAAATGAAAAAATGTGGGTTTGACTTCATAAACATGTTAGCATGAATGTTAATAGTATTCCTATGGGGGAGTAACCTAGCAGTGTTGGAGACATGTCTCAAAGGTTGTGTGTTGCATTCATGACAGAGTTTTTCATTGATGTCAACATACTGAATACTGATAGAGTGGTAGAAAGAGATTGGCTTTACATAGTTCTTGAATTTAAGATTACATATGTGCATGTGGGATTATGTTATAGAGTATTTCTAGATTCTATAGTCAAATAGAACATGCATGAATATGAAGACTAGTTAGAGTTATGATAGGTTTAGTGAAGGAAACTTTTAGACAATGTTTCTAGAAATTAGGTACTGATGTTCATATCATATCTCTGAAAAAGATTGGAATCTAGTTAAGCAGGCTTAGAAAGAGGTTGAAGAAATGTAGAAGATGTTGTGGTTAATAACACACATTTAGATGATTAGTTAGTGTGAAGTTATGAAGACTATGAGCTGACATATTGCTTGTAATTATGAAAAATATGTAATATTGTAATGTATCATGTAAATGTCATATTTTAAGTTGGTTCGATATTATTGTAAATTAGGAAATTCTCAAGGCTGACTCAATAATTTGTTTTTAGACTTGGTATAAATGAAAGATGTTTTCCTTGGCTCTTATTATTACTGAGATCATTTTTATGATATCTGAACTTAAGAGTGAGATAGAGTGAGTATAATGTGATATTATGTAATGTGTGAGCTTACATGCGAATATATTTGGGATTAGAGTAGTTATTTGTGAAGTTGAGGCATGGTGAGATTACAAGGAATTGTATTAATAAATAAGTTGTTCTTGGACACTCATTGATGTATACTTATATTATTCAATAAGGATAGTACTAAAAAATTTTGGACAGTGGGTCCTTTTGCCTTCCTTTCAACTCCTGACGGGGTGAGTGCACCAAGATGGTGTTCAAAAAGGGGGGTATAAGTGGACACTTTTTTTCTAAAATCAAGTAAACCTAAACTTAGACAAGACATTTGAGGGTCATCCAGTAAAAATGAAAATATGTGTAAAACATATAAATTGTAATACTCTAAATCTACTTTCTAAACTACTAGAGTTTTTACAAAATGGATAAGATTATGTGGGTCAAAACCTGCACACACACAAAATAGTTCCTGATTTTTTTATAAAGCATAACATAGTTGTTTTGTGTGCAACACAAAAGACATAATTATATTTAGTATTTTGCATATCCCTTTGGTAGGATGATAGTTCAAAATTATATCTAGAAGTTTTTTGTTTTTTTGTAATTTTATGATGAATTTTTTTTGTTATGAATTATTGAATAGACTACATCTTGAAATTTTGGTACATGTTCATGTGTTGAGCATAACTTGCATCAAAATAATTGAAAATAGATTTTTTTTTTAAATGTGTATATAATCAAGTGTATAACAGTAATATGTAATTTATTTTGAATTTGGTTAAGCATATCAAAAGTTATTAAAAATCTGGTAGACATATGACTATGAGGAATGTCAAGGCATTGGTAAAAGTAATTAAAGTAAATAAAATTTTAATGTTGTCCAAAATAAAGAAAAAAATATATGGTTAGAAAGCTAAGAAGATGATTAAGATTATGGTGGTGATTTTAGAGATACCCACTTCATCATTAGCATACCTGATGAAGACAAAGATGACAATTCATCTTAGAAGATGAAAAAATGTCCAAAGGAAAATAATAAGAGAAAAAAATCTCCCAAGCCTTTGGGTCATTTTTCTAGGGTATCACCAAGCCATAACCCAATTAGGTTTTTTGGATTCAAATAACCCAATCAAGTTATGAAAATAAAAAATTCATTCAGAACCCGATCAGGTTCTACAAAACCCAATTGGGTTTTGTATTACTACTTCACAAGGTTAGATTAAGAGAGAGAGAGAGATAGGGTTATGCATTATACTAAAGAAGTGTCTATTATATACCCCAAACCTTGTCTCCATCCCATCCTCTCTCTCCCTCTCTCTCATTTTTGTTCTTCATCCTATCCCCATCTCTCTTTCTCCTATCCCCTTTTCTCTCCCACTCTTTATATCATATCCACTAATCTCTCTCTCTGATCTCCCCTCCCTCTTTCTCCTATCCCCTTCTCTCTCTCACTCTTTCTATCTTTTCCCCAAATCTCCCTCTCTCATCCCCTCTCTCTCTTTCTCCTATCCCCTTCTCTCTCACTCATTCTCTCTATCTCTCTCTCACTCTTTCTATTATATCCCATAATCTCTCTCTATTATCCCATAATCTTAATCTCTCTCTCTCTCTCTCTCTCTCTCTCTCTCTCATCCCATAATCTCTCTCTCATGTCATCTCTCTCTTTATTCTATCTCCTTCTCTCTCACTCATTCTCTTCATCTCTCTCTCAATCTTTCTATCATATCCCCTAATCTCCCATAATATCTCTTTCTCTCTCTCCTATCCCTCTCTCTTATCCCTCTCTCCCTCTCCTATCCCCCCTCTCTCTCTCCTATCCCATAATCTCTCTCTCTCTCTCTCTCTCTCTCTCTCTCTCATCCCCTCTCTACCTTTCTCCTATCTCCTAATCCTCTCTCTCTCTCTCTCTCTCTCTCTCTCTCTCTCTCTCTCTCTCTCTCTCTCATTCTTTTTGTTTATCCTATCCCCTAATATATTGGTATCTCACATATCCCCCCCCTCTCTCTCCCTATCCCTCACTCCCTCCCTCCCTCACTCTCCTGTTTTCTTTCCCTCTTCATATCCTCTTCTATCTATCCACTTCTTTCTCACTCATTGTCTCCATCCCTCTCACACTCTTTCTATCATATCCCCTAATCTTCCACAATCTCTCTCTCTCTCTCTCTCTCTCTCTCTCTCTCTCTCTCTCTCTCTCTCTCTCTCTCTCTCTCTCTCTCTCATACCCCCTCTCTCTTTCTCCTATCCATTTCTCTCTCACTCATTCTCTCCATCTCCCTCTCACTCTATCATATTTCCTAATCTCCCATAATCTCTCTCTCTCTCTCTCTCTCTCTCTCTCTCTCTCTCTCTCTCTCTCTCTCTCTCTCTCTCTCTCTCTCTCTCTCTCTCTCTCTCTCTCTCTCTCACACACACACACACACACACACATAATCTCCATCACTCCCTCCATCCTTCAATCCACCTTTGTGTAGTAGTAATACAAAACCCAATTGGGTTATTTGTCCATATGTTTAATGTAGTTAGAACTCAATAACCCAATTAGGTTATTAAAAACTATAAATAAAACATGTCAATGGTTATTATGTTGTTTCAGTGTAGTCCACCAGATTCTACTATTATTTCACATGTATTTCTATACTAAGTATGCAAGTGTAAGGTTTTTTGTGCTTGAAAATGCTAAACTTTATACTTTTCATGTGTCAACATCTCATTTTATGTTAGTATATTATGATTGAGCATAAAATAATCATGAAAATTTGTTTAGTTTGGTATTTTATTGTTTATTTTATTCATGTTATTGTTTGTATGGTAATTTGCATGTACAATCATGGGAAATAACAAGAGAGGAATGGTTTAAAAATGAGAGGCAACAAAGGAAAAAACAAGGAAGTGTACGAGGAAATTATGTAGGGGCACATCATCAAATGCCTCCAATGTAAGTGATGAAGATATACCTATTGATATTGATGTTTCAAACACACCTAATTTGACAAACAAAAATGTTCAACATGCCCCAATTGAAATGATTATGATAAATACACTTACATCACATAATGCCCCTAATGCAACATCTCAAGTTGAAATGATTAATGCACATGATGTAAGTAATGAAAATATAGAACATGGATTTACATCGACATCTCCTAGAATAATTTGTAGAAAACCAAAGTTTCTAATCGACATTAATGAAAACATTTTGAAACCAATGCATGATAAATTGTTAGAAAGAAATTGTAGGAGAATTGTTCAAAATATTTGGAATAACTATTTTGAAAATTTAAATCAAAGTGGAAGATGCCAACTTGTTCACATGGCTAAAAATCTAAAATTTAGAGAAATAGTGAGAATTTTGGGGTTAAGAACATCTAAAAATAGTAGTGAAAAAAATATTGTTAGAAATCTCTTTGATGCATACCGATCATTGGTTCAAAAGCACATACTAAAGATGCTAATAAAAGTTGGCTGGTCCTCACATCAACCATAATGAGAAAGGAAATGGGAAAAAATTGTATGGTAAGAAAAACAAGTAAATCATTAAGGATAAGTAGAACAATGTTACTCAAAAGGTGAGGGAAAATTGAGAATTATAATGAGACTTATTTTTGGTCATTCCAAGGTAGACTTCCACGTAAGGATAAATTTATTTTTGATGCACTAAGAACATTAATTGAAAATGTTTGGCATGACAAAACAAGGGCTTCACCAAACAAAAAAGATGTTGTCAAAAGAAGAATTGAAAAAACAAATCGTAAGCCACATGTAAAACATTTTTTGGATATGACTCAAACAAAATTTTATGAAATTTTTCTTCAAATATTTCCTCAAATTAAAATCAGCCAAAGGTTTTTTGAGATGAAAAAACCATTCTATGTTAAGATAAATTAGAAACACACTACATGTTGTTGTAGGGTTCAAGTTGAGTTTTTTATGCATTATGATGTTTGTCATTATATATGTTGTACTTTTCATACTAACAAAATATTTGAGGAATGTGGTCTACAATTACCTCCTAAGTCATCAATAGAATTTATTGCAAGTGTAATATGTAAACAAGATGATGGGTTCATTTATTATAAGACCATGTGTTTGAAAGATTTTTTCCCTCAATGTGGTGGTTTGCAAAAATTTTCATAAATTCCTACATCTAGATAGCACACATGAAATTGGTAAGACACTAGTTTCTCTTGGAAAGTACAAGTCAATTATATATGGTGTTAAATATGGAAAAGAATTAAAGAGGTGTGAAATAGTAAAAAGTGATGTATGTGTAGCTGATTTTATGAAATTGTTTTAAGAGAAAATAGTTTATGACTATATAGGTCATACACATGGAGCTAGATGGTTAGATGAGCAATTCAAGTTGTGTAAGGACACTTTTTCCTTGGGTACAATTTTGTTAGTTTTTGACTTCACTGAAAGCTATACACTAAAACCTCAAAATGAAGTGCAACCAATATATTACAACTCTATACAAGTGTCAATTTTTGTACACATAACATTTATTCATGCACATGATAGCAAAGAGGATCACTTCTATATCAGTGATGATCGAACTCATTCATCAAATTTTTCACAAGGATGTTTTAGATTTTTCTATGACATTTTGAGGGAAAGACACGAAAGATACAATCAACACATTATATGATTAGATAATTGCACCACACAATTCATGAATGCAAGCATGTTTTATTGGTTGAGTAGGATGCATGTGACAAGTGGAGTGCAACATTTTTGGAATTTTATTGAGGTGGGACATGGAAAGGGAGAGCATGATGGTGTTGGAGTATGTGTGGAAAGAGCCCTTAGTAGAGAGGAATTAAAGTACGAAGGTGGTGCAATATTACAAAATGCTGAAATTGTTGTCTAATAGTCCAATTCTATGATGGGACTAGGTAATACAAGTAAGTGTACGGTTTATAGATATTTTTGGTTGATACGTGAACCTAGAATTAAAAAATTTCAATATTTTTGTACAATTACAGGATCAAGTGAGATGCATTCATTTTGAAGTTCAAATGCAACGTCACTAGCTATTCATACTAGAAAGCTTGCATGCTTTTTCTCTTTGTGTATACATCATTTATGGGATGAATGTGAATCAAAAGAGTGGGTTGACCAATGGTCTTATAGACCTTTGCATCCAATTGATTCATATCAACTTCCTACAACACTACAGCTCAACGAGGTTGAAGTATCAACACATTTTGAGCATGTATCTGACCTAGTTGAACTAGGTACTAAGTTATCAATTTAATACTTGGTTAAAATAAATTACTTTCAATATTTCCATTAACTTATCCTTCTATATAATGTAGGTCATGCATATTTAGTTATTGCATATGAGAATAATGATGAACATATTACTTTCTATGTTGGTGTATTGAGCCCAAAAAGAAATTGATAGTTGCAGTCATTGATGGTAAGGACATTGAGTACCCATTAGGATCTATCATTGTGATAGGAACATGGCTTATAAGGAAGTATATTTTTTTCCCCTACCATGAAGATCTCTTTAAATCAATTTTTCATGTATAATGTACCAATTTTGACTTTAAATAGTCTTTACAATTAAATGTAGGTACCCTATCAAGAATTCTACTAGTGGTTATTTGAGGATTTTGAGACACACAAACATATTCTTCATTACTTTAACCTTATTGTTGCAAAAAATATTAAATTGATACCATATCATGGTAGGCCTCTTAACAAGAATTTGTGGAAAGTACGTGAATTTGATCACGAGGAAATACTTGATACAATAAGGGTTAGAGTTGATCTAGAAGGTTCCCTTGATTGATTGTGTGCTATATAGCTGAATCATTCTACATATAATAGAATAATTTTGAAAATTTTGTATATACGTTATGCGAAATGTTGCAACTTCGCAATGATGTGCATATGTAGAAGACAAATTTTGTAGATAAATCCAATAAGAGATGTCACATGTGCATATTTAGATGCCAAATTTTGTATATAAAACTGATATGACATGTAACATGTGCATATTTATATGCCATATTTTGTGTAAAAATCCAGTGAGAGATGTCACATGTGCATATTTAGATGCCAAATTTTGTATATAAAAAAGAGAAGACATGTAACATGTGCATATTTAGATGCCATATTTTGTATAAAAATCTGATAAGAGATGTCAAACATGTGCATATTTAGATGCCAGATTTTGTATATAAAACTAATAATAGATATAATATTATGAATTATTGTTATAAATTTGTCTCTTGAACCCTGGTTTGATGATATCCTTAAAAAATTATTCAATTATCTTCAGCTTATATGGATTTAGATGGTTGTCCTCTTGCATTTTTCTCCCAAATTTCCCAAAACATCAAGAAAATAAATTATAGATTTAGATATCTATTTGGCTTCTCTATAGCATATGAAAATCTTGGATAGGGTTGTTTTGGACCATGTCCTTGTTGTCACACTATGTCACCCCTTTTTAGGCTTAAAATAGCCCTCTGATTGGCACAAGGCATGATGATGACATCATCATGAGGTCAATAGGGTCTACAAAGAGTTAGGGTTAGGTTTTAACCATAGGTAAGGTTTTTGCTTAAATTTGAGATGATAGGAAGGTCATTTGACCAAATTGGTGAAAAGTTGCATTGTGCAACTTTGCAACTTTTGGCAGGAAAGTTGTAAAGAATTGAAGAGTAATTCCTAAATATGTTCCCCATGCTCATATACCTGAGAATGGGCAGTTACAACTTCCCAAACCTCCATTTGCAACTTTTTGCAAAAATTGCAAAAGTTGCTCAAGCAACTTTTCGAGCAACTTTGCAACTTTTGAGCAATTTTTGCTCTTGACATATTTTGGTCAAATGGGTCCATCTAGGACTCTAGCTAAGATTTCTAGGACCTATTAAGTAACCTAATACCTTAGTTTCCCATCCCTAACAACTTTTAACCTATTGAGCAACTTTTGGCTCATTGACTAACTTTTGACCAACTTATGACCTAATGAGCAATTTTGGCTTTTCCTAGCAATCCATAGCCACTCTGTTAGCTCTAGTTGGTTGGTTTTATGCTAGGGCCAACCTCATTTCAGGCACAATGTCCCTTCAATGGTATCAACCACACTAAATGGAAGTGTCCCTAAGGGTCTATAAGAAAAATTAGGCTACGATATTTGATCGAGCATTTCTCTAATCTCATGCGAGGTATTGATGAACTTTCAAGTGCTATAGGATCATGTTATCTATGCCTAAAACAACCTACTTTAGTTTCTAGAGATTTAACTTTGTTTGTATTTGGCATCTGTATCTAGCCTATTGCCAAAAGTTGCAATATTGCTCAATTGAAATGAGCAAGGTTGATTATATTTCAAACCATTGGTCCTAAAATCAAATCATTTTCTCTATTAAGTCCAATTGGTTGGGTTTAGCCTAGGACCAACCTCATTTCATCCACAATGTTCCTCTAACGGTACCAACCACATTGAATGGAAGTGTCACTAAGGATCTCTAAGCACTATTGGGCTGTGATATTTGACACAAAAATAAAAAGCATGACATATTTTTAACTTTCATGTCTTATTACATCAAAATAAGTGACATATGATTACATGTTATAATAAATTTGATAAACATGTTACATTTTCTGTATAAAATAATGAGCATTCATGTTTTTGATTAATTGCAAGAAAGTAAGCTTAAATACAAGTTTATATGCACACATTGAATAAGATGGATGGAAATCCAAGTTTAATGTATATCAAAATGAAAAATATATTATGTTATATCAATCATACAATTACAAAAAGATGTTATGTATCATTGGTAGAATACAAAAGTTGAATACCCAACAAATGTTGAATATGTATAATAGAAATGTCAAATGTGCACAATACAAAGCTAGAATATATACAATACAAAAGTTGAATACCCAAAAAATGTCAAATATGTACAATAGAAATTTTGAATGTGCATAATACAAATCTTGAATGTATATAATACAAAAGTTGAATATATATCAATGTCATGTGATGACCAAAACTACATATGTATATCACTATTAATATCTATGACTATATAGGATCATGAAAATTGAGCCTCTTTGATGTAGTTTGTGGCTCACTAGGTGTCTAGAGAAGAAAAATTAAAATACACTATCAAATATATTATCTATAAGTAATATGAAAAATAACTAGAAATTGGGTTCTAAATTGTGGATAGTTGAGTTGTTCATAACCTCATCCCTTTGTCCCATAGTTGGATTGAATGATAATGGTAATGGGCTCCTTCATCAATGGGTGAGACTCCTAACAAAATGATGAGGTAAAGTGATGATGTGAGACACAACTTTTGATGAATCAATGCTCATAGGAGGCACAACCACCAATGAATCAATGTTGGTATGAGGCACAACCTATATGGTAAGCAATAAAATGTTATAATTATAGAGTGGTATTAGGGATTCCAAATAGAGTAAAAAAAAATGTACTGAAGCCTAAGCTAGATCTCCATTACTAGTAGGAGGTACAACTACTTATGAAGCAATGCTGGTATGAGGCACAACCTATATGGTAAGTGATAAAATGTTAGCATTCTAGAGTGGCATTAGGGATTCCAAATTGAGTAAAAAAATAACAAATGTACTATAGATTGATCTAGATCTTGCATGCTAGCAGGAGGTACAACTACTAATGAATCAAACCTTGTATGATGCACAACCTATATGGTAAGCAATAAAATGTTAGAATTGTAGAGTAGTCATTAGGGATTCCAAATAGAGTAAAAAATAAAAAATGCATTGCAACCTGAGCTAGATCTCCCATGCTAGCAAGAGGTACAACTACTGATCAATCAATGCTAATACAAGGCAAAACCTACATGGTAAGTGATAAAATGTTAGCATTGTAGAGTGGCATTAGGGATTCCAAATAGAGTAAAAAAAACAAAAAAAACATACGAAAACCTGAGATGGATCTCTCATGCTAGCAGGAGACACAACCACTAATAAATCAATGTTGGTATGAGGTGCAACCTGTATGGTAAGTGATAAAATGTTAGAATTGTAGAGTAGGAGTTAGGAATTTCTATCACATAGACAAGAAATCCAAATTCATGCATACCTTGGCCTCTATTATGTTTGACCCAGTCTTTGACACTCAAGACTCCTAACAAAATGAAATGGGAAAAGATTTGCTCAAAGTCAAAAATAGAGTTGTAATAGGTAAAAGATAAATAACACATGTTAGTAAGACAAATTATTGATAATTACTATAAAACTGAAAAAAAAAATCATGTACTCATTTTTAAATACAATTGTTTACTCTCTCTCTCTCTCTCTCTCTCTCTCTCTCTCTCTCTCTCTCTCTCTCTATATATATATATATATATATATATATATATATATATATATATATATATAGAACAAATGCATAGTAAAACCTAAAATTTATGAGGAGGAAAATATGAAATTCTACCTTATTGCCTCGTCTCAAGTGCATTCATCAACTCTACACAACTAAAAATTTCTACATATATAAAACAAACAAATAAACACATATTCATCAATATTAAGTACATGTATATACATTCATTCATAATAAATTTTAAAATATAAAATTGACTTGTATTTAATACCTTTTTTTTGTTTCAATGTTCTTGTTGATTTCCTTCCCTTTCCTCCAAACCTTGAGCTATGTGGAGTGCCCTAAAGAAGAAAACAACATAACATAAGAGGAATCAATAAGACACATCATGAGTTCAACTCAAATCCTACACTTGATAGGTGTGAAAGCTATGTTACCGCATAGCTCTTAGGGCCAAAGTTAATGGTAGAAAGTGTGGCATCATCAATTTGAGAAATTTCAACCCCCAACAAGCCCTATAAAATAGTAAAGAGTATTGTTATAAATATGAGATAATATTGTAAATGGAAAGAAGGCACAATAAAAACAAGAAGATCATAGGAGGGAAAGAAGAAAAAAGAAGGACTTGAAGAACGTTATTAGAAGGATAGTTGAAAGATAGGAAAAATTGGGGTTCAAAAAGACTACAAGGCCTAAATTGAAAACAAAGAGATCAAAAAGGGAAAGAGAGATGTGAACGAACTTTTGGCACCTTGTCAAGAAATAAAAGTGGAGATTCGTGATCTCCACACTCCTATAAGACACCTTGTGTGATATGGAGGTTCTTTGATGCAGATGTGTATATGGAGCATGAACTCATGAGGTTCATTAGATGGAGTTTGGATATGCTAGGAGCAAGATATGTGGATGGGAATTGGATGGATTTGATGAATTTGGGAAGGTTTAAAAGATGGTAGGAGATGGAAAGGTATCATTGTACTTTTAATAATACCAATTAAGAAACAATATTTCAAAGCCAATGTATTATTGTACTTTTAAGAATATTTAAAAAACTTTACCTCGTGTGTTCTTTCTCCTAGCCTCGCACCTCTAGTAGAACAAGTACTATGTGGTGTTCTTGTACCACTTGCTACACCCTAAATTGCATATTGTTTCAACATATCAATCTAAAGTCCTCTATAAAATTAAAAAAATATTTACTTTTACAATATTTAGGTGGTTAAATAATATCATGTCAAAACTCATGAGGTTCATTAGATGAGGTTTTAAGTAATGCTAGGAGCAAGATATGTGGATGGGAATTGCATGGATTTGATGAATGGGAGGGTTTCAATGGGTAGGAGATGAAGAGGTCATATAAGTAGATTATTAGTGTCATACCAATTAAGAAACAATATTTTTAAGCCAATTTATTATTGCACTTTTAAGAATATTTTAAAAAAAACCTCAAGTGTTCTTGCTCCTAGCCTCACACCTCTAGTAGATCGAGTACTTGATGGTGTTCTCGAATTTCTTTCTGCACCCTACATTGCATACTGTTCACATATTAATCTAGAGTGATCTATACAATATTTTTTTTTTACTTTTACAATACTTAGGTGATTAAATAATATCATGTCAAAACTCAAACAAACAAACCTATGCATCTTGTCCACTGAAGACCATCGCCATCAAATCATTTGTAAGTGTGAAATCCCCACCTCCATATGAATAACAAGTATTCCCACAATTTAGACATGGATGTAACAACACTCCATCCTCAGACACCTCCATATCTATCCCATCACACATGTGCTAATAGTTGAAACAAAAAATGTCGATTGGGCCCCGAAGGTTGTAATGATGTATGTGATGATGATGCAAGTGAAACAAGTGAGGATGACATTGGTGGTGCAAGTGACACAAGAAGAGATGACATTGGTGGTGTCAATGACACAAGTAAAGGTGAAACTAGTGGTGTAGGTGACACAAGCAGAGATGACATTGGTGGTGCAGGTTATGTTGATGGAGTTGTCATAGGTTGTGATGATTGAGGTGCTATAGGTGATGATGATGGAGTTATCGCATGTTGTGATGACCCTAGTGCCATAGGTGACAATGATGGAGTTGTTTCATGTTGTAATGAGCCTAAAGGTGCATTTGATGATGTTCGGGGTGCCATATGTGAAGGAAAACCACCTAGCTATGAGCCATGCTCATTGATAACATCTATCAATGATGCAGGTGCATGAAGAGTTTATAAATCAATAGTCTCCTTTACAATTGATGGGAGCACAACATGAGGCATGGTTTTTCATGTTGTATGTCTCCTCTCATTTTGTGGTACCACCCTACTAGCCCCAGGTCTATTCTATGCAGAGCCTCTCTCTCTCTACCCTAGAATTGACGAATGTCAAAGTAATTTGGCTTCTTTCCAAGGATGAACTCACAATATAGCTTTCTCAAAATATATAGAGGCACCTCATAATTATTACATGATGGTAGATCAAATACCATATACCACCTATCCAAAAAATATGATCTCATCCTAGAATGGGTGCACCAATGAATAGGAAAATTTTTGGTTGTTTGTAATAGGGAGTTGTCAAATATAGGATTAATAAAAAGAGAACATATAGTACCTTTCTTTATGCCTTTATCTTTCACTTTCTGATATGATAACCCATCAAAATAAAATGCATGACACCTATTCCTCCATGCACCCCATTGTGGAACCTCCCTAGACACCTCATTTGCATTTTGGGTCATTTGTTCGAGTGTATTTACTAGGGTTGAGTGGTGAGAAAGTGTACATGACCACAACCTATTGACCATTTGGATAATGTTAGTACTATTTTGTGAGAGGCAATTAATGAGGTCCTCTTGTGTAGTAGTTAAATAATGTAATTTTATGTGTGGAGCATATATAGGAGGTGGTGGTTGTTGAATGAGAACATTGATTGGAGGGTTTTGTGGTTGTGTCACTATAGGTGGAGGGTTTTCTAGTTGTGTCACAATGGTTGGGTATTTTGTGGTTGTGTCATGATGGGTGGAGGGTTTAATTATTAAGGAGGTGGTCTTTCTTCTCTCCTTCATATTCTTGGATTCATTGATGCATCTATATTTTTAAAAAAAAATTAAAAATTAGAAAACTTATAAATTACAAAACCACATTACAAAATTTGATAAAAAAATAACATAAACAACAAATAGAATGAAGAATTACCTCATTTGTGGGGCGCCATGGATGGAGATGAAATCAGAAATTGTTTTTTATGCTAAACTTGATTGTGTCTTGGTTTTCTCCTCTGAAATCCATGTTGTTGCTACCATTTGAGGGTATAAAATGCCCTCAAACATGAACAATAGTCACAAAATATACTTTACAAAACTCGATCAATTTTTTTAAATTATAATGGCTAGTCTTAGATACCAAGCCTAGCCAACATTTCACTTTTAAATAACCTCGTTGGGTTATTGAAATTTTTTCTTTTTTTTGGGAGGTGTCCACATTTTTGTACACCAACTTGGTGGACATACCCAACAAGGTTGGTACAACTTCTAACAGGGTTGGAATATCCTAACAGGGATTCAAAGTCTTCTAACAGAAGTCATATGTACTCCTAACAGGCTCCATCCTTTCACAAGGAACATTTAAAGTAGTACATCATCTTGTGGGTACCATCCCACTAGGGTTTTCACTCTGATCAGGGGTTTCCTTGGTTAATAGATCTAGTGTTATTATGTATGGTTATCTTTCTATGATTGTTCCATCTATTGTTTACATGTTTCAAAATTAATAAAGATATTGAGAGCTATTTAATTACATAATTAATTCACCCTCCTTGGCCTCATCTTGCTAGACTTTGTTTTCTAACAAAAGTCTCTTAAATAAACAATCCAACATTTTTCATGTTATTGTGTGTGAAAGTTTCAAAAGTGGAATGTATTATATTCTTGGGATTTTTCTACCTCTATATTGATATTTCATTTATTTCCTCTTTGTGTTAGAATAGTCATTTGTATCTCATAATTTGCCTTATGTTATTTATGTTTATAGTATTTATGGTTTTGTTAGCGTAGAATTTAGTTTTTCACCTCTTTTATTATGTCTACATACAATGCCCACAAGATGCACACATATAAAATTCCAATCCATGTTGTATTCCTTGACTCACACAATAATCTGGAGAGATAAGATAAGAGAGCCCGCCACTCAATCTTGATTGAATTCTTTTTCATTTCTAGTATACTAATTATTTTTATGTTTTAGTAGCGTATAGTTATTTTCATTTTAAGTATGTTACATTCATAATAAACTTCAAATTCATTTAGCTCAATTGATCTCCCTAGCTCACTAGAGTGCTAGAAAAAGTGAAGTGTTTATTGTTCAAAAGTTGATCAAAGCCAAGTTGATTGAGGTGGATTATAATCATCAAGATAGTGTACATAACAACTACTATTCTGTAAAAGATTAATTTTTATCAATAAAAAAAAAACTAAAAAATATAAATTAGATCAGCCCACTCAAGGGCAATTTGGAGTTGATTCTGCCAATAGTATAAAATCCACACAAGGAAGGAAGTGTTTGGAATGGTCCCCACTAGACATCAGATGGATCAAAGTCAACTTTGATGGTGCTTCAAATAAAAATGCAAGTCCTTCTTGCACTGGAGTAGTGGCAAGATCTAAAGATGGAAGCATTGTGGCATTTAGTGCCAAAGAGGTGGTTGATGACACAAACAATCAAGTTGAGTGCTTGGTGGCTTTGGATGCAGTTGTGGTAAGTATAAGGCTTGGAGCCCAAAAATTACACCTTGAAGGGGATTCCCAAATTGTGGTCAATGGCATTGCAAGAGAAAAAATGGAGGTTTGGTACCTAGACTAGGCGACTATGCATAGCCCTGAGGTCAAGTACACTCTTTGGGAAACCCCCTCTATGGAGGCATCGACTATGGTGCAATTTATTTACATTGTGAGAAGTCGTGCCAAAGTCCTGCATGTGCTTGATTGTCCTATCTTGTGATGCATTCACTATGGCATCACCATCATTCATATGGTTCAAGGAATGATGATGGAATGGGGATGGATACTTACATATGTGGATACTAATTTATTCCTACCACATAGCCTAATACTTATAAATGGAAATGGCTCATTTCCTTTGTTTGTTGAGTATAGTAATTTTTTCGCATCATATTTTACTATAAAATAAATACATTGGTGATTTTTTAAACCATGTTGAGTTAAAAAAATAAACAATATTTTGTGTGAATGAAATGTGTATTTTTAGTTTCGATATTTATGTGTTAAATATGACATTTGATGTTCCATTATTTAATCTAATATACAACATTGTGGATAATGTTTAATTGTGGTTTCATGCTATATCATTCTGAATGGTATTTAATAGAGTTTTTAAGATCAAATTTTAATTTATTTTTTTAACTATATTATATAATAGAAATGTAGATATTAAAAATTAAAAATATAATCATCAAATTGATCTCTAGAATATTATTATATTTTAAATTATATTATGACATTTGCAAACTTGTAATTTTCTATTCAATTTTTTTACTTAATTTATATATGAGATTCACTAGTAACTATTCAACTTACAAATAAAACATAAGTCTACTTTGATTTTTTATCCTATAGTAGTATAGCTAATATGATTCTCTTCTCTATTCCTTCTAAAATGTACTTCAATTTAATGAGAAAAATATAAATTAAAATTTATAAAAAGTGGAGAATAATGCGATTATTCAAAATTCATATATAATTTGTGTCTTAAAAATCTTGACCAAAAAAGTAATATGAAGGAAGCACTCTTATAATACACATGATTATTCAAAATTCATATATAATTTGTGTCTTAAAAATCTTGACCAAAAAAGTAATATGAAGGAAGCACTCTTATAATACACATGATTTTCAATCAATGAAATTACAATTAAGTTAGTTTTTAGTTTCAATTTTTATTTTGAAAAATATAAATATTATTACATTTATTATTACTATGAAAAAAATCAAATGTTATTCAAAACCAACCATCATGTCATGTCTTGTCCATTTAGAAGAGGAATTTTCAAAATTTGTAAAAATATTCTTAAAAAATCCTAATTTGTTAATATCTTTTATTGTTGTTATTCTATTTCCTAAAACATAAAAAGTTTGTTTGTAAATTCTTAGCTAGTTTTAATTTTTTAGAACATTTACAAATATTTGAAATGTTAAGTAGGCTTCTTTGATAGATATTTGATGAAATTATTTGTAAATTATTGGTTAGTTATGGAATTGAAATTAAAAAATTTATTAGAAAGCATAATGTGTCGGGTGAAAATTAACTATTATTATTGTTATAGTGCAATATTAGTGAGATGGATGATGTCAAGCATGTGTAGTGATCCATGAAAGTTCTTTACTTATGATTATAGGTACTAGTAAACTCTAAATGTGTACACTAAGTCTAGATTAATTTTTATCAATTTTACACAATATATTTTTAGATTTGATTTTGGTATAGATGATTTATTTAAAATTATTAGGAGAGAGGACATAATAAATAGCAGAATTAGCAAGTAAGCTATTAGAGATTCGAAGTTGTTTTAAGTATTAATTAAAATGTTCAATCTCTTCCTTACTTTCTTTAATAGATCTACCTATTATACTATTATACTAGCTTCTCCAATAAAATCTACATATTAGTGCATTTAAAAAAAATGTAAAACAAGATCTATTTCATAATATGGTTTAAGAAGAACCATTAAACTAATGATACTTTATTTCCATTCAATTTTTATATATTTTTTAATTTAAAAATTATTTTATTGTTTATTTATCATTATTTAAAATCATTTTAGTTTATTTCATTATTTATGTTATGTTTATTTAAAAGAGATAATTTATTTTATACATTGATTTATAAAAGAAAAATTCTTTACATAGTATTATTATAAGTTAGACTAAGTAATTTAAAAATATCTAAAGTTTTATAATATTAATATAAATTCACAAATCTAAATTAGCATGCTTTGCTTAGATCTATTTAATTAAATTTATTGCTCTTATAAACTTAAATCATTCTTTTAATTCAATTTTTTTCTTATAATTATTAATTATCTATTACAATTTGTTATTAAAAACACTATCAAATTTGGATAAGAAAAATAAATTTGATTTTTCTTATATTTATTAATTATCTTTTAATGTAATTAATTATGATAAATCTTAACATTCTATGCATTTAAGTTTCATCCAATAAATAAAATAAAACATAAAATTGAAGATTTTGGTAATTGGTTATCATCACAATTTAAGACTTGAATTGCATCTAAGATATAAAACACAAGATACTAGGAAGATTTGTTCACTACCATCAACTTACAATCTAATACTTAGATTTCATCTAAGATCTAAAATAAGAATTATATATATACCAAAATACACCCAATATATAAAAGAGAAGATACTATTGATGAAGATTTTCTCACTATCATCAACCTTGACACTCTAAAATTCAAATTACACCCATGATCTAGAGGAAAATATATTAGTGATGGATGGTAGACTTACATCTAACTCGCTATCAACCTTGACCAAAAAATATATATAATGTAATTTTTAAAAATATGAACCACTTAACCAGTACATGTTAATAATTGACTCTTATAAGTGTTAAATAATCATAATTGGCTACTTTTTTAAACTTAATTTGTTTCTTAATATGTGTTACCTAAAAACTGCCTAGAAAATAATAATTGAAAATCCAATAGAATGAACCTTATTTCATATTCATCAAGTTGAAACAATTCAGAATTAAAAATATTATATTTCTTCAATTCATCATGTTGTGTAATTTCAATTGAACAAGTGAAAAATTTTCATCAATATTTTTATTTTTTAATATCTATTTTCTTATAGTGATCATATAATACCCACAATGTTGTATTGGACATTCTTCTTAGAAAAAGCAATAGAACATCAAATGCCATTTTCTGTACATAAATAATGAAAATAAAAATACCCATTTTGCTCAAAGAATATTTTGTTTAACATTGTATTTATTTTATAGTAATAAACCATCATTACTAAAACAATTATTATGCTCAACAAGAAAGGACAAGGACACAGCTATCCTCCCTACAAACTATACAGTTGACCAATTTTTTAAAAATCATGGATTTTTCTAAAAATTTCAGCATTTGATCTTCATGATCTACGTAGTTTGTAGTTGAAAACAATAAAAAAAATTGGAAAAATATCACTACGTTTTCGTGAATTTGGGAAAAAAAAGTTTGACTTTGTTTTGTCTTTAGTGCATTTTGTTTGGAGAGTTGCCTATCCTAAAGGAAAATGAACCATTTATAAGCATTAGGCTCAGTGGTGGGAATAAATTGGTAAATTATTGATATCCACATACGTAGGTAGTCATCCCTATCCCATCATCGTACCTTGAATGATGTGAATGATGGTAATGCCATAGTGAATACATCACATGATAAAGAAATCAAACACGAGTAGACTTTGGCATGGCTTCCCATAGTGCACTGCAGCCGGTGCCCTCTATGGAAATGAAGGTAGAATATTTGGCTTTTCAAGCCCATGATGGGAAAGAAGTACCACAACATGTGTGGACATAGGTTTGTAGAGATTTTCTAGTGATGCTTATAGAGTTGGGGTAGATTATTTAACTTTCACATTGACCCAAAGCCTATACAATCACTTAGCAATGTAAGCTTTGGATTCTCTCCCAATCTTGCCATGAAGGTGAACTTCTCTCTTTCAACTACTAGTTAGAAGCTACCCTTCGATGGAAGTTTCTTGGTGAAGCGTCTTCAAAATATGTTCAAACCTAATGATAAGTTTTTTTGGGACACCGTCACAATGATGTTTGGAGAACATTTCATTAACAATGACCAGCGACCTCATACAAACTTGGACATATCCTCCATGTTTGTTGCCTTAGCCCTCATGGTGGTAGAATCGAAGCATGAAGCCAAACATGTTTTTGGTGAAGTCATTGAACTGAAATGGGGTGGCAACATTGATGGCATCATTCAAAGGGTTGTGATTGGTATTGGGTTGCAGATGGGGAAGAGGCCCTAGAGAATGCTCAGCCTAGGCAAAGGGGATGCACAACCCCTACTGATTTGGTCAATGGTGGCTTCGCCCATGGTTCACTTGCCTTTAGTTCGATGGGGTTGGAACAAGATTATGTTTCTCTAATTTGTTTCCAAGGATGAATCTCTGAAATGGTTTAAAGATTAAATGTGCTTGGGCAATGGTATGAGGTTTTTACAATTTATGTAAATGGGTCATGGTCATGTTCATATTTTGTTTTCTTCTACCATGCTTACTATACTATGTTAGTGTTCTCTCGGTAAACGACCGAAGTCATGCATAGATTCGAACCTAAGACCTACCACATGAGAGGCTCACAAATTACTATTGCATTGTAGGCTTTTGCCTACTATAATACTAGTTATTGCTAATAATAAATAAATAAATAAAATTAAACAAAACAAAAAAAATCCTTATTTAACATTTTTAAATTATGATTAGTAGTATTTTAAAGAATTATCTTTTATTATATAATTGCACTACCATAAATCTTATCACCCATGACTTTAAAAAACTATATTATTTTCCCACAACTAATATCATATGCTCCCCCAAATGGAAACATGTTGACTTTGCCAATTAAATAATAATCTTTCCAACTTCAATCAAAAGCTAAAACTTAAATTTGATACATACCAAACATCAACAAACAAGAAAACATTCTCAACGAGGACAAAACTACCAATGTATATCACCCACCTACTTAACAATTCACGCTTCAAATAAATGTTTTATACATTAACTAATCATAAAAAAATTAAAATTATTTGAATACATTATTTTAATTTAATTTCAAAAGTATATATATTAGAACGTGTTAACACATGAACCTTGGACTCCAATTCAAATTTATTATTATTTTATTTGACAAAATTATGGTCACGACAATTTAAGATATAGTATCTTAATGCGAAATGATGGGGTGATTAGATTTTTAACCCTATTGAGCGTATATGGGACTATGCCCGATCAAATCAAACTCATCACATATCTCCTCTTATTATAAATATTAAAAACCATGTTTTATTCTAATTTTTCAACCACGGGTATAGCAGTGTGGCTCGAGGCCAAATAAGCCAAGATAATTAAAATTACATTTGCACTATTTTATTATTTTAGATCATGGGTAGCAATGACAAATATATGGTAGGTGAAAGGTCATATTGATTTGTCACTTAGGTTGGTAAGATGGCATGGCCCAATTTGAAGGGGATATAAAAATAACAAACCTAAAAAATTTGCACACAAATTTATGTAATAACCTTAAATATTAGGGATTTGTCAACTCATTAGGTATAGACTCTTAATCCAAATCAAAACCTTGGTTTTCATTTTAATTTATAACTAGGTCAAAGAGGAAACCATTTTTTATTTTTAAAAATATTTAATGTTTATAAAATAAAATAAGTAAAATCTATGGTTAACATTAGAAAAACACTAATTATTTCATTATTAAAATAATAATTATAGGATTAAAAACAATTAATTAATTTTTTTTAATTTAAAATTATATTAAAAAATAAACATATATTATTTGTAATAATTAGTTTTGTTATCATTTGTATTCTAGTGTGATGATTAAATCATTCTATTGTTGTTGTGGTCATTAAGGTTCAAATTTCTACTATATCATATGATCATGGGTATTGTGCCCTTGCTGAGCCATTGTGCTTGTAAATTTGATCCTTTGTACCAAAACTATTGTCGTTCATACTAGGGATTTTGTGCTCAAATATCTCACTAGTCCAGTGTGATCATGAGTTGTGTGTCATTTATACTCTATTGTACTCTAAATAATGAAAACTATATAATTTATTTGCTTGATTCTTGACCCCCTCAATATGTCCCCATTGCCATGGATAGCATTGAATACATTTCCCCTACAAATGATTAGTCGAGTTCAACAAAAAAATCAAATGCCTACACATGGAATCTCATCAATGCACTTGGAAAATCCCAAATTCAAATAACCTAAAAGCTCGATCCAAGTTTCAAGATTTTATGGTGTGAATTTTTTATTGAATCCTTTTCACTACCTACTTGTGTCCTCTTAGTCAGCCTATGCTTACTTCCTTTTGTCCTATTGGCTCTTTTTTCATTTGCAATGCCAAGTGAAGGTGTATTAAACTCAAAAGATCAAACCAAAACCAACACCCTATGAGATCCCTTCTTAGATACATTAGGTTCCCTCTAACATCCTAAGAATAAACAGAACTTCCTTTTTTCTTCATCATTAATTGGCATTTTATTGAAATAATTATCTAAAGTGTTAGACATTGCACATCTCTCACACCAAAAATTTCCTTCCCTTGCTCAAGATATAAATATATTTAAAATGCAAAATGTGAGCAATAGAGTATCTCTTGTCTAACACTTTTATAGCAATCATCAATTTTTGACTTATTTTTACTCATATGGGAATTTTACACACAGACATTCACATGACATGTTAGTGTCATGCAAAATGCATATTTCAAGTCGTAATTGTTAGATAACTGAGAGTGGGAGTGAGGGGGGGAAGGGGGGCGTGAATCAATTATGTCTAGTTATCTCACAATGCCTTTAGACATTTCAATACCATCAAAGCATCATAAACATCAATAGCATTAACTTCAAGACATCCAATCACTCAGTAGAGTCTTTAATCATTTGCATTACCGATTGTCAATAAATTTCTAGTTATTATCTAGTGATATCTTAGTTATTATTGAGTTGTAGTAAACTATAAAACATGTAAAACAACTTGCAACACAATAACATTCACACAATTTGACACCAATAGTTTAATGTGGGAACCTTGTTAAGGGAAAAATCACCTGAGACCGGTAACCCAAAAATTTCACTCTTCAAAAGTGATCTTTATTAGGAGACAACCTTGTTAAAGGTTACATACACTTTGTTAAAGTGACCTTGTTAGAGGATTTCACCAAAAGATCATCTAGACATTATCTCTCCCTATTTTCGACTAAAAAGAGTGGTTTACTTTAAAGGACTTACAAACACCACTAGTCGATGTTACCGTATAGGATTTTACAAACTTGTTAGGTCCAATTAGTACTTCTAACATTTTCTGCTACAATGGTTAATTAGTAATGTATAAAGTTATCTGTTAAGAATGACAACTACCTTTCCTTGTTTAGACCTCTATTCTTTCTCTTTCTCTATCTTTTACTCACTCGGTTGATTTTATCTTCTACAAACACTTATTCTTCTTTTCTCTACTATAGTTGGTTTTCTTGGCTCAAACTTCTTCTTCAACAGTTCGTACTGACAATAACTTTGACATTTCAGCATAATTGCCTTGTAGCCAAAAAATGAGATCAAGTCAACATCTTTTTAAATCAACAACCTAAAATTATCTTGTTCTTCTCCTTAAATAGTTTTCTCAATGCTTCTAGATCCTTCTGTCTTTTTCTACTTAATCAACATCATCAATCTTAGGTTTACAACATAATCCCTTCATATAATGAATTTAGACATGTAGAAAATATAACCTTACATAGAACTTTGTGTCAATCCTTATCCTTCTTCAATTTCCTTCATGAGTTCCTTCTGGAATTTTCTCAATCATAGATCTTGCAACAAACTTTGACTCTCACATCACACCTCTCGATCTTTCCATATTTCCTTTAGAAGTTGACCTTAGATTCCTATTTCTCAAACTTGTTCATTTGGTTGTCTCTCAAAAAATATTACATTTACTCAAGTAATACATAACTCGATTAATGCTAACTCGTCCTAGAAATACTATGTTCTTCTTTCTTTACCAAACACTCAGGCAATACTATAGTCACTTGGTGAATAGAGTCTCCCTTCATTAACCTTGTGATTTGGTAAAGCTTGTGATCTTCAATATTTCTCAATAGTACATGATTGTAAAACATTCAAACTAATGTTACATCATCATTGCCCAACTCATTCAAGTACCCATTTTGTCTTTGTGGTTATCTATCACTTTTTACCTTATATATTTAGTTGTTGTGGAGGTGGAAACACCAAAATAAGGATCTAATTGAGGAGAATTTTAAATAGCCACCAAACATTTCCTTCATCTTTTTGTGTGGAGGCTTTTTAGCAAAGAACAACTTGGGTAATCTGCATCATCAACTTGTACCTATCATGAGATCATTCATATCTCTTCTCTCCATTTTCTCATTAATTTTATAGTTTAATTGTATTTGTCATTTCTTGTTTTCAACATTCATTTACTTCCTCCTATTTTAGTTACCTTTTTATATCTCTATATCATTCGCCATACTTTGTTTGTATGTGACATATACACATTGTGATATCATCTCATATCCATGTTTGATCCTTGACTTGCATGTTTCTCTCATCCAATAACCTTGTAAAGCTCAATATTTTGTCTTTTTAGTGTGCTCTTTTGATTTCTATAGTTTAAATGTCATTTGATATTAGCAGTTAGTTGTTATTTTTAATTCCTTGTATTTCATGCTCTAGTAATTTTTAAGCCTCTTTACCATTTAAGTTTCCTCGATCTCCTAGCTCACTAGAGTACTAGTTGCATAAGGTTTCCTAAAGTATAGTTTATCCATCAAGACTTTAGCTAGTCTTAAGGTTAGAAAAATTTTCCTTCTCCACAATTATCAATATATAGATAACATGTACAAACATATTCCTTGAATGAAATCTATATAAGTAATATCTAACATTGAAATCATTTATCAATGTACTCTTTTTATCCTCACGCATGCCTTCGATTATTTAAACTTCACTCACACTTTTACAATTTCATACCCCTTATGTGTGTATGTGTATGTGTGTGTTAAATAGATAAATACCATCTATTGGATTATTATTATTTTATGTGCATTTATTTTAACATTTTTATACATATATCATGACAAGGGCACCAACACTATAGAGGGTAGGGGAAGTGTAAATGGTTGTACAAGTGTGAGGATAATAGATGTGAATATGGATGAATGATATCAAGGAAAGATATTGGTAGAGATTTAAAATAAATATTGTCATTACCACTATCTACAATAGGGTTTAGTAAAGGATTTATGTGTAAATAGCCACTAAATTTATACTAATAAGTTTTTAGTTGTATACTCACTATATAACAACTCATTTGCTTCTATTGCAGTTAACTCTTTTGATATAACTAACATTAAAAAATTCAATTTTGTTTTTATATTGTTAAATATAGGTTGATAATAATTGAATTTTTTATGGATTACATTTCATTATTAAATTTTCTTAGCATTTCAATCTATGGAATGTAGTACTTCCAAGATGTGGCAATAATCTAGGAGTGAAAGTTTTGCTACATCTAGGAATCCTACATTTAAGATGACTCTCTTCTATTGTTGATGAATATGACTTGTTCAAGCTCATAGAAATTTAATCATCCCCACCTTGTAATTTTTATTTATTCTACAATTAAACATGTCCTCCATTGTTGGAAACTACAATTGAGACAATTATTATGTTGTCATCGATGTCAAACCTTATTGGTGAGATAGTGCTATCTGATTAGAGTACCATATCAAGATGATTGAAAAAGAGGATTTGAGAAGATGGATATAACAAAAGGACCTAGAGGAAAGGTTGAGTTACGAGGAACTACAATGGGCACTTGATTAGTTAGACTTTGACAAGATCATATGATTGTTTAATCATAACCTAAGTGGAGAAGACATATATATTGAATTTGTTGGCCTAGTTTTTCACTTTTTAGAAGTTCTACAATGATACAATGAAAATCTAGTTATTTATCAAAGTTAGGGATTTTTTTGTTTTCAAATTAATGTTTTCCCTAGATCAAATCCCTATTTTGTTTCCCCTAGTGTTATTTATTCCCTAAGTCTTAAGAGTGGGGTTACATTTGTTCATTTTTTTAATATGCGTAGTAAATATTTTGTCTGTCCTAAAAACCTTTGATAAGATTCTTTATTGTTTGGTTTGGACGAAAATTATTTTGTCTTATGTCTCAAGGCTTTCTTGTCTTAGCACACTTTTCCTTTCTTAACTTATGATTTCCTTCAGTTGGTTCTCATAGTATTTTTCTCAAACTTTTGACCTAGAGTTTTATTTCTTTAACCATTGATCTTGTGAAAATCTACACTAGGAACATCCCCACATTCTATGATTGTGTGAGTTTTCAAGACTGTTCAAAAGCAAGGTTGTGACACCTGTCATAGCAGGCCACCTTTCTTCCTTTATTTTAAGTAGTATGATCATGCAAGTTTAGGATCGTTGATCTAGTGATAATTGATGCATTGCACATACCACATTCTCAAAATCTCTAAAGTTTAAAGAATGTACAGAAGCGAGGTTCTACCACATGGAATTGGTGGGTCCATGTTAGTTTGTGGATCACAAAAGAGACCTTTTAGAATGGATGCCAATGGGCATTCTATGATTGGCCAGGAATTTTAACAGTGACCAATGTGGATTTAGTCTACAGGACCATCTGATCTTGTTGGACCAATGGATGTCACATGACCACATTCTCAAAGTGCTCAAGTTTTACCCAAAGTGGGGAAGTGACATTTCAACACGTGGACTTTGTGGGGTCAACTACGTCATGAGTTGCTAGTGGATACTGAGCTGGATAATGTGCCAGATGCTTTATCTTAATTTTTTAGAAATGCCACATAAAAAGAAAAGAAGACATTGAGTTGGATTAGTGGGTCCAAGGTCTTAAAGTAAACATGGATCATTCAAGATCGTTGATCAAATGATGATCGACAATCGTCACTTCACTAGATTTTCAAGATGAATAAACTTTAACCAAAGTGGGGAAGCAATATGCTAACACATGTCCCATTTTATAAAAAATTAACACATCCTTTTCAAATTTTAAAGATTAACCATTTGATTCAGTGCATATCAACGACTAGTTTCAAGTTTAGTAGCATGACTAGAATATGATTGCTAGAGCATTAGTTTTGATCAATTTGAACTTGTATGAGGCCAATTGCCATAAAATTTGGGATTTTTCTCATTATTTAGTACCAGGTTATAGAATTCTTAGTGTGTGGAAGCTTTTAGGGTTTTCAAAATGATTTATGTTTCCTCAAGCTACAATTAATTGCAAGCAGAATTTCTCAGTGGAACAAACAAATTGGTCCTGGTGAATACTAAAAAAATTTGTGTAATCAAGAATTAGAAGTTATTTTTATGATAGTATAGATAAAATGCCTCCATGAAGGGATTTCTTAGGAAAATTAGATTACTAGTTAAGAGCTATGCATGATGACTTCCTGGAACAAATGTCACAATCTATTGATGAAATGTCCAAAGGAAAAGAATTAATCCCAAAGAACCCTATATTTTTGGTCAATGAGGATTTCTATGATAGGGAAAATTGGTTAAAGATGTTGAAACATCATTTAGGGGTTTGGAGCTCTTCCACAAATGATTTTTAGCGAGGAAACTCATCACTCCTCTAAGTAATGTATGGGAGTTTGATATTGGCAAATTAGTCATCCCAGATTTTTTTTTATGACAATTTATTGGCAATGATATCAAAGAAGTATGATCTAGTAACGATGATGGTCAAAAACCATGGTGGAGATATCCTATTTAGGGTTTTGCTAGAATTAATTAGGGAGGTTTTTAGGCTAAGTACCCTAATCATGCATTACATGAGAAGATTGACATGGATGATTTACAGGCTAGATATGATGCTCAAAGGATATAATTGAGGGGAGGGCCATTATAGGAGCATTTTGTTAAGATAGATTTATTGTCATTAGTGACTAATTCTACCCTAGAGCCATTGTTAAAGAAATTTTTCAATCTTAGGACTCAAGCACTTTATTTTTCTCTTTGCAGAAATTTTGGAATGGATATATAGGATCACATTCAAGGATCCATTATTTTTGTTATTTAGGACTCAAGCACTTTATTTTTCTCTTTGCAGAAATTTTGGAATGGATATATAGGATCACATTCAAGGATCCATTATTTTTGTTATTGCTCAAACACTTCAATATGGCATGAGCTCAATTTTTTATTTCAATGATGGATTAATGGGTATAACTAAGGCAAAAGTTGCTAAACCATTCTACTGGTACTCCATGTTAATGTACATAAGTTTTTACCAAGGGGTTACCTTTTTCTCAAAAGAGATGAAGCTAGAACTAGAGAGGGATGGAGAAAAATTACCAGTCCAATTGTGGAGCACTGATATGACATGGGAGGTCATAGATTCCATTTTTATAAGATTTGATAGATATTTTTCCTCCAAGATGAGGATCTTATTAACTGGAGATAATCCTAGAATACCTCAATCACTATTAGAGTTGATTAGACCAAAGGATCAAGCTAAAGGATTGAAGATAAGCCACAATTGAGGAGACATAATCTCATATGCAGTTTCTACATTGTTCATGGTGTATGGTTTCTTGGTAAAACCACATGTATTACCATATCAAGTGCCTTTGAAGATAGGAATTGCAAAGTTGTTATGGAAAATAGGTGTATTAGAGGAAAAAGAATTATTGGGCAGATCCAAAGGTACCTTTTTTCCTCAAATTACTATTATTCATAATTTTGTCTTTGTCAAGAAGGGTTGGAGGCATATAGAGAAGTTTTTAGACAAATATTAGATGGCCTAGTCCCATGCTCGCTTTATGGATCCTAAGGGTTTTTACAAATTATTTAGAAAAAGAGCAAGAGCTAAGGCACATGAGCACATTGTTTATTTTCCTAAAGATATAATTAGAAACAAGTTTTCATTATAAGAACAAGAGGTTAGAAAAGAGAAGTGGTAGGCAGGAAGGTTCTTGAATTCATTAATGCATTTGAGCCAAAATGTAATCCCCTTGCTAATAAGAAATTTTTGGGTGCAAAGGTAGATATACTTATGGATAACTTTGTTGGAATTATGCAAAATTTGAATGAAAAGAAGGAAATTTTGACCCAAATTTATTCGCTCAAGGCCACTAAGGTAGAGAATAGGTTGGCTAGTAGACTAATCATAAACCAAGACTAATACACACTACAAAAGAGAGCAAAGTATGTGGTAGCAAAGAGTGTACAACCTGTACCTCTTTATAAAAGACAAATTTCAGAAAGCCCACTTGCTGAACCTATTGCCAAAAAGAAAAAACTAGAACAAGGTTCTTCTTCTAGGGTGGAAGGATATTCTCCTTCTCAAACCCCTATCAAAATAGATGATGAGGACTCCTTAAGGGGGAAACTGAAACATATGGGAGGGGAGAAGGACATTGTTATAACTATAGTAGATATAAAAGGAGTGCTTGAAGAGCCCCCCATGTCTATATTAGCCTTTTCTATAGGAGATTATCAAGGTAAAGAAATTAACCCTGTAATAGAATAGGCATCCAAAAAGTTTTTGTATGCTGAAATTTTTGTAAAATCTAGAGCTTTTATTCAATTTTTGCAGAGAAGTATTAGCAATTTTGAGGCAAAGTGTAAAAGGATTAAAATAGAGAAACCTAATAGGGAGGACTCTGAAATTGAAGAAGAGGTTAAAGCTATCCTTATGGAAGAGTTCACTAAAATAACTTCTGAAGGGAGAAAGCAGCTACTGAAGGACTCAAGAATCATGATACTACTCGAATGAGACATTACCAATGCAATAATTTTTTATATAGTGAGAAAGGAAAAAGACACCCAATTAAGACTAAGGTTTAAGTCTTACAAGTCCATAAAGAATAGAAGTATAGTGATGATTATCAAGCCTTGGTAATTTGGCCTATTCAAAAGAGAGATCAATTCAGAATTCAAGAGGTCTTAGATTTTGAGCATAAAGGCAGTCTCATGGTTTATAGGGTGGATGAGGTGGGCAATGATAGAGTTGCTCGAATAACCAAAGAAATGGTTGATTTTGGAGTTGTGGTTGCTTCCAAGGATAAGAATAAATTCTTGGAATTGAATAAAAAAATTGAGAAGGTTTTAGATGCATATGAAGAAAGAGGAAGGAAGATACACCAATTGGAAAGTACAATTTCCCAAATGGAGAAACAATATGGGAAAGGAAAGGTAGGAACACAACTTGGTTAGCTCAAGATTGTTTATCCTTCTCATCCTCCAATGCCACCTTTCAATACTATCCCAATTATAGAATATCCTAATATCTCAAAAGAACCCCAACTCTACATAGCTGAGGAGCTAGAAGATGAAAAAATAAAATTGTATGCAATGCATGTAGAATTGGGTATTAAACATGAAAATAGGATAAGATATATAATCTTGTATTTAGTAGATAGGGTAGGTTGGCCCACTTTTTATTTGGAATTTTCAAAGTCAGTGGAAATTGTGTGCTAGAAAATGAGACTTGCAAGAAACATGGGTTAACAAACAAACATTAGCTAAAAATCTTGAAATTGCATCAAAGATTCATCAAAATGAAAAGAACAAATATCAACTAATGCTTGCTTGGGTTTTGCAACCCTAAGCAACCAAAAAATCCAACCTTCCAGCCACCTCTACAGCTCAACAAAGGCACCCATGAGAGGCCTTGTTGGTGTGTTATGATGGGGAGGTATGTTTGGTGTGCTCTCCCTAACACAACAATAATGAAATCTCTTGAGTGAGTGAGTGCAAGTGTGTATGCAAGCAAGATATTTACCTAGACTAAATGAGATGAAGAATACCTCAAGAAATGGCTATGGAGAGAGCCATTCTTGAAGGCATTCAAGGATGAATATGATATGCAATGAAATAACTAACTAGATATGTAAACTATGATAAAAATGGAAGCTAAAACTACTATGAAAGCTCAAACTATGGATGCAAGCTCAAATCTCAAACCAACATGATAACAATGCAATAATGGGAGATGTCAAATGCTTGAGACAAGCCCTCTATTTATAGGCTTGAGGGAGGGCTTGGTGAGGTGGCACCCATGTAGATGCCACATAAGGTGACATGCAAGCCATGCAAATGGTCAAGAATTCATGGGAGACAAGAGTGTGTAGGCATGCCATCTCACACATGTGTGAGCACACTCTTAGGCTAATGAGGGGGATTAGGGAGATGATTAGGAATGATTAAGTGGGATTAGGCAAGAAGTAGGCTTAAGAGGATGAAAATGATGGGTATAGGCTAGGCTCTAGGTTAGGTTTAAGATTAAATTAAATGAAATTTAATTTAATCATGGGTTTAGAAGAATTATGGGATGTGAGGGTTAAATAAATAAAATTTATTTAAAAATGGGGAAACATGGAGGATCATGTGTTAAATTAATTTAACACATTAAAGCTAGGAGTATTTAAATTAGATTTAAATACTTAAGAGAATGAACTCATTTAATTAAAATAATTTAATTAAATAAGTAGAGGAATGTGAGAAATATAATTAATTAATTGATAATTAATTATAATGTCATGGGCAATATTAAAATTAATTAATATAGTGTTTAGGGACGATTTAAAGTGTCTACAAAAATATGGAATGAATTGACAAATAATGAGGCAACATTAAGGCCAATTGTAAACAAATGGATCAGTAAGGACAGTGATGTTACTATTTTATTTTGTTCAGTTATTACTCTTTCTTATGAGAGAGTAGAGAAAAAATTTGGACCTTTCTAATTTTGATAATAAGAGGAACATGCTGCAGAGGAGATTTAATAATTGTTTTTCAAAATACCTTGATAAATATTTTGGTCTCTTTCCTCATGCACTCAAGGGCATAGGTAAATTAAAGGATACAGAAGAATGGGCTAAAGAATTAAATGAGATGATAAGAATTAGGCTAAATAAAGTGGTAAATGAAAAGGATTTCATCTAGTTTTCCAAGACAGCTGAAGAAGTTGTGTAGGTTCAAATATTCTTTGATTCTTTCAAAAGGAGTTTTTTGAGATAGAGAAAATAGGAGAAGCTATCTTAAAAAAATAATAAGAGATGTTAAATTTTAATTGGCTAGATGATGCACTTTTTAATAGGTGGATGGCAGAATATGTTCAAGCAGATCAGTTGTTACCAAAATAGGTTGAGGAAAAGGATGTGGAAAAGGATGAAGTGCAAATAACTAATCCACCTAAAGAAAGAAAAGAGGAGCTACTAACTATAACAATAGGCATGGCTACTCAATTTGGTGACCTGAAAAAAGAACAATCAATTGTAATTGCAAACATGGAAGTTCTATCTAATGATTTAGAGGAAGAGTAATGAGTTGTAATCAATTTTTAGATATCAAAACCTAATACATCACATGAAAACCTTATTGTCCCATAGTTGGAAGGTAAAAAATACAAATGGACCAATCATCAAATGAAGCCTCACAACAACAAGAAGATACAACATAAATGGTCGCACCACAAGAAAATCAATGATAAAGACATTCTGTTGTAAGGTGCAAGTGAACACAAAGTTTTACCCTTTTTGTGACAAGTTTTGGTCCTTTTTGTAAACCTTTTGTTGTAAGGAAAATTGTCCTTTTCCTCTATGCCTATAGCTTGTTGCATATCATACTATATAAATGAGATCCCAAGGCTAGAGAAGGGCTTGAATTCTGTGTAATTTTTAGAGTTATGATATTTGAGTCAATTTTGTGTGTAATTTTTGTGATGTATTCATTTGTAAATCTAAGAATACAAGGGAACATTTGTGATGTATTCATTTGTAAATCTAAGAATACAAGGGAACATTGAATGATATTTTGTCATAGATTGAGTTATTCATGAGTTACACCAATAAATGTATTGTTTTCAAAGAAAAATAATACAAAGGAAGGTTCTGCTATATATGTTTTCTCTAAATTCTATCTCCATTTTTATGTGTTGGTGATCTTGGGATTGAATGAGAAATATTCATATAAATTTAATACAAATAAGATAGGTTGTATATCAAATTGATGTTGCTTTTAATTCAAGGAATTAAGTGCTTCAACAAATTGATAGGATTTCCAGTCATATAAGAGGGATATTCATAAGAATGGGGTTTAGGGATTACTATTGATAATTTGATTGTAAGGCAATTAAATAGGTCATGTCTTTGTTGGTTAGACTCTGCATACCAATGGATAAGGCATTAATCGTCAGTTCATATGCATATTGAAGAAATCATATGGTTGCACAAAGTACAAATATAAATCAAATCAATTTTTACTTTTCTGCAATGAAGAAATAATTGTTGGTTAGCACTTATTTGCAATAATTCTCTTTGTTTCATATTTAGTTGTTGTGATCAAGAGTTATTTGCAAAATTTATAAGAATTATGACTATTTCTACTATAGGGATAGATTTGAAGAAAAAGAATATCAGTGAGTGAATTGTGAAGAAAATATTACATATCCAGTGATTTCATCCCTAAGGTGCACTTGCCTTGGTCTTGCAGAACCAAAAGTGTAGAGAATCCCCATGATACTATTGAAGTTAGTCCAGATCTAAAGAGTTATTCAATTAAAAATAGAAAGTAGCTAATCCTTAGACTGAAATTCATCTTCTGCATCCTGGTATCAGGTCTTTTGTGACTTGGTAGGTTTAAAACACCAACAAAATCCTAGAAGAAGTGATCAAAGAATGACCAAATGTGTAGGCTTGACCAAGAAAAGTGTAGAATATTAAGGAACTTGAAGTTTATGCCAAGTGGTTCTAGTGTCGATCGAGCGCTAGTATAAGATGAGAAAATAAAGTGTTGAATGAGCATCAGTATATGTGCTGAAGAAAAAAATTAGTAAAGACTAAGTAATCTATTAGAGTAATTAGATATTTTCTAATTAACTCTAGTTTGCTTAAGCTAAACTTTAAGAATATAATAATTAATTCTTTTATTAATTATTATTATGCAACCTAGGTTAGACCTTTCTAGGGTTTTGATATCCTTTATAAGGATGATCTCTCATTGTAAAATTTATGGAGATTAATTCATTGTTGATAATAGAAATTTATCTTTTTGCTCATCAAGAATGTCTCATCTATGGATCTAGCAACTTCAGCCTCTATAATTTTTGCTTCTCTCTTATGTGACAGGTTTTTCCATGCAAGTGATTCTTGGGAGCTATGGGGTTGATATTTCATCAACTTCAACATGGTATTAGAGCTCCAAATCTTCATGCCCCGATTCTGTTCTCGAGAGATTTGGCATTGGTTTTCAGATCTGAGCTTTCAAAGGTTTTTTATTAGATCTAGGGATTATTTTTTTTAGGGCACTTTGAGAAAAAATAGACATTAGCATTGAGCTTAGAGCACTTGAAAACCCCCATTTTCATATAAAATACATCCAGTTTGGATGCTATTGAAATCTGAGGCAAAAATAATTTGCACTCAGGTTGTTTTTACATGGGCACACAAACCAAGGTAGTGATTTTTTTGTTAAATTTTTATCAAAAATATATATTTTTTGTTTTCAAAAACACTTTTTCAAAATCAATTGTATTTATCAATGGTGCTTTGTTTTTGGGACTTGGTGATGGATTTTTAGGTCACCCTAACCATACCTCCCAAATCCACTTTCTCTGACGGTTCCATTCCTCACAAGCATTGTTGGATCTCATGCCTCCATGATGGAGTTTAAGGTGGACTTTAATGGTGGATTTGATGATTGGGAAGAAGAGCAAGTATATTTTGGGGAGTCATTGTTTTTGGATTACCTACACTTTTTGACTAGCAACTCCTCTCTCTTCTACGTAGCTTCAACTTAGTGGAATTCTACTACCTCAATTTTCTCCCATCCATATTTTGTTTAGGACTAAATGTCTTTGTTGGAGACTGTGGTGGTGTAGCATTCTAAGGAGGATTGTGTGCCAAATTTGGAGGAAGTGCAAAAAAAAAAAAATTGTGTGAAGTTTTTTGGTTTGGAGACAAGTGCTTGGCTAACTATCTGCTAGTCACAACATGTGTCCCTGCTTCTCCTGCTTTACTATTATTTTTTGGACCTAGGCCATATCAATGCAAGTCTTTGTATGACATACTTTTGGCCCCACATGCACATGACATGAGCTCCACTTCCTTCACTAGTTATTTTTAACCAATAGTTTTTGGTTTCATATTGAATTTAGCGATATTCCATATTTATGGTCATTTTTGTGTGGAGATTAATGGGAAATATGTGTCATTACAATGGTTTTTTTGAACCATATGACATCCAAAACTCTAAAATGCAAAAGGCTAGGTGTTGAAGCGACAAAGAAAAAGAGTACAAAAAATGTTTGTTGCATTTCTTTCAGTTGCATGTGGTCTTCATGATGCTAAATTGGATTCTGACTATCAACAGTATTTGTTGGCTTTATGCTTTGATGTAGGTCTAGCAGCCAAATTCAAGACAAGTTCTTGGCTAACTATCTACTAGTCGTGACATGTGTTCCTACTTCTCCTACTTTACTATTGTTATGTAGACCCAAGCCATATCAATGCAAGTCTTTGTATGACATACTTTTGGCCCCACATGCACATGACTTGAGCTCCACATCCTTTACTAGTTCTTTTTGAACCAATAGTTTTTGGTTTCATATTGATTTGGTAGTATTCCATATTTATGGTCATTTTTGTGTGGAGATTAATGGGAAATTTGTGTCATTACAATAGTTTTTTCTAACCATACGACATCCAAAAGTCTAAAACACAAAAGATTAGGTGTTGAAGCAACAAAAAAAATAGTAGAGAACATGTTTGTTGCATTTCTTTCGGTTGCATGTGGTTTATATTGCTTGCCCCTAGTTTGTATTTTGCTATTATTGCCAAACTCTTTTAGGCTAGTTTTATGCTTGATGATTAGTAGCATTATTTTGAGATTATCATATATTATTTCATATGTAGTTGATTTATGATGAGATTATTTGGTACTCTATACTTCATGTATGCATGATGATTATTATAGTGTTTTTAGTTATTGATGATGATTAGTTAGATGGATTATCCTATGTGTTTTCTTATGGATACTTACCCCATACTTCATGTGTATGGTGTGCATGTATGTTTTCTTTATGGATGATGTTTTTGATGTGGTTAGTCACCTACTAGTCAGAAGCTACATGGTGCACCACTTCCTGCCATTGTTTGTTGAGCTTAGTATATATGTGTCTGTATATGTGTGGATTTTATGTAGATTGCAGGTATCGAGTATCAACTTCCCTTAATTGCCAAGATGAGCATATGCTATCACATTATCTCAATGGTAAGAGAGGGCAGGTGATTTCTTAAGTTCAAATCCTAAACTTTTAAGCCATTTATCCTAGAAAAATAGGACAAATATCTGAGATGTTTACCTTTTGAATGTGTTGGATGATGTTAATTTGTGATTATAACCCTTTAGTTTGATCTTGTATGTGTTTTTGTATGATGGGTTTTTCGTATTTTGTTTTATAAGTCTTTGGTGATTTTTTTTCTATTAATTAAGTCAAATTAAAAGATTAAATTAATGATTTAATTTAATGGAAAATTTTTATGATATTTTAATATTTAGTTATATTTAATTCATTTTAAAAATTAAATAAATAAAAAAGAATTAAATTTAAAGATAAAAGTTATAAATATAATTTTAGAACTTGATAATATTTATTTAATTTAATAATAATATATTTAGAGTTCATTTTTAAATAAATGCTAAATACTATTACTATTTAAGTTAATAAATATTTTATCAATTAACATTTTGAAAATAAATTAAAACGTGAAAAAGATATTAATTTATTAAAAGTTTTAGGATTGCATAATGTGTGCATGAGATTAAAATGTAATAACCTAATTGAAAAGAGAAGTCAAGTGAAATTAAATAAATTTATTTTATAATTCAATAAACGTGCATGGAAAAGATAAAGAAGAGATAATAAAGAGTTAAAGTCTAGTGAGCAAGTAGTCCTCTCAGGTGATCACACAATTAGTGCCCTGATTTTAGGAGAGAACTCCATATCACAATTTGAGGGTTCATTTTTAAAAGACTGTGAATTTTGGAAGAGGGAATTTTCAGAAGAGTGAAGGTTTTGAGAGGAGAAATTTCTCTCACAAATCTTTTTGGGTGTAACAATTTAGCATCAAAGTTCAGGTAGATTTTTTGTGATAAATTTGCATAGTTATTTATGTTATTTCTTTTCCTATCTTCTTCTGAATTGATTGTCTGTATTTTACTACGACGAATCTTTCAATCTAGTAATTTGGAATTTCTAGTATGCATGTTGTTTTCATCTGTATATGGGAAGATTAAAATGTCAGTACAATCCTCCTTTCATAGAATTAAAATTTGGAAATTAAATTGGGAAGGGTTTCAAAATAAAATAAAATTTTAAATTAGAAATTTGAATGGTTAATCGTATTTTTCCTATTAGACTAAAATTATAAATCTTTATATATATATATATAATTTATAATCACTGTGTAATTATATTATTAAAAAATGAAATGGAAAGGGGGTTTGATTTTATTTTAATATAAAATAAAATTTAATAAAAAATATTTTAGGTGGGTAGGGGCCACCACCCCCCAACTCCCTTTCTTACCTCCTATCTCTCGCAGCAAGTCATTGCTACAGTAGCAGTACTGCTATGACAACAGGTATTGCTGATGCAGCAGTACCCTATTGCAATAATGACCTTGCTGGCCGTGCACGCCTTAAATGCATGATATGCGTGGGTTTTTTTTTTTAAAGTTGTTCTTTTAGTATTATTAAATTTAGTTAGTATTTAAATTTTAATTATTAATTATTAATAAATTTATTAATATTTTATAATTTATTTATTAAATTAATTAAGGATTATTAAATATTAATTATTAAAGAATTATGATTAATAATTATTAAATATTAGTAATTTTAATTATTAATTAATAATAATTAATGTTATTAATAAAGTTTATTTATTAATAATTATTAATTTTAATAAATTATTAATGAATGGTAATATAGCTAGTTTTGTATAATTATTAATTAATTTAATTAAATGTAATTTAATTAAGTTGAATTAATATTAGATGTTATTCAATAAAGATCTAAATTTATTTAACTATTATTATAATCTTGATTTTAATAAAATTGTAGTTTATTTTAAAATCAAGGAGTATTATTTTTAATATTTTAAATAAATTATTACCTTAAGTCATTTGGAATAATTGACTTAAAATCAAATAGGGGTAATTGCACAAATCATTTAAATATAAGAATGGGTTAATTGTAAGGGTTAACTGTGAAACTTATTTACTTGAAACATATGTTGAACTAGAAACTGAAACCCTACTATTTAACTCATCTATGTGTTTTCAAAATCAAACCAAATTATGAGATTGTTATGTTTTCTATGTATTGTCTATGTTTTGAGTTTTGGGTTAACTAGAGTGTTGACTAGTTTTAAGACATCTACTAGAGGCTTGGGAGTTATGTGTTTTTTATTTTATGATGATTGATCTTGATCCTTTTAACTCAACCATGGTAATGTGTTGGTATGCTCTATGTTGAGTTTGACTATATTGTTTGTTATTGCTTTCTAGTGTTCTTGTGTGAAACTAAGGTGAATATTATGACATATTTGACTTAACCATTTTGAGTCATCGATCAATATTTTTGGGATGCTTTCTAGTTGCTCATAGAGAACTGATGTGTTGTTGTGAATTATCTTTTGATGCTTTCTAGCCACTTGTATAGAGTTGAGGTGAAATTTGTGATTTTTTGATTTATACTTTTATGAGCCTAGGGTAGGTAATCTATATGTGAAGTTGGGAAGTGGCTTGCAATGGAGGTAGGGGCCCAAAGTGGCTACCAGGGTAACCCATTGTAAGTAGTTTAATAAGTGATAACATTTCATTAAATGAGTTTAAAATGAACTAATAAGATATTGGTACAACAGAAAGTCACTAAGGGGCCAGAGGATTAAAAGACTAGCTCAGTAATCTTAGAGTTGACTCGTTAGTATGCCTTGTCAGTGTGAAAAGATACTAGTGCCACATAGGGTTACTAGGGGGTCAGAGGATTAAAAGACTAGCCAGGTAACCCTAGTGTTGGTTCGTATGATGACACTTGCCCACTAGCTGTATAGATTTCTTACGTGTCTTTGTGTGCCTCTGGGTCTAGATATTGAATTATTATTGGAACCTTTGAGTTAGATTGCTTATAGGGTTTCCTCGACTTAGAGATTACTTTTGATATTTGGATTGATATCCTATTTGGGACTTGAGACTATCTCCTTAGCATGGTGGGAGTGGCCATTTAGGTTCCACGTGATCGAGTGGTAGTACTTTTTACTCTTACCATTGAGATCCATCTATTGATACTGTGGCTGGAATTTCCTTTTGCATTTCCTTTCATTCTATCTTTGTGCATTATGATAGATGGTTGTATCTTTATGATGGATGGTTTCATGTATTCTATGGTACTTTGTATCATGGAACTAAAAAGGATGATGTAATCTATTTTTTATAAATGTATATTATTTTAGCCTTTCATACCCTATGACATGTACAGATGTTTGAGCATTCTAAATTTTATTACCAAGTGGCATTTGAAACAAATGTATACTATTTAAATGGAATTTGTACTTTTAATTATTCTTTCATGTGGATGTGATAATTGTTAGACTTAGTATTAATTAAATTTAAATGTGACTCAATGTCTTGGGATCCTTAAGGAATGTAATCTGTTATGTTTTCTTCTGTATGATTGTATGTTATTGCTTCTGCTACTTAATGTTTGATGTGTATGCTATTCTTTCTTTATAAAAAAATGTTTCACAAACTTAGTTAAAAATTTAAGTTAATTCTTTTGGATCCCTTGTTGGGGTGTTGCATCTAGTATCAAAGTCTGAGTTTCTACATTGGGAGCTCTAGGTAAATTGGAACACCACTAGTTGAAATAAATAGAACTTAAAATTTTAGTTTTATATTTTCAAACTTGAACATTTAAACTTCAAAATTGAAATATACTTAAGCCTAAAAAAAGGAAAAACTAAAAATTGAACTTATATTATTTTCAAACATGTGTCTTTTATATATGCTTTATAGTCGTATGTTTTATGGTTATTATACCATCTTGTATCTTGGATATTATTGTAGGATGGTATCTGGGATGAGATCTCCAGTTAAAGGTCATACCCTAGGTTGTGGTAGAGGTCATGGATGAGGCAGAAACATCAGAGTACATGAGTGTATCCACAAAGGCCTTAATCTAGAAGAGGGTAGGGAAGAGCATGTTAGTGAGCATCAAAGGAGAAACATAGAGAGTAGCAGGCTGACTTAGAGGAAATTGACCTAAGGCAAATGATGAAGACCATCATTGATTGCCTACCTCCTCTTCAGGGTGTTGGTTAGGATGGGGCACACCAGGCAGGATATGAGCATAGACCTAGGTTTAGGATCCCTCATAGGGATCAATAGAGATCTATTGTAGTTGCTTAGATGAAGGACCTTTAGAGGTCTAAGGTCAAACCCTTTAATGGGATGGGTTCAGGTTATGTAGTCGAGCAATGGCTTATTGCTCTTGACAAGGTTTCTACTATTCAAGACTTTAACAACAAGGTTTTCCATCACCAACCTAGAACTCTTTGGAGCCACTTGGTGGACTATTGAAGAGAAGAAGCTAGGGATAAAAATGAACAATGTCACATGGGAGTTATTCCTGGAAAAATTCTGTGAGAGATTCCTACCACAGGAATGGAACCAGTATAGGGTAGATGAATTCCACAACTTGAGACAGTTCACTATGACTGTAGTAGAGTATGAGCACAAGTTCTATGAGCTCAAGACCTATTTGAGAATTAGTGATAACCCAACACAATTGGCACAATATTTCATCAAAGGCTTGAACAATCATTTAGTTGGGGGTGTTAAGGTATATGAACCCAAAACCCTCAAAGATGCGGTATATCAAGCTATTCTTGTATAGTAGAGTGTTAACCTAGGACATGGAGGTTTTATAGGAGCACCTAGAATATCATGATCCAAGAGCAATCAGGGAGCAAGTGGTAGTAAGAAACCTCATTCTATGGGTAATCAATAGCAGGGAGAAACTTATCCTCCAGCACAGAGTGGTGGTGGTGGTTCCAATGCTAGGAGCTATCATAAAACACAACACAACACGTGAAATTAGTACACTCAGCCTACACAGAGCAACCAATCTTATGCTAGTGGGGGTAGCACTCAGTAGTCTAGTGCACCTATAGTGCAGGGCGGTTTCAATGAAGAGCCTTTCTCATGTAGACAATGCAGATGCAATTCATCCCCTTGCCTTCAAGGGAAATCACAATTCTCAAATAAAAGACCTTCAGTTTTAGAACCTACTATTGGAGACATGGGTAGGTCCCAGAGAGTACTCTCAATGGAGTCATATCCTCCTATAAGCAGGAAGGGTTCAATGGGACCTGCATAGTGAGTTTGTTAGTTGCACCTTTCTTGTAGGCTTCCAGGAGTAAGCCTAAGTCTAGGGGGGGTGGATGTAGTGCCTACCCCTAGTTTCCATTTTTCTATTATTGCCAAACTCTTTTAGGCCAATTTTATGCTTGATGATTAGTAGCATTATCTTGAGATTATTAGATATTATTTCATATGTAGTTGATTTATGATGAGATTACTTGATACTCTATACTTCATGTATGCATGATGATTATTATAGTATTTTTAGTTATTGATGTTGATTAGTTAGATGGATTATAATGTGTTTTCTTATGGATACTTACCCCATATTGCATGTGTATGGTGTGCCTGTATGTTTTCTTTATGGATGGCATTTCTAATGTGGTTAAGGAAGGGAGTCGTAGTCACTTGCTAGTCAAGATCTACACGATGCACCACTTCCTAACATTGTTTGTTTAGCTTAGTATATATGTGTTTTTACATGCTTAGATTTTATGCAGAATGCAGGTACCAAGTATCGACTTCCCTGAATTGCTAGAATGAACATACGCTATTGCATTATCTCAATGGTAAGAGGGAAGATAAATTCTTAAGTCCAAATCCTAAAATTTTAAGCCATTTATCTTAGAAAATTAGGACAATTATCTAAGATTTTTACCTTCTGAATATGTCAGATGACATTAATTCGTGATTATAACCCTTTAGTTTGATCTTATATGTGTTTTTCTATGATGGGTTTTTGTATTTTGTTTTATAAGTCTTTGTGATTTTTTTCTATTAATTAAGTCGAATTAAAAGATTAAATTAATGATCTAATTTAATGAAAAATTGTTATGATATTTTAATACTTAATTACATTTAATTAAGTTTGAAAATTCATTAAATAAAAAAGTTAAATTTAAAGATAAAAGTTATAAGTATAATTTTAGAATGTGATAATATTTATTTAATTTAATAATAATATATTTAGAGTTCATTTTTAAATAAATGCTAAATACTATTATTATTTAAGTTAATAAATATTCTATCAATTAACGTTTTGAAAATAAATTAAAAAGTGAAAAAGATATTAATTTATTGAAAGTTTTAGGATTGTATAATGTGTGTATGAGATTAAAATTTAATAAATTAATTGAAAAGAGAAGTCAAGTGAAATTAAATAAATTTATTTTATAATTCAATAAACGTTCATGGAAAAGATAAAGAAAAGATAATAAAGAGTTAAAGTCTAGTGAGCAAAGAGTCCTATTAGGTGATTGCACAATTAGTGCCTTGATTTTAGGAGAGAACTCCATATCACAATTTGAGGTTTCATTTTCAAAGGACCACAAATTTTGGAAGAGAGAATTTTCAGAAGAGAGAAGGTTTTGAGAGGAGAAATTTCTCTCACAAATCTTTTTGAGCGTAGCAATTTAGCATCAATGTCCAGGTAGATTCTTGTGATAAATTCGCATAGTTATTTATGCAATTTCTTTTCCTATCTTCTTCATGACTATGAATTGATTGTCTATATTTTACTACATGAATCTTTCAATCTAGTAATTTGAAATTTCTGGTATGCATGTTGTTTTCATCTATGTACAGGAATATTAAAATGTTAGTACAATCCTCCTTCTATAGAATTAAAATTTGAAAATTAAATTGGGAGGGGTTTTGAAAGAAAAGAAAATTTTAAATTAGAATTTTGAATGGTTAATCGTATTTTTCCTGTCAAACTAAAATTGTGAATGTTAATAAAAAATATAATTACATAATAATTTATAATCACTATGTAATTATATTATTACATTTTTTCTAAAATGAAATTGAAGGGGGACTTGGTTTTGTTTTAATATAAAATAAAATCCAAAAAAAAAATTAATAAAAATTATTTTGGGTGGACGAGGGCCACCACACCCCAACCCCCTTTCTTATCTCTCGTCTGTCGCAACAAGTCATTGTTGCGACAGTAGTACTATTGCGACAGTAAGTACTACTAACATAGCAGTACCCTATTGCGGCAGTGACCTTGCTAGATGCATGAGCCTTAAATGCATGATATGTGCGGGTTTGTATTTTTCTTAAAAGCTATTCTTTTTAATATTATTAAATTTAATTTGTATTTAAATTTAAATTATTAATTATTAATAAATTTATTAATATTTTATAATTTATTTATTAAATTAATTAAGGATGATTAAATATTAATTATTAAAGAATTATGACTAATAATTATTTAATATTAGTAATTTTAATTATTAATTAATAATAATTAATTTTATTAATAAAGTTTATTTATTAATATTTATTATTTTTAATAAATTATTAATGAATGGTAATATAGTTATTTTTGTATAACTATTAATTAATTTAATTTAATCTAATTTAATTAAGTTGAATTAATGCTAGATGTTATTTAATAAAGATCTAAATTTATTTAACTATTATTATAATCCTGATTTTAATAAAATTTTAGTTTATTTTAAAATCAAGGATTATTATTTTTTATATTTTAAATAAATTATTACCTATAAGTCATTTGGAATAATTGACTTAAAATCGAATAGGGGTAATTGCACAAATCATTTAAATATAAGAATGGGTTAATTATAAGGGTTAACTATGAAACTTATTTACTTGAAACATATCTTGAACTGGAAATTGAAACCCTACTGTTTAACTCATCTATGTGTTTTCAAAATCAAACCACATTATGAGATTGGTGTGTTTTCTGTGTATTGTCTATGTTTTGGGTTTTGGGTTGACTAGAGTGTTGGCCAATTTTAGGATGTCTACCAAAGGCTTGGGAGTTATGTGTTTGTGACTTTATGATGATTGATCTTGATCTTTTAAACTCAACCATGGTAATGTGTTGGTATGCTCTATGCTGAGTTTGACTATATTGTTCGTTATTGCTTTCTAATGTTCTTGTGTGAAACTGAGGTGAATGTTATGACATATTTGACTTAACCATTTTGAGTCTTCGATTAGTATTTTTGGGATGCTTTCATGTTCCTCATAGAGAACTGATGTGTTACTATGAATTATCTTTTGATGCTTTCCAGTCACTTGTATAGGGCTGAGGTGAAATTTTTGATTCTTTGATTTATACTTTTATGAGCCCAGGGTAGGTAATCTATATGTGAAGTTTGGAAGTGGCTTGCAATAGAGGCCGAGGCCCAAAGTGGCTACCAAGGTAACCCATTGTAAGTAGTTTAATAAGTGATAACATTTTATTAGAAGGGTTTAAAATGAATTAATAAGATATTGGTACAATAGAAAGTCACTAAGGGGCTAGAGGATTACAAGACTAGCTGGATAACCTTAGAGTTGACTTGATAGTAGGCCTTGTCAATGTGAAAGGATACTAGTGCAGTATAGGGCCACTAGGGGTCTAGAGAATTAAAAGACTGGCCAGGTAACCCTAGTCTTAATTTGTGTGGTGACACTTGCCCACTAGCACTATAGATTTCCTATGTGTCTTTGTGTGCCTCTAGGTCTAGATGTTGAGTTATTATTGGAACCTTTGAGTTAGAGTGCTTATAGGGTTCCTCGACTTAGAGATTACTTTTTATATTTGAATTGATATCCTATTTGGGACTTGAGACTATCTCCTCAGCATGGTGGGAGTGGGCCATTTAGGTTCCACATAGTCGGGTGGTAGTGCTTTTTACTCTTACCATTAAGATTCATCCGTTAATACCGTGGCTGGAGTTTCCTTGTCTACATTTCCTTTCATTCTATCTTTGTGCATTATGATGGATGGTTTCATGTATTCTATGGTACTTTGTATCATGGAACTGAAAAGGATGATGAATCTATGTTTTATAAATGTAATTATTTTAGCCTGTCATACCCTGTGACATGTACAATGGATCATTGAACATTCCAAATTTTCTTAACAAGTGGCATTTGGAACAAATGTATATTATGTAAATGGACTTTGGACTTTTAATTATTCTTTCATGTGGATGTGATAATTGTTAGACTTAGTATTAATTAAATTTGAATGTGACTCAACATCTTGGGCTCCTTAAGGAATGTTATTTGTTATGTTTTCTTCTATATGATTGTATGTTATTACTTTTGCTACTTTATTTTTGATGTGTATGTTATTCTTTCTTTTTAAAATAAAATAAAAAATTTGGCAAACTTAATTAAAACTTTAGGTTAATTCTTTTGGATCCCTTAGCAGGGTGTTACATGTTCTTCATGATACTAAATTTTATTCTGACTATCGACACTATTTTTTGGCTTTATGCTTTGATGTTGGTCTGGCAGCTGAATCAAAGAGTGGAAGGAGTGGATCTGACTTGCTCAGACCCCTTCTACCTTCTATTGCTAAGATATGTTCATATTTTTCTCCTAATGAGGATGTGGATCCTCCTTTTGTTTTATTCTTAGGAGATTTGTTATCTCTAACCTCTAGTAAAGTAGTCCATGCAAGGCCATGTCAGACTCCTTGGCTTGCCCATCAATTTGGGCTCTTTGGCATTTTCTACATGGATTTAAAGGCATCTTTATTGGTAGTATTTAACACTAATGATGGAGTCATGGTTTTTGGAATGTTTAGCACCTTGTTTTTGGAGACTAAGGAAATCCACATCCATGTACCTCTATATGTGCCCATGATTGAAGGATGTTCATTGGGCTCGCATTAACTCCAAATCTGTGATTTTGGAATGGCCATGCTCTTTTTTTATTGAGAGTTTCCAAAAAATTGACTATTTCATGCATTAATGGTGGGCAATTTTTTGTTGTTGCACCAATTAACTCATATTTTGTTTTTAAACACATAGCATACTTTTCTTAGCCACTAGATTTTTCATCTAGCACCAAGTCTTTTATTGGTGACAATTTTTTTCATACATTGTCTTGTTTCTAGCAATTGGACATTTTTATCTAGTAGAAGTCATGTTTTAGGCATTTTTTTCTTGACTTTCATTTGCTCATCAAATTTAGGCTCATCACTTGCTAATGTCAATGCCACATTAGCATTGCATCAGCATTCCTATCACCTCCTTAGGCTTTTTTTGGACCCATATTTGTGATTTTGCTCATATCTCAGGCATATGGACTCCATTTTCTAAATATGAGATATTATCAAAAAGATGGTTTCGAGCCCATCATAGTGGTATAGTTCAGTTTTAGTTTTGATTCTTTTTTTATGGAGTTTTGTACTGTCATAGTCAAGAGTTCCTTTTTGCACTCCTAGAGACATCTTGAGCATTTGATCTCTGATTTGGGAATTCTTTATATTACTAGAAAGGTCTTTTTGAGCTCTTTCCAATGATGTTGGTTATTTTTTAGATTCTTGTCCATGCACATTATATTTATTCTTTTTCATTTTTTCATTCTAGTAGATATCTTGGTTGTTTCAGGTCTAGGGATTGATTTCGTTGCTTTAGATGATTTTTCATTTCTTCTACTATCTATTTTATTAGTCTTATGTCTCTTCTAGTCTCTTTAGACATCATCTGTATGCATTCTTGCAAACATACTGAGATTAAATTTCATATTGCATCTATATTTTCATTTTAGTTATATTTCATTGTTTTGCCCTCTGATTCAAACAATGCCATTTGACAACATTCAAGTAGATTATTATATTCTTAGGATTCACCATTGTTGATATTTGATTAAAAAGATCATTTGATTAGAAAGTGTAAGAATTTGCCTAAGGGAAAAATTCACCCAAGAACTAAGAACTCAAACACAAGCACAACTGTAGACCAAAAATGGAGAGAGTATGATCAGAATAACAATGTATTCAATAATTGATGCTTGAGAGTACACTAAGAGTGCCTGAATATAAAGGCTACAGGAGAGCTTCTAGAATGCATAGAAGTTAGCATCATGATGTGTCATAAAACCAAGCACATGTCCACCGAATATGGATTATCCTCCATTAAGCATGGAAGTAAGTGTGGTGATGAGAGGATAAGCCTAGAAGGGTGGGACCACAAAATAGTGTTGTAGACACCATGTGCTCAAATAAAGGTGTGTACTCCTGTGTTGTCAAAATGACAACTTACTAGGTGTGCAAACTCCTAAGTGTCTCACAAATAAAAATAATTAAATAATGCAATACAATTAAATAATGCATTAACCTAAGTAAACTTAAGTAAGTGTAAATAGTAAAGTACTAATTTACACTAACACCCCCCCTTAAGTGCAAGTTAAGGGAATGCGCTTAAGCTTACAAACTAGGATGAAGATGCATAATGGGTCCTGACTTAGGTCATGTTAGGTACCCATGTACATAATGAAAATGCAATGCAATCTCCCATAAAGCGAGGAAAGAGGGAAAACCTCATGGGAAAAACCCTCCCCCAAAAAGAGAGATGAAAGAGGATGCATCAATGGATGGAGTAATCAAGACCCCCCATGACGACATACATCCAATATATACAAAAGAGAATGAAAGAAGGAAGAGAGATAGAATAGGCTCCCCCCCCCCCCAAAAGAAGAATGCCAATAGGTGAAAGCTACTCTGATGAAGAAGCTGGTCCATGAATGTAAAATAGTGTTCCTCCCCTTAGGAAGAAACAATGCCCAAGGTACAGTCCTAAAGATGTGTGCTGGCCCGAAAACCTGCTCAAGTATCCCTGTACTGATGCTAAAGTTCACCCTATCCAACTATGCTAAAAAGAATGAATACAAATCTGTCAAGGATGTCTGTTGAACCTATTCCTCTGAACCATCTATCTCCTCTACTGACAAAGAGCCCTCCACTAATTGTTGTTCATAAGGATCCACAATCACACCAACCTAGGTAGATTGATCATGTAGAGAATGGACATGAGGGTCAGAGTGAGCCCTCGCAACAACTGTAGAAGTATCATCATCAATGAGAAGATGTATGTCCTCAAGTCTGTCTCCCAAGTCAAGTGAAGCTGGAGCTAGAAGACTAGATGTACCATGCTGAGATGGACCTTTCACTGTGGTAATATAAGCACGCGGACTGGACTGATGTGACCTCTCACTGCAATTGTCGATAGAACCCCACATATCTGAACCTGTTGAAGCACTACTGCTGGTGTCACTATTAGTTTCCACTGTGTATGATGTGTGGAGAGGAGTAGAGGACAAGCTTGGTGAACTTTCCTCAAAGTGAACATCCTTCTCCACAAAAATCTCATGTGTCTCTAGATCTAGAAGTCTATATGCCTTCACATTGTCTTCATAACCAATAAAGGTACAAGGCCTAGGTGTCGATGCCTTGCAACTCTTGGAAGAAAGGTTTGCCCATGCTAGACAACTGAAAACTCTAAGATGACTCACAACTAGTTTTTTGCCACACCATGCCTCAAAAGGAGTCTTGCCATCTAAGGCTGGATGAGGAGACCTATTAAGTATGTGAGTAGCACTGCTAATGGCTTCAACTTCAAGTGTAGGATTGAGAGACTTGGCCTTTATCATGCAACTTTCCATGGTCTTGAGAGTCCTAATCCTCATAGCTACAACATCTGTCTTGTGTGGGCTAAATGCTGGTGAGTTCTGAAGATCAATTCCCTCAATTCTGTAAAAGTTCTTAAGTCTTCTGTCAACATATCTATTCTCATTGTCCACTCTTAATACTTTGATGGCTTTCCTTGACTTGTGTTCAACATGAGTCTTGAATTCTTGAAGCTTATGAACTACTTCATTCTTGTGATGAAGGAAGAAGACCCAAGTGAATCTTGAAAAGTCATCAACAAATGCAAGTATGTAGCAGCCTTGGCTGACTGAAGTCACTGCAAACGGTCCTGCTAATACCATGTGAACTAGCTGAAGAACAACTAGAGCTCGAGAAGACTTCCCTTTATCATACTTCTCCTTGAGATGCATATCCACTAAACAAGATGAACACCCCCCCTTAGAAAAGTTGATGTTTGGTAGACCTTTGACCATGTGTTTTGAGCAAAGTTGCTGAAGAGAGCGAAAGTCAAGGTGACCAAACTGCTCATGCCATAAGTTGTTGTTTGAATTAGAGTGAGTTAACAAGGCTTGATAAGAAATATTAGGCACAAAGTGGGAGAAGGAATAAAGCCTCCTATCATCATTGACTTTCCCAACTACTACCACTGAATCATCTTTGAGACTTCGCACCATCACTGAATCAGGAAGGAACTCAACCTTATGACCATCTCCAAGGTGAGTGATTTGGTAAACTGATAGGAGATTGGAGCTTAGATTTGGAACATAGAAAACATCTTTTAATTCCTCATCTTCCATTTCTACATGTCCTTTCCCTTCAACTTCCATCTTTGCATCATCTCCCACGAAGATGTGTGGCACCTTTGACTGCTTCAATGAAGAAAAGTCTTGCTTTGAAGAACCCATGTGGTAAGAGGCACCTGAGTCAAGTATCCATTTCGAAGAAGAATTTGTGTTCGCCATAAGTGCTTGACCTTTACCCTTTGAGGAGTTAGGAGTAGAATCCTTGGAAGTACCTGGCACTTGAATCTTGTTCTTCTTGAGTAGATTTTCTAACTCATTGATTTTTTTTGTTTTGCAATGATGCTCGTCATGATTTGGCTTTTTGCAATATGCACAAAAGAGTTTGTCCTACTTTTCATTACTTCCTTTCTTGTTTGAAGAAGAACTGCCTTGTTGAGAGGAGTCATGTTGTGTCTCATATTGTGTTTTCTACTTCCACTGCTTCTTCTTCTTGTTGCTTTTTCCCCCTTGACTAGATTTTTGAGCATCACTAGCCACCAAGGCTTTGGTCTTACATGACTTGAGAAGTCCAAAATCCACCAAGTGAGATTGTTCAACAATCAACATGTCTGTAAATCCATCAAAGGAAGGCTTCTGGTAAGCAGATCCCATGGTCAACTTGTGAGTATTAAAACTTGAAACAAAGTTGGCATACTCACTAGGTATCTGTTTCAGGATGTGATGAATCAACCTTTCATCCTTCATGAGATTTCCACAATCTTTAAGGAGTGCCCTATGTATGTGTGAAAATGCGGCCTATGCTAACACACACACTTCAACACAGTCCTTATTTGCGGATTCATCGCGGAATGAACATTGAATTGTTCATCCGAAATTTGCCCTGCAAAGCAACCTGTTGCCTTCTATCTAAAGGGATTTTGCCTGTTAATATCCTTAGGATCGAGGTGTAGGCAACCAGACCCTATAAGAACGAAGGATTTGACAATGGAATTAAGCTAAGAATGAGTATATAGATTAATCTAAGAAATGAAAGATGCAATGTAATCTAAGAACAAATGAAGCAAACTAGATTAAGCATATGCATGATTAAACTAAAATGAGATTAAACTAAAAATGATAATGTGTGCAAGAAATGTAAGTAAATATGAGCATGAATTTCAACAGCAATTCGATAGCAAATCAATTCATCCTCTCCAAAATGAAGAGATGAGGGTCTCTTAAATAGAGTCTCCTAGAATCCATCAACGGTTGAGATCGATTCAGATCAACGGTCAGGATTGAAGATGAGTTCCAGTCATAAAGGGAGATTCCCAAATTAAAGGGAGTTAACAAACTTAATTTGAGTAAAATAAGGAGTTAACTGTTTCAATTTGAGTAAAAAAAGGAGTTAACTGAGTTAACTCACTTTTGATCAATAGTGAACTAGAAATTCCCCTTTTTGAACTGAAGAGAGATTTTGTTGAGATATTTAATTTAATAAAATGAAATATGATCTCATAATTACTTTTTCTATTTTAATTAAATAATCTTTAATTAATTAGAGACACTTTTGTTTAATTAAATAACTTCATTTAATTAATTAGGAATATTTTCCCATTTAATTAAATAACTTTGTTTAATTATTTAGAAGTAAGTACTCCATTTAATTAAATAATTTCTTTTAATTAATTAGAAATACCTTTCTAATTTAATTAAATAATTACATTTAATTAATTAAGATAGGCGTATTTATTAAATTAAATAAATTTAATTCCATAGTACATTAGCCTTAGGATATTATTATAATTTAATTAAAGTATAAATACTTAATAATTAAATTAAATATTAATCAATAGGTTTAATGTGACTAATACTTAGTAAATACTATAGGAATTAAATAATAAGCATGATGAATGCAGATTTAGGTTTTCTACATCTGACAATTAAGTCAAGTAGTGAATAGCAGAATGAGAATTGTCTATTAGAATAGGACTTTGAAATTATCAAGAATAGACCAGAATTGGTATAATGGCAATGAGCCAATTTTGGGGTATTACATTTTGCCCCTCTTTGAATGAATGTGCGAGCAGCATGTTTAATTCAAAGAAAATCAGAAAGCATGATGCAAAGATGAGATTGGTTCCGAAGTTGATGACATGGAGACCAATTGATAAGTTTTTAAGGACCATCTCGAGAACAAAGCTTAATCCTAAGGGATTCAAGTAGAACACTTAGATACCTAATAGCATTTAAAAGACTACCTCCAGAATGAAGCATAATTTTTGAGGATCCAAACAAAACGTCTAGATACCTAAAATTGATAGCATTTAGAAGATTATCTCCAGAACAGAGTTTAATCTTTGAGGATCCAGATAGAACACCTAGATACCTAAGATTGATAAGCATTTAGAAGATTATCTCCAGAACAGAGCTTAACCTTCAAGGATCCAGATAGAACACCTAGATACCTAAGATTAATAGCATTTAGAAGATTATCTCTAGAACAGAGCTTAAGCTTCAAGGATCCAGATAGAACACCTAGATACCCGAAATTGATAAAAGATAACAAGGTCCCATCATGAGTCATAGAATCATCCCCAGAACGAGGCTTGATCCTTAGGAGTCGAGGTTTAGACTGTCCCAATACCTATCCATCGAACTCTGAGAAGATTTATTATAAGGTTGATCAATTGATGAAAAGATAAGATAGATGGTAGAGATGCCAGATAGAAGGGAACAAAAAGCCCCAAGTGATGAGATGCCCCAAGTGACTAGGACATAAGATGGGAACTAGATGCCCCGAGCAATAAGTATTTAATGATGTAATCATCCTACCACCTCAGGAGCAAAATCAAAAGATGACACACCAAAAATATGATTTGAAGCAGTATATCATGTCAGCAGAATCTAGAAGGGATCAGAACAATCTAAAGATTGGGTTGATTTGAAATGATTACGAAGTCGCAAAAAAACCAAATTTGACCAAAATTTGACCAGAGTCAGCCACAGTTGACTTAAGTTGACTATTTTCAAAATGAATTTTGAAAATATGGAGAATGTAAAGTTGAAAGGATTCCAAGAATCATAAAGTATCAGAAAGATTTGGGCTGCACAAGCATTCGATCATGTCGATCCCCAAAATTTCAAAACATATTTTTAAGGCTCTTAGGTGTGTCAGATTTCGAAGTTGATCCCAAAAATGGATCCAGAATGGTCCAATTAGCCAAGGGTGTGATTTTTGCACAAATCCGAGCATTTTGAAAAATTTGGTCAACACCTATATAATTGCTCAAAGGGTCATTTTCAATTCATTTGTACTTTTGTCTTCTAGTGATTTTGAGCTCTGATAGAGACATGGCAGTGAACCTGAGATATCATCATTTTGAGCACTCCAAATGACACAACCGGCCAGTAGAGTACGAACCACCGGTGAGTCATCGATTTCCTATCATCATACTTTTTTGTCACGCATTTCGAGGTCTTTTATGCACATTTTTAGCATGTTTTAGGATGTTCAATTCTTTCTTCGTGTGAGACTGATCTCTTCTTGCATGAAGATCTTCTTTCTTTGCGCGAAGAAATAGGATGTGTTGTTTCTTCGCGCGCGGTCGGAATATCTTCGCGTAGGGCAATTTTGGTTTCACACGAAGGTGGAGATTCTTCGCGCAAGCCAATTCGTGTTTCGCGTGAGAACCTCTTTTCTCGCACGTGAAGATCCATCTTCACGTGAGAATATCTTTTTTCATGCAAAGGAGAGATTCTTCGCATGAAAAAATATCAGTTTTGCGTGAAACTAGACATCTTCGCGCTAGATTTTACAGATTTCGCGCAAAATTTTGTGACAGTTTTGTGTTTTCGCATTTAGAAATCACACTTTATTTCGTTTTGATGCTTTAATTTGACTTGATACTGATCATTTGATTATTATTTTTTTGTTGTGCGTGCAGGAAGTTTTTGGAGATGTGTCATTCAGATCTCATTATCCGTCGTATGGAGAGTTATTGCAGAGTTTGGATGACGCAGATCGGGCACACATTGCCCGATTGGGCTTGTCTTCACTATGTCAGATTCTAGCCATGATGGTGAATCATGACCTTCTCACTGCATTGGTAGAGCATTTCCATTTGAAGATGAACACATTTCATTTGTCGATGGGTGAGATGACGATTACCCCAAAGGATATTTGGAGGATACTGAGGATCCCATTTCACGGTGCTCGAGTCATTTATGATATAGTGCCTCGATTAGGGATAGAGGCACTTTCCATTGTATTTGGGAGAGAGCTACCGAGAGGCAGAGCCATCAACTAGGATGAGCTGATGCATACTTATGGACCCACACACAGGTTGGCATCCGTGCTGGGCATTTTCTTGAGCTGCTTCCTGTGTCTTGACAGGGGACAGCATGGATTGGAGTGTGGATGGGGTGTCATGCTCCGTAGGATGGTTGAGGCACCTGAGATCTTTGGATGGGGTTAGTGCATGTTGGCCCATCTTTTTCATGAGATGCATGAGGTCATCTTCCACGAGAAGAAGACCATGGCAGCAGGTGTTCATGTGCTACAGATCTGGGCTTGGGAGCATCTCCTTGTATGTAGGCCAATTTTTGAGGATTCTCGGGAGCCCATGGAGCCCTACATCTGCAGATATCAAGGGCATATTACCCAGGCCCACCTAGGTAAGACTGAGCATTGGCAAACACATCTCGATGACCTGGTGTCTGTTATATGGCAACCCTGGAGAGAGACAGAGGACTGGGATGATGCCCCGAGAGAGCTACCTTGGATGTTTAGTTCTCAACCGCTGGCAAGCAGGACGACATTCGTCATAGAGAGATTCATCATCTCACGAGTGTGGCAACAGTATGGCCGACCACAGGACATTTCAGCTGAGTACTGTGCCTATGCCAGGGTGCAGAACGATATAGAGTAGGGATGGCCTCCACAAATGGATTCAGGATGATCCATGATAGATATCCGCAGCCTAGTTGCAATTCAGTGGGACTACCTGCTAGAGGTAGTAGATGTCGGGATGATGCCTGCATATCAGGAATTTTTGATGAGCCATCCATTCCCACGCTTCAAAAATCAACTAGGGATGGCAGGGCAAGTACAGGGGCAAGGATAGGTATCACAGCAGTAGCAGGCATAGCCACAAGTGCCACCACAGGTCCTGCACCGGGTACAACATATACCTATCCCCCCACAGTAGATGAGATCAAACCCAGGTGTTGGGGGCAGTGGAGCAGGACACAGTCGGTGGAGGAGGCAGAGGACAGAGGAGCAGGCCCTTCAGCAGGAGGTCCCACAGCAGTAGGTACCTCCACCGCAGCAGGCACCTACACAGCAACATGCACTAGAGATGGTCAATGAGGACATGCCAGATCAGCCGATAGGTGGGGTACAGGTGGCGGTATGATGGTATCGAGAGCGGGTTCGTGCAGCCTCCTGATAGTTGGGAGAGTTGCAGATTGTAGTGGCAGTTAGGGATGCACAGCTGGTAGAGAGATAGAGAGAGAAAGATCGCCAGAGAGAGCGCGCAGAGGCTGCAAAGCGGAGGCTAGAGATGGCACAAGATGAGATCTGCTTCCAGTCTATTCGAGCTACATATTATTATGCTGCATACACTAGTGCAGTACCTAATGAGACATTGCAGGTGAAATGATTCTCTCAATACGCACGAGAGTCCAGAGGTGCACGACCTCCTGTCAGGCCGAATATGCCACCACCGCCTCTGCCACCTGCTGCCCCTGTTCCTCCTGCTCCTCCTGGAGGCGAGAATTTGGGATAGAGTTAGATGCTTTGTGCCTAATTTTTATTTTGATCTCTGGCTATATATTGATTGGTGTGCCAGCACCAGATGTATCAATTTTTTTGATCGATTGCGCTCGAGTAGCACCCATTTTTTTGTACTAACCCATTCTTTGATATATAAATACGAGATTTTGAGCTGAGTATTCCTGTGTACATGTCATTGTCTGTTTTGTTTTGCTCTGATGTACATGAGATGTATGTTTAGATAGAATGCATATGTATGAACTGACATCTGATGTAGTGTTGTGTGTTTTTGTTTGACAGTCACAAGTATTCCATTGAGGAACAAGAATTGATGAACCAATCGCTTGTGCAACCGTGGAGGGATCTGATGTATGTGGAGTATGAACAGGATTACCATCGAATCACGTACTAATGCAAATGAAGTATGCAAGACTATGTTAAATACAACCCTAGGTCTGGTTACCAAGCCTCAATGATTTATCATCATTGGATATAAAATAAAGCTCGTATGTTATAAAATTTCCACTGACATTGTAATCATGAAAATATGAATGTAACATATGTTATTGGAATGTCGGGATTAAATGTAAGCATTCGAGGCACAAGAAGCCAGAATGACCAGAACATTTGTCTCTTTTAATGTAGCAAGTTAACATAAGCATCAAAGCATGAATGCTAGGATGACCTGAATGTTGCTTGCATGACAGGCACACCAAACACACGGGAGATTCCTCTTATGCGAAGTATTCAATATTCATGCTGTCCGCAATGACCCTTGTGTTTGTAACCTGAGACAGAAGTGTGCCAAATATACTCGCAGTGACTCGTACGTTCACTTAATAGGATGAGTATCAGTATGTACTAAAGCATGAAGAGTTCACTCCAACAAACAAGGAGAAGAACCAATATCATTGACATATCTATATAAAAGGAGTCAAGGTACACATGACCATCCTATATGAAATGGAGGCTCTTATAGTGGACACCCCTCTTATAGGAATAGATCAACTTATTGGAACTAAACCACAAATAGAAAGCATATAAAAAGATCATGCCCCCAGTCATTACTTCTCTAGTCAAAGATGACATCATCGAGTTGCTCGAGGAGGTATGATAAAGCAAAAAAAGGCAATAAAAGAAAATGCTCAGCATATCCAAGCAAGTATATCATTGAGTTTAATGTTTTCGAGATGATGTCAAGTGTCAATGTCTAGAATATGTAAGAAAGAAATCTCTTCAGTAGGGTGACAATAGTAGGCAGACGCAGTCAGAACAACTGGTGACTAAGGTCAAAGAGGAATCTTCACGATGAAGAACCTAAGAAGAACTAAGCAACAATAGGAAAACACAGCCAGGACGACTGGTGACTAACGCAAAAGAGATCTTCCAAAAAAGAATCTTGAGACATGACCCGAGCAACGGTAGGCAGACACAACTGTAAGAACTGGCGACCGTTGCAAAAGAGATTCTATGAGGAGAATCTCAAAAAGAGTGACACTAGAGACAGTAGGCAGATGCAGTTAGAATGACTGGTGACTGTCGCGAAGGAAATTCTATGAGGAGAATCTCGAAAGGAGTGACACTAGCAATAGTAGGCAGACGTAGTCAGAACAACTGGTGACTGTCACGAAAGAGATTCTATGAGGAGAATCTCAAAAAGAGTGACACTGGTGACAGTAGGCAGACACAGTCAGAACAACTGGTGACTATCACGAAGGAGATTCTATGAGGAGAATCTCAAAAAGAGTGACACTGGTGACAGTAGGTAGACGCAGTCAAAACAATTGGTGACTGTCACGAAGGAGATTCTATGAGGAGAATCTCAAAAAGAGTGACACTAAAGGGGGAATGCCCCCGAGCTATGACAAGACTCAATCCATGGATACATGAGCAGGAAAAGTAGGAAAGCAAAAGCATGAAAGCGACTAACAAGAGGCGCCTGTTTACCAAGTTTTCACCTTCTTGGCAAGATTTTTTTTTTTGTTTTTTGGTATTACAAAGGCACCTATTGCTAGGTTTTTACCAGGGTAACAACTTTTTCAGGACTTTTTCTGATTTTTAGGATTTTTTCAGGACATTTTCTGATTTTTAGAATCTTTTTCAAGACATTTAGATATGTACAGAGAACTTGCTGAGATTGAATCAACTGTAAAACCGCTTCAAGTGGAGAGTGTTCATAGGCTCTTTAAGCACTTCTCCTTCGGTTGTGGAAAGTTGATAGGCACCAGATCCATATACTATAGTAATGATGTAAGGACCTATCTAGTTTGGTTCAAACTTTCCCTTTTGCATTCGTTGTTGTTGATTCTTAGGATTCTCTCTCAGGACGAGATCACCTAGCTGGAAGTCACGTGGCCTAATTCTCCTATTGTAGCTTCGTGCCATTCTTTGTTGATATGCTCTTAGATGATCACAGGCCACTTGTCATCGTTCATCCAGCAACACAAGTTCTTGAAGCCAGGCTATCCTATATCATCATATGTGATAAGGCCTTTCATAGAGATTCTCAAGGTAGGAATCTCGACCTCTATCGAAAGCACAGCATCCGCCCCATATACCAACACAAAAGGAGTCGTGCCCGTTGGAGTTCTAATGCTTGTTCTATATACCCACCGGGCTGGATTGATCTAGAGATGCCAGTCTCGCCCTGACTTACTGACTGTGCAATGAAGAATTTTGAGGATTGCCTTATTGGATGCCTCAGCTTGGCCATTACCCTGGGGGTAATAAATGGAAGACCAATGTTGTGTAATTTTGAATTTCTTGCACAGTTCCTTAAGGTCTTTATTTTTGAATTGTCCTCCATTATCAGTAATGATTGAGGATGGTATACCATATCTACAAATGATGTAGTTTGTGATAAAAAGTGCTACAGTTTTTCCATTAGCAATTGTGAGAGGGACTGCCTCTACCCATTTCGTGAAATAATCTGTAGCGGTGATAATGAACTTATGTCCATTAGAAGAGGTTGGGTGAATCTGTCCCACCAAGTCAAAGGCCCATTGTTGAAATGGCCATGTTGAAGTAGAGGGAATCAACTCTCTAGCTTGAATGTGAATGAGATTCCCATGTAGTTGACACTATTTGCAGGACCTAGCATATTTAAGAGCTTCTTGCTCCATTTTAGGCCAGTAGTAACCAGCACGAAGGAGTTTGTGAGCTAGTGTTAGGCCATTGGAATGAGATCCGCAAATGCCTTCGTGAACGTCAATTAGTGGACGTTTGGACTCGTCGGGTTCTAAACACCTAAGGAGTGTTCCATCAAGACCTCTCCTATACAGATCGTCAGCAATAATGACATAATGTGAAGCATTACGAATTAGGTAATGTTTCTCATTCTGGGTCAGACCTTCCAGAATGGTTTGATTACGAAGGTAGGAATAGATGTGATGGTAGCAGGATGATTCTTGTCCTATAATAGAACAGATCATCTTGGAATCAAGTGTGTCATAGGCTGGGTAGTGTAATGCTTCCACCAAGAACTCGTGTCAGAGATCATTTTCTGGCATTTGTAGAATGGAGGCCAGAGTGGCCATGGCATTAGCCGCTTTATTATATGTGCATAGAACTTGTTGGAAGGTGATGTGTGCAAAATATTTTGTCAAGTCATCAACCATGTGCTTGTAAGGAACTAGTTTTTCATCCTTTGTTTGATACACATCATTTACTTGGTTGATGACAAGCTGAGAGTCACCGAAGATATCCAATTGATCTACTCTCTATTCAGCTGCAATTTTCATACCATTGATCAAAGCTTCATATTCAGCAATGTTATTTGTACAAGGAAACAAAATTTTGTATGCTTTGGGCAATGAGTATTTATGTGGTGTGATGAAAAGTAATCCAACACCTGATCCTTGTTGTGTGAAGGATCCATCAAAGATCATAACCCATGTATGGTGAGTGAGTGTTAGAATTGACTCATCTAGAAAATCAATGTTTATTGGTAGAAGACTCGATATGGGTGCCTCAGCCAGCTGGTCTACAATTGCATGTCCCTTTATAGCTTTGCATTCAACATATTGGATGTCAAACTCACTTAGTATCATGACCCATTTAGCCAATCTTCCTGTGAGAGCTGCCTTACTGAGCAAATACTTTAATGGACCTATTTTAGCCACAAGCCATGTAGTGTGGGCAAGCATGTAGTGTCTCAACTTTTGGGAAGCAAAGACAACTGCCAAGAAAGCTTTCTCGATAATACTGTAGTTTTTCTCATAAGAGACCAATGTTCAGCTCAAGTAATAAATAGCTCTTTCTTTGTTATCATTGTCTTCCTGAGCCAACAGGATTCCCAAAGATGTTTCAGTAGCTAAAATGTATAAAAGAAAAAGTTTCCCATGCATAGGAGGCATCAGGATTGGTGGATTGACAAGATATTGTTTAATCTGTGTTAAGCTTTGCTCACAATCCTGGCTCCAATTGAATTTCACACCCTTATGTAAGGTCTTTGTGAAGGGTTGTGATTTATCTGCCAATTGTGAAATAAATCTGCGAATAGATTGAAGCCTTCCCTATAGTCCTCTCATCTGACTAATGTTTTGAGGTGGTGGCATGTCCATTATTACTTGTTCTTTTTCTAGATCTACTTCAATTCCCTTTGTAGAAACAATATATCCTAACAATTTTCCTGATGTGACACCAAATGCACACTTCTTAGGATTGAGCCGAAGACTAAACTTTTCCATACGATCTAAGATTGGTCCCAAATCGTGCAAATGGGTATTGCGTTTAGCGCTTTTGACCAAAGTATCATCAACATAGTCCTCCATAGTTCTATGCATCATGTCATGGAAAATTGTAGTAATAGCCCGTTGATATGTAGCTCCAGCATTCTTTAAACCAAATGGCATCACATTCCAACAAAAGGTTCCCCATGCACATGTGAAGGCTATTTTCTCTTGATCTTCTAGTGCAATTTTTATCTGATTGTATCCAGAAAAACCATCCATAAGTGAGTACATCTCATAGCCAGATGTCATGTCCACAATCATATCAATATTAGGGAGTGGGAAGTCATCTTTAGGACATGCCAAGTTAAGATCACAGAAATATGTACAAACTCTGATAGACTTATCATGCTTGGACACAGGGACAATATTGGATATCCATTCAGCATAATCAATTGCACGAATGAAACCAGCCTTCAGAAGTTTCTCCAATTTGGCTTTGACTAGCAATGCAACATGAGGATGTATTTTTCGAAGCTTCTGTTTAATTGGTTTTATGCCTGGTGTTATTGATGCATAATAAGATCAGGATCCAATCCTGGCATGTCAGAATATGTCCAGGCAAAATTTATTTTCTTTCCCTTGAAAAAGGCAATGAATTGTTCCTTTTCTTCTGTTGACAATGACTGAGCCAGATGTACCACATAAGGATGTTCTTATGTGCCTAGGTTAATCGACTGTGTTGGCTCTATTAACACTGATGATCTCTCCTGAAAGTGACTAGGAAGGACATCAAATATCTCATCCGCGAGCGCCTCAAAGAGGTTTTCACCCTTTGATACATCTTTTTTTTTTACTATTTTTGGATCCGACACTCCCACAATGTGGTTTTCACCATCGGACCTCTTGCATTTTTTCTTTTTAATTATGTAATTGAGATATTTGATGTCGGCCTCAATCATGTTGATGCTCTGCTCATTAGTGGAAGACGTTACGGGTTTGATAGTGTTTAGGTAACAAGCAAGAGTATAGTCATTATGGAACGTGCGGACTTCATTAGATGTATTGGGGTTCCAGTCTATAAGCTCGGGATGTGCGAGTGAGAGAGTAGTGGCTGGTTCAATTGCATTCACAGTATAGTTATTAAATGCGTGGACCAGAAATTTGAGACCTACGGCGACCTCACCCATAGATGTATTCAAACGCCACAAAGTACAAATGTTAGTAATTGACAACTCTAGGACACTAGTTGGATTAGACCCCTGTGACCTATCCCTAGATGTTTTACTCACTTTGATTTGATTTTCATAGACATGCACTTGGTCAATGTCTTTATCAGTAGTCACTTCTGAAAGATTGTCGAATTCATATTCATGAGAATCGGTGCTACATGGTGAGAGACTATAGAACTCCCCAACAGTGATAGGGAGATACTCTCCTTCAGACTCTGGATTCTTACACAAATACTCAACATGGCATGACTGACTAGATTCTCCCTTTTCTGAATGATATTTGAGTTGCTCAGCATTGTCCTCAGAAGAATCACTAGTATCATCCACAGTGCTAACACGTGGCATAAAGTCATTTGGCTTAGCAAAGAATTTAGCAAGATCATAAGGAATAGGATGAGGGTAAGAATCTTCATCATTAGATTCTTCCTCTCGAGTACCTGACTCAGATTGTGACTCATTTTCAGATGAACTCTCAGGTATGGGTATGAATTTATTGGATCCCAAATGGAAAGGGACTTTCTTGAACCCTAGGCTAGTTGTGTCACTGTTGCTTTGAGCTATTGCTTTGACAGGATCTATTAAACCATTGTTATTGCACCCAATAGGGCCGGTTCCCTTGTAGCCAAAACGCTTCATAAGCTTAAGACCAGGTCCATACTTCTTAGGAGTGATTTCTCAAGCTTGTTCTGTTAGGTCTACTGGAGACTCTTCTTTTTAAAGCCATGCAACAATGGTTCTATTTTTGCTTTCATCTTCTAAGGGAACTGTAGCTTTGAAAAAAGAGCCATTAAACTTGGTCTGAGGTGTCAACACAAATGGCTTCTTTGCTACTGAGGGTCTCCCAAAATGTCGAGGGGACTCTGGAATAGATGTTAATGATAGCACTGGTTCCATGTGGTACTCTCCCATACCAGTTTCTTTCAATTTAAATGACTACTCAATTTGTTTCAGCTTATTGTTGTAACAATCAGTAGACTCACGGTTAGCAGGGACGAAAGAATCAGCAGCTTTGAGCATATTGCAAGTGTAGCTAGTAGTTGCAGGAATAGTAACTTCAGAGCCATGAAATGAGAATTTAATGCATTGGTGGTATGTGGATGGCACAGCGCGCATCTCATGTATCCATGGCCATCCCAATAGAATGTTGTAGGCTAAATGAATGTCAAGCACCTGATAGGTGACATCCCTTTCGACAGGACCGACGCGAATTGGTAAAGTCACAAGACCTAGTGACTTTTGTTCTAATTCATTGTATGCTTTAATAGTGATCTTTCGTCGAGGATCAATAGAGTCCTCAGAATAATCCAATTGTCTAAGCAGAGCTGCAGAAACAATATTTAGGCCAGTGACATTGTCAATGAGTACTCGACGAACACGTGTCTGGTGGATCATAACCTCAATGTGTAGAGGCTAATTATGTGGGTGATTCAGTGAGTTGTCATTCTCCTCGGAGAAGGTCATAAGATGAGGTGAGGTCAGGTGACCTACCATGGATTGAAATTGCTCAAGATCAAGATCTTGAGGAATGTTTGCCTCAGTGAGGGCTTTGTCCAGAATTTGCCTATGAGCAGGCAAGATTTTAAGTAGCTCAAATATGGAAATGTGAGCATTGGTTCATTTCAATTGATCTAGAACACTATAACTAGTTACAGTCAAGTTCGTCATGTGTTTTGCACCTTTACCGCATGGACCAGCAAGGGCTTTGTCCTTGTATTGTTCTAGATTTTAAGTAGGAGGTGTAGGGCCTTTGAGCACCAATTTCGCATGAGAGCGAGTAACAACGTTAGCATAGTGTTGCAAAGATGCATTATCCATGTTATTGGAAGTATGGGCCTCTCAAGACAAATGGTGTCTTGGGTTTATCATTATCTTGCTTCCCCTTTATGGTAATAACGTCACAGTATTCATAATCTACAGGTTCAACCATGTGAATGACATTGTCCTCATTGGAATACGTATAGTTGACCTTATTGTAGGGTTCTGGTTTTGAAGTCTCTCCTTTTTCATAAGGTGGGAAAGGCTCTTTGAACACCTTGTGGTCTGAGTTTTTGTTATGTCCATCTACCACAAGTTCACCAGCATCAATCATGTCTTGGACTTTATGACGTAAGTTTATACAGTTGATGGTTTTATGTCCCTTGTTTTGGTGATACTCACAAAATGAGGTCTCATTCCACCATGGTGGACATGGTTGTGGATCATAGGGATGAGGGTTATCCATTGGTGAGATAAGCTTGTGTTGTAGCAATGTTTTGTAAACCACATCCAAAGGTTCTCCTAAAGGTGTATACTCTCGCTTGGGTCGTGCTGCCCATGAGTTTCTCGGTTTGTTCTGAGATGTTTTATTGTCAGGAGGAGGCTTCTCAACACTTTTGGCCACTTTGAAATAGTCTGTGAGATTAAATGCTGCTTTGGCAGGTTTTGGTGTGACATTATCAACAACCCCATCATGTACAATTTCTCGGTTCTTGTTGACATGTTTGGTTTTATCCTTGTTGGAAGTGGAACCTTGTTTTGAGTCTCTCTAAAGAGTGAGCTCACCTTTCTTGACCATAAATTCTTCGATATGGATAGCCTATGTAATCATGTCTTCAAAGGTACATGGACCTTGTAGTTGGACTCTATACCTAAAATCAAGTAAGAGGTTATCAGTGAAAATGTTGAGCTTCTCCGTTTCTGGGATTTTACAGGAGTACTTGGTGTAAAGTTGTCTCCATCGTTGGAGGAAAGTGAGAAAAGGCTCACCAACCTTCTGTTTAAGGTTTCATAGATCTTGAATATTTTCAGGATGTTGAATGTTATGAGAATATTGCTGAACAAATGAATTAGCAATTTCGTCAAATGTCTTGATACCAGGAGGTAGATGTGAGAACCACTCCAAAGCTTGACCACCTAGGCTTCTAGGGAATAAACACATGAGGTGCATTTGATTGTGTATAAAATCCATAGACAAAGCACCAAATTCCTGCAAATGATCTTGGGGATCAGTAGTACCAAAGTACTTGTCATATTTGGGTAGTTCTACACCTCTTGGGAAAGGCGGCATGTTTATACTTTTGTCAAATGGAAATGAACAAAGAGCGTCCAATGTGTATGTCTTTTTGGGTTTCTCTTTCTCATGCATTATCTGAGCCAATTGGTCTTGCATAATTTTCAGTTGTTTATGGAGCTTAGTGGTCTCAGTTTCTTCTTCACGTGTGATAATGGTCTCCACATTGAAATGTGTGGGCAGTTTAGCTCCCTCTTGGGCAAGTTTGAGAAAGTACTTTTCTTTCTCTTCATTGAGTAGGATTCCCATGACCTTCTCAAAGTTTTTGTCTCTTCGACATCTTGCTATGTGTTTAGGAAGGATTTCCACCTCTTCTTGTTCTTCATCGGTGTCATTTTCTTTCTCTTTCTCCTTGTCATCCCTAGGTTGTTCTTGATATCGACTATGACTACCCCGTTCAAGTTCACGATTAGTCATTATAGGAACTTGTTCAGTTTTCGTATGTTGTGTTTCAAAAGGGTCTGTGGAGAAAGGATCATACATTATGTTTGAGAATGCAGGACTCCTACCTATCTCAGTATCCTTTTGGTAAAAAGGATTCCCAATTTGTTGCAAATTGAAAAATGTTTGTTGATCTTGAGATGACCTTGCAAGTGAGGAAGATCGTGAAGACGCCTCACTAGCCAAACTAGATATAGATTGTGTAGTGAAAGGTAAGCTACCTCTACTGCAATTACGACCCCTAGCATGACCATGTCTAATGTTATCAGGATAAAACACATTGCCACTTCTAGTTGTGATAGTCATAGGCAAGGACAAGAAGCTAGAACCTAGACAAGGACTATACTAAGATTGAGTCTCAAAAAGGACAAGATAGTAGCAAGAATTCTATTCACTAAGGCACAAATGGTCTGATTTAAAGGCTAGAACAGCCAGAGATTATGACCACTGCAGCACAAAGTATGGCAAGCATTAAGACGAGGACCAAGATTACGTATGAGACGAGACTAGTCAAGGTATAAGACACAAGTTTTCAATTAAGCGAAGTGTCGTTGTTCCAGGACTTTTTGCAAACAGAGAGCGATAAATGAACACAAAAAAGGACAGCGTGCAGGCTGCAGATAGCTAGAACAGACCCAGATTGTAAATGCTGATACAAAATTTTGCACAAAAAACCTTTACGGGTCGCACGAAGAAGTTTTACGGGCCGCGCGAAGATGTTTCTATCTCGCACGAAGATCAGTAACAGTTTTTAATTTCGTGCGAGAATGTTTCTAGATCGCACGAAGATGCGCAACAAAACTTTAATTTTGCGCGAGGGTAAAATGGTTTCGTGCGAGAGCCAAATGATTTTGCGCGAGAGAAAAATGGCTTCGCGCGAGAGCCAAATGATTTCGCGCGAAAGGACAGAATAGTTTCACAACAGCAACTAATTTTGACAAAAAATTTTGATCGATCCAATAACTAGGCAAATAAGCAGGCACGTAGAACAACAAGCAAGTGATTTCAAGCACGTCTGAAAACAATGAGGAAGGGCAAAAGCAACCTTGTGCATGAACAATCAAGTGACTTAGTTTGTGTTAATCCCTAAGAGAGCTATTTGTGTACATTTTCAAAGAGTTTTGCAATCATCACACATATTCCTAGAAAAATAAAAGTTGGCTTCTCTAAGGTATTTAATAATGGTTTGACTCTGGAACTTTTATGGCTCACAGGGGTGACCTCCAATCCCGGCGCACCGAGGTTTTGACACAGTCTGAGAACTTAATCTTCAAGAGCTACTAGGGAGATCTGACAACCCACAATGAACCACACCCATGGAGATTTCTTCCACAAGGACATTTATATAGTGGTTGTCACTACCATGGTGAAAATGGCTATTACCGCTTGAGGTTCCGTCATCACAGTTTTTCCTGTAGAGGGATTGTCTGCTATGGTTAACCCTCTCTAAAGGTGACTGACTCACAATAGTATACCACAAGGGGACTTAGCTTCTAGATTCAAGGTTCTAACACCTTTTTCACCTTTATCCCAACCAAAGAAAATAGATTAATCTGACACGCTAGACTAAGATTATCTCTTAAAGATCTATGATATCATCTTCCTGTGATCTATCAACCTTTTCGGAGAGAGGATGCCTTAATCAACAAGTCAAAGATTCCTCTATCTATGAGATGCTCAAAGTATCCTCCCCACCCATAAGGAATCCGTCTTAGAGAGGAGTTTCACTAGGAACTCACTCCCTCAAGATCCACGAATAGTGTTCATGGGGGCTTAATTACTATGTGTGTACAGATGTTAATTCCTGAAAGCAAATCTATCTAAAAGTAATCAAAAAGAAAAAAAGTGGTACACTTAACACTTTAATTAATGTGAGGTGAGTCCAAAGATGTGGAACATTTAACCCCTCACACAAGCCAAAATGAGTCCACAACTCATAAATTAGTGAGTTCTAAAAAGCACAAAAGGGTTGCCTTGTGGAGCCTTTAACGCTTATTTTTTGTAGACCCCTCCCCTATTTAACATGGTGTTGAGCTTGCAACCACAGGGTGGAATGAGGGGCCGGCAAATTAGCGAGTCCAATAACCCAAGATAGCTAATCAGATCTATCACTAAAAACTAAGCCTGCTAAATGAATACTAACAGAGATCACACCCTAGTATGAGTTTATGCATGTGTTGTAAAATGGAAACATAGAAGGAAACACACAAGCTCAACACGAAAGATGTTTGTTTTAGATCCAAATGAAATGTTATTAGCTGATGAAGATTACCTGGTGATCCTCACAACGCGCTTAGTAGATTTTTACCTGTTTCTGACAACTTTAGCATGCTTTTCCCATTATTCCACAAATCGCTGCTATGCTTGTTCAAAAAAATCAAAAAACACAGAAACACTAGAAACCACGAACAGTCAGCAGAAAACATGCAAATCAATGCAAAAAAAAATTTCCTCTGTCAGCAGAGTTTCGCGCGAAATTCCTGACAGTCCACGCGAAGAAGTTTTAGAGCCCGTGCGAAATCAAATTCGGCTTGCGCGAAATTAAACAAGTCTTGCGCAAAGATTCACACGCCAAAGAACTTTTTTGCGCGATGTGGAAAGAATCTTCGCGCGAAGATTCTAGATCCTCGCACGAAAATGAACAATTTTGCATGAAGATCTGAATTTGTACGGAACAGTATGGATAGAGAACAAAAAAATGATTTAAAAAATATAGAAAGAGGCCAAAAAAATTGATTTTTGAGCCCCACAGTGGGCGCCAAAGATGTATGCGTGAAAATGCGACCTATGCTAACACACACACTTCAACACGGTCCTTATTTGCAAATTCATCGTGGAATGAACATTGAATTGTTCATCCAAAATTTTCCCTACAAAGCGACCTGTTGCCTTCTATCTAAAGGGATTTTGCCTATTAATATCCTCAGGATCGAGGTGTAGGCAACCAGACCCTATAAGAACGAAGGATTTGACAATGGAATTAAGCTAAGAATGAGTATATAGATTAATCTAAGAAATGAAAGATGCAGTGTAATCTAAGAACAAATGAAGCAAACTAGATTAAGCATATGCATGATTAAACTAAAATGAGATTAAACTAAAAATGAGAATGTGTGCAAGAAATGTAAGTAAATATGAGCATGAATTTCAACAGCAATTCGATAGAAAATCAATTCATCCTCTCCAAAATGAAGAGATGAGGGTCTCTTAAATAGAGTCTCCTGAAATCCATCAACGGTTGAGATCGATTCAGATCAACAGTCAGGATTGAAGATGAGTTTCAGTCATAAAGGGAGATTCCTAAATTAAAGGGAGTTAACAGACTTAATTTGAGTAAAATAAGGAGTTAACTGTTTCAATTTGAGTAAAAAAAGGAGTTAACTGAGTTAACTCACTTTTGATCAATAGTGAACTGGAAATTCCCCTTTTTGAATTGAAGAGAGATTTTGTTGAGATATTTAATTTAATAAAATGAAATATGCTCTCATAATTACTTTTTCTATTTAATTAAATAATCTTTAATTAATTAGAGACACTTTTGTTAAATTAAATAACTTCATTTAATTAATTAGGAATATTTTCCCATTTAATTAAATAACTTTGTTTAATTATTTAGAAGTAAGTACTCCATTTAATTAAATAATTACATTTAATTAATTAAGATAGGCGTATTTATTAAATTAAATAAATTTAATTCCATAGTACATTAGCCTTAGGATATAATTATAATTTAATTAAAGTATAAATACTTAATAATTAAATTAAATATTAATCAATAGGTTTAATGTGACTAATACTTAGTAAATACTATAGGAATTAAATAATAAGCATGATGAATGTAGATTTAGGTTTTCTACATCTGACAATTAAGTCAAGTAGCGAATAGCAGAATGAGAATTGCCTATTAGAATAGGACTTTGAAATTATCAGGAATAGACCAGAATTGGTATAATGGCAATGAGCCAATTTTGGGGTATTACACCCTATACTCATTGGCTTTGATGATATAATCCTGAATTGTATCATAATTCTTAGGATCCAAGAGAAGTAGATAATCTGAAATCTGAAATCCCTTTTCTTCAACCACTGTTCAAGTTTATCCCAAGTTTCCTTAGATTCTAAACAATTTTTAATGTGAAAGAGAAGATCCTCATGTACACAACTCCTAATTACACCTAAAGCTTGTCGATCTTGACTTGTCCAATCAATGAGTTCTTTAGCATCAATAGGTTTAGTGATTGTACCATCAACATACAAACTATATCCTTTTTCCATTAATCTACTCCATGCAATATCTTTCCATGTAGAATAGTTGCATGAAGTTAGAGGAGGACATTTAAAACCCATGATGCAGAAATGAAAGAGCACAAAATAGAGACACAAGAAACACAATGCACACCCCCCCTTTTCACTCAATAAAAAGACCCCCCCAAAATAGATGTTTTTGGCACTTTATGAGTAGTGCGTTTACAATGAGCCACTTCTCAAAATGATCAAAGTGGTCTTTCTGATTTTTCTTTTACAACTGCCTTATAAGGCTTAAATCTATCACTTAAGCACTGTAGCTTAGTTTTACAAAAAATTTGAAAAAAAATGAAAGCTTACAATGCCAAAAAAGGCCTAATTCTGAAAGTAAAAAATTTGTCCACACAACCCTAGAATCTAACTTTAGATCTGGAAAGTAGATGAAAAAATACGCACTTTCAAAAAAAATAGAACCTGAAAAGGTGACCAGATGTGCCCGTACAGAGCTTTTGAAGTTGCAAAAGGCAAGATTATGCAGGTACAGTCGCCAAAAAATGAAAATTCTGCAAAATCTGTGCACCAAAACCAAAAAAACACAACCACTAGAAAATTCAGTAAATTCTACTTGATTTCAAAAAAAATTGCACCTGAATCGGAGTCCGGATGACCAAGATACGAGCTCGCAAAGTCAGGCTGCCAAACTGAAAAGCAATCTAGAGAGGGGTCTAGAGGAGAAACTATGTGTCTAAATTTGACATCCAAATGGCCATCGCAATAGTTCAAAAATGGCCTAGAAATATGATCATATGACTATCAAATTTAGGCTACTAGAATGCTAACATCAGCAAAAACTTCTGCCTCTGATGACGTTACCTTGTACGGATGATGACATCACATGCACGAAATGTACGAAAGCAAATGACGTGTCCTCCTACATGTCAATATGGATGCCGACTGACAATGATGATGTGACTATCCAGTCAAATCTAATGGGGCATTGCGCTATCTGCTTACTATGCAGGCTGCGAATAGGATGGCGTCGCATGTCATAGGCTCGGCCCAGTCACAGAGCTACCGAAATTAAAAATAGTGATGTCGGGTGGAGATTTTGCGGCTGCTGGGTTGGGGATTTTAATCCCACATGAGCTATGGGTAGGTTTTGTGATTGTTTATAAGAACAGGACAGCAGAAATGAATGGAAATAACACTTGCCGGAGAAGGCAAATCTCCCACCGGTTGGGGAACGCTACCCATCAAAAATGTATACGATGCGCTCGACCGAGGGAAAATGGGTATGTGCCCCGAATTTGCAAACCAGTGCCTTCGGGTGTCAATTTGCAAAAAAAAATTGCCTCACAGTCGACTATGGGCCAAAGTAGGTGTGCTTATAGTCAATTTTCACCAGTTCAGCATTTTGGACGTAATGGAGAGGTCAGATCTAGTGTTGGGCGCTCCCAATTTTTGCAGCACTCTAGATTCAGGCTGAGGTGATGAAGCAAACAAGAGGTCTTGAATGACTTGTGATGAGAAAGTCTCCAAGCTCTGATACCATGTAAGAATTTACCTAAGGGAAAAATTTACCCAAGAACTAAGAACTCAAACACAAGCACAACTATAGACCAGAAATGGAGAGAGTATGATCAGAATAACAATGTATTCAATAACTTATGCTTGAGAGTACACTAGGAGTGCCTGAATATAAAGGCTATAGGAGAGCTTCTAGAATGCATAGAAGTTAGCATCATGATGTGTCATACAACCAAGCAAATGTCCACCAAATATGGATTATCCTCCATTAAGCATGGAAGTAAGTGCGGTGATGAGAGGATAAGCCTAGAAGGGTGGGACACGCAAAACAATGTTGTAGACACCATGTGCTCAAATAAAGGTGTGTACTCCTATGTTGTCAACATGACAACTTACAAGGTGTGAAAACTCTTAAGTTTCTCACAAATAAAAATAATTAAATAATGTGTTAACCTAAGTAAACTTAAGTAAGTGTAAATAGTAAAGTACTAATTTACACCAACATAAAGATTGTTGAAGAAGACTATGTGTTTCAATCATTGTTTTGTCACTGATGTCAAACCTACTATTTGCTAGTAAGACAATTGCTTATATATTACAAGTACTATGACTTAGTTGATTGATGAGGATGACTTGATCAACAAGATGTAACAAAATTACCTAGAGGAAAGGTTGAGTTATGATTATGTAATGAAGTATAAGAATTAGTTAAAACAATGATAACATAATGCATTGATGATCTACTTGAAGTTACAAAATGATTGGCTACACTTAGAAAGTTCAAAAGAATAATGTTAAACAAATTTTATTTGCTAAGCTTGACCAAGTGGATAGTAGGTGTCAAGAAAAGTTAGTTCAAGTCAAGCAAAAATTCAATTGGAGCCAAGTGAAAGAAAATTCTATTAGATGCCAAGCAAGTTAGTAGATGTCAAGTAACTTTTCAGTTGGTGTTGAGCACCAATAAAATTTAGTTGATGCTGAGCACAATAAGATTTAGTTGATGCCGAGTAACATAGTATGTGCCAAGCATCAGAAGACTTCTGCATTATGACAAAGATCAAAGATTTTCCAAATAAAAGCTAACAAGTTTATTTTCTTAGAACTTGTGAATCAATAGGAAGATAAGATATATGAGTTGGTAGCACAAAATCTTATGTAAACTATTTTGGAGGTGAATTCAAATGGATTCAAAGAGAAGTTTCTAGAGAAGACAAGATATGGGGTAGATACATTGTATCCTACCTAATCCATCAAAAACCTTAATTATAATGATGAATAATGAGAAGGAAAATGTTCTAATTTCCTATATATAGGAATGTTTGGTCATGAAACAAAAGAATTAGAGAGGTTGATGTGAAAATCTAATGAGGAGAAGGAAAGGGGTGTTGCTTCATCAAGTGACCCAAGTGAAGAAATCTGCAATGGCGTACTAAGCAAAAAGGCTTAAGAGGATGAATGCTTGAAGGATGAACAAGTTGTCAGAGCTACAAAGAATAGAAGCCAACTAGAGTTGAGGACTAAAAAAAGATCTATAATCTACAAGTAAGGTTGTAAGTTGTATCAAATCAAAGCTCTACTGTTACTTTCTAACAATTGTATTAGCCTAAGGTAAATCCTTTTGTGTAAAGTTGACTTAGCAGTCATTGGAAAATTCTTTAATAGGGTGGAATTCCAAGTGAATGGCCTAAAGTCCTCTAATAAGGATCACTTTTGGTATGGTGACTAAAATCCCTTAACCGAGTCACATTTAATAGTGTGTATTGTAACCTTTAACAAGGTTGGCCTTTAATAGGGCATCACTTCAGAAGAGTGAAAAAGAAGTAGCATGTTACTAGTGATTTTTTCCAAATTGGGTTTCCATGTTAAATCATTGTGTCAAATGTTTTGATGGATGTGTTGTGTTCATTTTTGCAAGTTGATTTAATAGTAACATATAAGATTTAGTTGATACACAATGAATGCATGCATGGATAAGAATATTTTATGGGTTCACTGAACTATGAAAAGTTTTATTTGTACATCTAGACCTTGAATAACTAATTCACCCCCCACTCAATTATTCTAAAATAATTTCAACAATTGGTATCAGAGCCATCTGCTTAAGAGGATTAGTTTTAAGGTACTAGACACACAAAGATCAAGATGTCAAAAAGAGAGGTATCCAAGCTCAACAAAGACAAATTTCCTACATGGAAAAGTTTGATGAAGCTACACCTTGGAGGACTTGGAGATTATGTACAATCTTGCATTTGAATAGAGCATGTTGATCTAGTAGGAGCCCTAACTACTGAAGATATGAAGAAAAATAAAGAACACAATCAGGTGATGTTGGAGATTGCCTCTACCCTAACCTATGCCAAATTTGATGATATCAAAGGCCTTAATAGTGCAAAGAAGATGTGGCATGCCCTAGACACCATCTATGGAGGAGACAAAATGTTCAAAGAGCCAAGTCAGAGAGTCTCATAGATAAGTATGATGACATGAGAATGAAAGAAGGTGAAAATATTGCTCAATAGGTTGCTAGAATAAAGGAAGTTGTTAGTGCAATAAAAGGTACTACTGGTAAAATAGATGATGATACTATGCTAAGTAAAGTCTTGAGGACATTGTTGCCTATTTATTCCATTAGATTTTCTACAATCCAAGAGTCAAGATGTGTACCAGGAAATTATCTAACCCTTGAAGGTTTGGTAGGTAGACTCACTACTTTTGAGCTATCTAATTTTGACAACTATAAACCAGAGAGTATTGAATCAACTTTCAAAGAAAAAATGTTATTGAAGGATTTTGAGGAGGTAAAGTAGAAGAGGAAGAAGATGAAGAAAAGAAAGATAAAGTATGCATCCAGTGACAATAACATAGATGAGGAAGACATTGAACAATTTAAAGCATTGCTAACAAGAAGATTTCACAGAGGAAAAGGAAAGTTCAAAGGTAAGTTACCCATCATTTTTTTTAATTGCAATGAAGTTAGTCATATTGCTACAAGATGTACATAGAAGAAGAACTAAAGAGAAGGAAACAAGCACAAAAACATAAGAGAAGATGATGGAAGAGACTATAGAGACAAAGGCAAGAAGTCATGCTACATTGCTAATGAACATGACTGATGAAAATGATGATGAAGTGGTACATGTTGCAAATGAAGGACAAATCTAATGAGGATGAGGCAACTGCACTTATAAATTGTGTGAACAAGAATGATAAATGGATCATTGATAGTGGATACTCATATCACATGACTGGAGATAAAAGTAAGTTCATTGCCTTAACTTGTTATGATCGAAATAGTGTAAGGTTTGGTAATGATGCACCATGTTTGATAAAAGGAAAAGGGTCTATCAAACTCACAAACAAAATTTCATGTGACAATGCTTATTATGTTGAAGGATTGAATTATAACTTGTTAATTGTGTCAGGATTGAACAATTTGGGATGCAAAGTTGAGTTTGAAAATAAATCTACCAAGATATATGACACAAATGGAAACTTGATTGGAAAAGGTGATTAAACTAGAAGTAATCTATTTTATCTAGATATAGAAGATGGTACAATCTTATTGCAAAATTTGATGATGTATGGCTTTGGCACAAGAGATTATGTCATGTTAATTTTGATAATCTAATTGGTATCAGTAACATGAAAAGAGTTAGAGATTTCACTAAGTTGAAGAACTAAGATAATATAATATGCAAACAATGTTAGCTAGGAAAGATGAAAAAGTCAAGCTTTAAAAGTAAAGATTATACCTCTAAGGAAATACTTGAAGTTGTTCATACTGACTTGTGTGGACCTATTGAAGTGAAAAGCTACAAAAGAGGTAAGTACATATTGTTGTTTGTTGATGATTACTCTAAGATGATGATCATCATATTTCGAAAACAAAAATTTGATGTCTTTCAAATGTTTAAGTGGTACTTGGCAGGAGTTGAAAAAGAAATAGGTAAAAGTCTGAAATGCTTGAGATCATACAGAGGAGGAGAATTCACTTCAAATGAGTTTGAGATGTTCTATAATGATAGAGGAATCAGAAGATAGGCATCTACACCTGGGACCCCTCCACAAAATGGAATTGCTAAAAGAAGAAATATGTCTATAATGGACTATGCTAGAACACTCATGGTGTAGAAGAATGTTGCTCTGAAATACTGGAGAGAAGCTATAAGTACTGTTGTATATACCTTGAACCATGTGCAAGTCAAGAAAGGTACTCAAAAAACACCTTTTGAACTATGGTATGGATATCCAACTAATGTGAAATACTTTAAAGGTATTTGAAAGCAAATGCTATATTCTTAAAGATGTTAGAAGTGGAAAGTTTGATGCAAAAAATGAAAAGGTATGTTCCTTGGTTACTCCACAAGAAGTAAAGCTTACAAGTGTTTAAATACTAACACTAACAAAATTATGGAAAGTACAAATGTGAATTTTGATGAGTTTATATAAGTACATGAAGGAAACATAAGAATACAAATCATTTGTATACTACTATGAAGGAATATCGACTAAAGAAGCTATTATAAATCAAGTTGCAAACCAACAAAAAGTTTCCATAACTGCCAAGTCACAACTTATGAATGTTGACTTGCATTCAGATGTTGAGTTGTAGAATGAGGAACATGTACATTCTGATTTTGAGATTAGCACATATGAAAGAGATGTTGAAACACCTGACAGAGATGTACACAGTGACATTGAAGCTGAGAGACAAAATGTAGTTACAAGAATTGAGCCTAGATTGTGCAAATATGTCAAAAGACATCATCCTACAGATCAAATCATTAGAGACAAAAATGCAAGCCAATGACAAGAAAAAGATTGAGAACTAAATCATGTTTGTTAAGCATGAAGAACCTAAGATAGTGAAAGATGCATTGGAAGATGATGACTAGTACAAGGCTATGGAAGAAGAAAGTTAGTAGATAGTGTTGATCTCATATTAGTTTTGACAATTGAGTGTCAACACACTGAAGATATTTACTAAGTTCATGCTAAGCTAGTAATATATGTTGAGTATAATATGTATAGATGTTGAGTTACAATGACTGCTGAGTCACTCATGTGCCCAGTAATTCAACTATCGAGCATATAGTTGATGCTAAGCAAGTTCAAGTGTCGAACCAAATAGAATTGCAATAAGTGTCGAGCATTAGTATTATCAAGTGTCAAGTAACCCAGAATGAACCTAGTTGTTTATGATGACACAAACAACTTTGTAAACCATTTTATGCTAACTTATGAATAGATCTTGAAGATTTGAAGATAAGGACGAATCTATTTGGATTCCTTATGCAACCAACACGTAACCAATCAGAAAATTAGAAAGGTTAAATGAAAAAATGAATGAATCTCAATTGTAGATCCATACCTAACCCTAAGCCACCAAAGTTTTTTTAAGGAAGACAAAGCCCCATAATTTAGTGTCTATGGAGTGATGTGAATGAAGAATAGAAGGAATAGAAGGGGTGAATTGATCAGAAAGCATTCAAGGTGACCTAGTAGAGTGAAAGAATTGCATAATCAGTTTGTAGAACAAAGGAGAAGTGATACAACATTGTTATAATAGATCAAAAGGATCAAGATGGACAAAATTGTGATCTAAAATTAGCAACGCAAAGTTGTAAGTTATCAAATCAAACATTCTACTATTACTTTCTAACAACTATATCAGTAGGTTGAAATCCTGTGGACTAAGGTTGACTTAATAGTCACTGTAAAAATCCTTTAACATGGTGACTTTCCAAGTGAATTTTCTAAAAGTCTTTTAACCAGGCACACTTCTAACAGGGTGTTCAAAATCCTTTAATAGGGTAGGATCCAATAATCCTTTGTAAACCTTTATCAGAATAGGCCTTTCACAAGGTAGATCATGAAAATGGTCAAACTATGTAACCTTAATAGGTGAAACTTTATTGTTGTAGTAGTGAAGAATTGTGGGTGTCATCCCCACCCCAATTTTACCTTCTCATTTGGAGGGTTTCTGGGTAATCATATCTAGTGTCAAGTGTTTATGTGGATGCATTTACTTTACATGTTATTTTAATATGTTAATGCATGCATTATTTTAAATTAAAAAATTTATTGGTTAAAGATTAATACTTCTAATTCACACCCCCCCTCCTTTAGAAGTATATGTTTTCCAATTGGTATCAGAGTTGAGTTTTTAGGAGGAGAAGCTTTACAACTTGGAGAAAAGATCTTGAAATGGAATTTTACAAGTTGGGAAAGACCATTGAAAATTAGGAGATTGAGATACATCTCATACTACAACAACTAAATGAAGCTAGAGATGCTTTGAAGAATTCCTTGAAGAGAAGGAAAGAGATTTCTATACCAAAAAATGACACAAAATACAAAGAGATCGATACCACAAAGTTATTTGTAGATGGTAACTCCAGTGAATTCAATGCAACTATTACAAATCTAATGGATAAGAATAGAGCACAAACTGAAGAGATCAAAAATTTCAAGTTGGAAGAAGAATCAAAAGCTATACTATTGTGCGAGGTGATTGAAAAAAGAAGATAGCCATAGAAGACAAGGCCATGATTGAGGAAGACAAAAGAATTTTCGCAAATAGATTGGAAGAAAAATCAATATAGCTATCTAAGATCTCAAACATGCAACTGGACACCTTAAGCCAAATGATGAATGCTCATCATGAGTTGAATGTCAAAGACATTGAAATAACTACACTAAAGTTGCAGAATGAATAGCTACAAGATTACCTAAAAAGAGAAAAGGAATTTGCTAAAAGTTTCAACAAGCCAAATGAAGCCATCAAGTACTTTGAGAAACTACTAAAATCCCCTAGATCCAGTAAAGATACATTAGGATTGGGTTACATGAGCATTGAAGAAGGAGAATCATCCAAAGCTGCTAAGGAAAGGAACAATAAAGGTAAGAACTCTAAACCTACTTGTCATCATTGTGGTAATAAAGGACATACAACTAATGTTTGTAGGAGTAAGAATGTTAGGCAGAATGTTAAGCCAAAGAACATGACTCTGTTGGATACAATTGTCTAATTGTGTGTTGTGTTTGATGTTACACAAATGTCACATCAGTTGTTAGTCAGTGCTTACCAAGCTCACTTGGTCAACAAGATAGTTTTTTCTTGTCTACTAATCTTTCTTGAAGATTATTCTATGAAGACAATGTCTACCAAGCTCACTCAAGCATCAAAAGTAATTATGGTAGAAAGCAATGTTAACCGAGTTCTCATGGTTAACAAAGGAAAGTTGGTCAGAGTTAGTGTTCACCAAGTTCACTCGATTGTCAAAGGATTTTGCAAAGTTCACAACATTAACCAAGCTTCTATTGGTTAAAAAAGGGAATCATTTCAGGATGAGTGTTCACCGAGAAGGGTCAGCCAATGAAGGATTTTGTTGATTTGAGATATGAAGTTTAATTATTTCAAGTATTCATTCCAACCGACTGTGGTAATAATTATTGGTCATTATAAGTTGTGATTGAGCTAACTTGATAATCTGGATGATATAAATAAAAGGTCAAGATGAGATTCTAGTGTGTGTGCGAGTATGCAAGTGTATTGATTGATTGAGAAAGAAAGTGTGAGAAAACTTGAAGGATGGTCAAATATCCTTGTGAAGAAACAAAGTAATATTCAATCAGGAAGGATCTAGCATGAAGAAAAATAGAGATCTGTAATTAGTAATTCAATTGCATCTCAATCAGGTTATTTCATTGTTATTTTCTTACCATTGTAGCAGTGATCCAAAATATCTTAATAGAGTTGGTTTAACAACCAGTTGTAAATCCTTTAACAAGGTGACAGTTCCATTGAATTATTTTAAAACCTCTTGCAAAGCCACTCCTAATAGGGTGATTAAATCCTCTAACAAGGTCACACCTAACAATATGTTTTGTAACCTTTAACTAGGTTGGCTCCTAACATGGCTCACTTCATAAGAGTGAAAAATAGTAACTAGTTACATTGGTGGTTTTTCACATATTGGGTTTCCATGTTAAATCTCGGTGTCTCATGTTTTCATGTTATTTCTTTTATGCTTTTAAACTAATCACTATGAATGTTTAAGTACAGTCAAAAGTAAGTCACACTCTACTTTTACCAAGTTATGACATTTTCTGTGTTTACTGAATAACAGTAGTAATCAGTTTTATTGTTAACATCCAAGGGATTTGAAATATTTTTGTGGTAACTAATTCACCCCCCCTCTAGTTACTCCATCTATATTTCCAAAAATTGGTATTAGAGCTTTTGGTGCTTGCAGGAAAGGTTCAAGGACCTAAGCTAAAGATCAGGATGTCTTACAAGAGAGAAATTCCAAAGCTTAACAGAGACAACTTTTTAACATGGCAGGGACTCATGAGACTTCATTTGGCTTCCATTGGTGATTTAGGATTGAAATACCTTGATGAAGAATACACAACTCCTATTGGTACATTATCTCTTGGAGATATTGTTGAGAAAAAGACCATAACACCATGATGATAGATATTGCATCTACTCTTAACAATGAGGAATTTGATTATATCAAGGACTGCAAAACTACTTTTGAAATGTGGAATAAGCTAAAGGACATCTAAGGTGGTGATGAAAATGTGAGGAGAGCCAAAGAAGAAAGCCTTAGAGGACAATTTGATCTGATGAGAATGAGAGAAGATGAAAATATTGCCAAATATGTTGAAAGAATCAAAGCAAGTGTCAGTGCAATCAAAGCTTTTGGAGGAGATATCAAGGAAGAAACTATTGTAAGTAAAGTTATTAGAACATTGCTTCCTATCTATGCAATTAGAGTATTTTCTATTCAAGAAAGGAGATGTGAGACAAATCATAAGATAACTTTGGATACCTTAGTAGGAAGATTGATAGCTTTTGAGCTAGATAACTTTGACAATTATGTTCCAGCTTCCAAGAATATTGAATCTGCATTTGAGGCTAAGCTTTCACTTAAGGAGAAAGGCAAAAAAATTAAAAAAATTCAGTCAGAAAGTGAAGAAGAATCAAAAGAAAGTTCTAATAGTGATCTTGAAGTTGTTGAAGCTTTACTTGCAAGGAAATATTCTAGAGGGAGAGGAAAATACAAAGGTAAAGTTCCCCTAATCTATTTTTCATGTGAAGAAGTTGGTCATGTTGCTGCAAGGTGCCCAAACAAAGAAAGCAAGGATGAGAAGAAAATTCATAAGTGCAATGGCAAGAAGGATTTAAAAAATCAAAAATCATTCAAGGACAAAGGTAAGAAGACATATTTTATGGCTAAAGATTCTAATAACAGTGAAGATGAATCTAATGATGAAGAAGATGAGATGGCACTTATCTCTCATGTGAACAAAAATGATATATGGATCAAAGATAGTGGATGTTCACATCATATGACTAGTGATAAAAAAAAATTTGAACACTTTGAAGACTATGATGATGGTAGTGTAAGGTTTGGAAACAATGAACCTTGTTGCTTAAAAGGGAGAGGCCAAATCTCATTAACCAAAGAACTTGTATGTGACAATGCCTATTGGGTTGAAGGACTAAAACATAATATTCTGAGTGTGGCACAACTAATCAACATTAGATTCAAGGTGGAATTCATGCATGGCAAGGCAAGACTGCTGCATGACAAAGAAAAACTGATTGGATTAGGCAAAAAAAAAAAAGGTAACCTATTTTATCTTAATCTTCATGATTGCTCATTTTTTATTGCTCAAGTTGAAGAAAGTTGGTTGTGGCACAGAAGGTTATATCATGTAAACTTTGATAACATGGTGAAAATAGGCATTCCTAGTTTAAAGGAATCAGATGTTGGACTATGCAAGAATTTTCAGATTGGCAAAATGGGAAAGACTAGTTTTAAAAGCAAAAACTATCAATCTGAAGATATCTTGGAAATAGTGCATACTAACCTATGTGGACCTATTGGAATAGAAAGCTATAGTGAAGAAAAATTCTTTATTCTTTTTGTTGATGACTATTCAAGAATGATGATTATTATGTATCTTAGAGAAAAGTCAAAAGCATTTGAGAAATTTGAATGGTATCTAGCAAGAATAGAGAAGGAAATAGGGAAAAGACTAAAATTCTTAAGATCAAATAGAGGTGGTGAATTCATCTCCAATGAATTCAACAACTTTTGCATTGAAAGAGGAATCAAAAGATAGGTATCAGCCCCTCAAACTCTCAAACAAAATGGAATAGCTGAAAGGAGAAATAGATCTATCATGGATTGTGCCAGGACTCTAATAATTGAAAAGAATGTTGCTATCAAATACTAGAAGGAAGCCATCAACACTATAGTTCATAGCTTAAACCAAGTATAGTTGAAGAAGGACTCATATAAAACTCCCTATGAATTATGGTATGGATATAAATCCAATGTAAGCTACGTAAAAGTATTTTGAAGTAAATTTTATATAATGAAAGAATCTAGAAAAGGAAAATTTGATGTGAAAGGTGGTGAAGGTATATTCTTAGGATATTCTTGCAGAAGTAAGGCATATAGATGCTTGGATTTATCTACTCACAAAATCATAGAAAGTGCACATGTGAGAATTGATGAGTTTGCAGAAGGGACTAAAGAAGAAAGTGAAAAGGAACTAGAAGATTACAAGAGATTTGTTTACATTGAACCTGATACATTGCCAAACACATCTGTCAATAAGGAGACTTCTACTCCTGAGTCTTCTTCAGTCACCAAGTTCAAAGAAGTTCAAATTGAGTCATAAGGACCCAAGTCACATTCTGAAGCTACTAAGCCAATTCCTATCATGTCTAAGTAACAAGAGCCAAAAGTTGAAATTCAAAATGAAGATTGTATAATTCATTCAAAAGGCAAGGAACCTGTATTAACCAAGTATGTTAGAAGGCATCATGCACCAGATCAGATTATTGGAGATAAATCAGAAGGTACTGTGACAAAAAGTAAGCTAAATGATACATGTTTACTTGCTAATTTTGAACCTAGAAGTGTTAAAGATGCATTGGAAAATGAAAGTTGGATTGAGGCTATGAATGAAAAAATTGAACAAATAGAGAAAAACAAAACCTGGACTCTTGTACCTAGGCCTAAAGATAAAAATGTGATTGGCACAAAATAGGTATTTAGGAATAAGTTGAATGAAGATGGTAAGGTATCAAGAAATAAAGCTAGATTGGTATTTAAAGGCTACTCTCAAGAAGAAGGCATTGATTATAGTGAAACTTTTGCTCCTATTGCAAGATTCGAAGGTGTCAGGATCTTACTTGCATATGCAGCACATAAAGGATTTAAGGTATATCAGATGGATGTTAAATATGCATTTATCAATGGTATTCTTGATGAAGAAGTCTACATTGAACAACTAGAAGGTTTTGTTGATCTAGACAAAAGGGACATGGTCTAAAAATTACACAAAGCATTGTATGGTCTAAAACAAGCTCCTAGAGCATGGTATGAGAGGTTGTACATCTACCTTATACAGATTGGTTTTCAGAGAACTAATGATAGTAGTAATTTGTACATCAAGGAAGGACCAGATAACAAGATTGTATTGGTAGAAATATTTGTGGATGATACCTTATTTACAGGGAATTATGATCTATGCAAATAATTTTTAGAGTAAATGAACAAAGAATTTGAAATATCTATGTTTGGTGAGATTAAGTTCTTTGTTGCTCTTCAGATACAATAGAGTAGGAATGGTATCTACATCACTCAGTCTAAGTATATCAAAGAGATACTCAAGAAGTTTGGTATGGAAGATTCAAAACTAGTTGGAACCTCCATGTGTATTGGATTAAAACTTACCAAAGATGATGACTCAAAAGAGGTAGATCAGACCTTATATAGATCAATGACTAAAAAATTATAGTATGTTGTTCATACAAGGCCTGATATTGCCTTAACAATTGGTATAGTGGCAAGATTCTTGATAAAACCTAGAGAAAATCATATGATGGCAATCAAAATAATCTTGAGATATTTGAAAGGAATTGAAGACTATGGTTTATGGTATAAACTTGGAGGAAATTTGGACCTAAAAGTGTTTACTGATGCTGATTGGGTTGGAAATCTTGATGACAGAAAAAGTAGAAGTGGTGGAGCATTCTTTCTTGGTAAAAGGTTGGTATCTTGGACAAGTAAAAAGAAAAATTGTACATCCCAATCCATAACAAAAGTAGAATGTGTTACAGTAGCAGTGAATTGTTCAAATATTGTTTGGTTTAAATAGTTGTTGGAAGGCATGAAAGTTGAGATCAAAGAACCAGTTGTCATGTTTTGTGATAATACAAGTGCAATTAACATATCAAAAAATCCAATGATGCATTCCAGAACCAAGCATATTGCTTTAAAATATCATTTTGTCAAACAACTGGTGTAGGAAAAATAAATCAAATTGGAATATGTCCATACAAAAGAATAGATTGCAGACAAATTTACCAAACCATTACTTAAAGATGCATTATTTTATCTAAGAGGTAAGTTAGGGTTCATTCCCCTATCTGAAGCACACTAAATAAAGCTTTAGTGATGCATCAATAGGAACCTAGTTGAAGATCTATTAGTTGATGCAACATAATCAAGAGAACATTGTATATGAATTAGTACTCAAGGTACATTGATACTCATTTGGTATGTGTTGTCTTTGGCATGTGTTGTCAAAGAGGGAGATTTTACTTTCATATCTTTCTAAAATTTGTTTTGAGAATAAGCTATTTAATTCCTTCACAAAAGGAGATTACTACATAAAAGAGAAGCTTGTGGTATAAAATCTAAGAGGGAGAAACTTTCTATCATAGAAAGTCTTTTTTTAAATTTCATTGTGTTATGACATGTTGTGTTGCCATCAATGCCAAAGAGGGTGATTGTTAGATACAATTGTCTAATTGTGTGTTGTTTTTGATGTTACACAAATGTCATATCAATTATCAGTCAGTGCTTACCAAGCTCACTTTGTTAGCAAGAGTTTTTCTTGTCTACTAAGCTTTCTTAGATATTACTCTATGAAGATAGTGTCTACCAAGCTCACTTAGGCATCAAAAGGAATTATGGAAAAAAGTAGTGTTAATCAAGTTCTCATGGTTAACGAAGGAAAGTTAGTCAGATTTAGTGTTCACTGAGTTCACTCAATTGTCAAAGGATTTTGCAAAGTTTGCAATGTTAACCAAGCTTCTGTTGGTTTAAAAAGGGAATCATTTTAGGACCAGTGTTCACCAAGAAGGGTTGGCCAATGAAGGATTTTGTTGATTTGAGATATGAAGTTTAATTATTGGTCATTGTAAGTTGTCATTGAGCCGACTTGACAATCTGGATGATATAAATGAAAGGTCAAGATGAGATTCTAGTGTGTGTGTGCAAGTATGCAAGTGTATTGATTGATTGAGAAGGAAAGTGTGAGTGAACTTGAAGGATGGTCAGATATCCTTGTGAAGCAACAAAGTAATATTCGATCAGGAAAGATCTGGCATGAAGTAGAACAGAGATTTATAATCAGTAATTCAGTTGCATCTCAATCAAGTCATTTCCTTGTTACTTTCTTACCATTATAGAAGTGATCCAAAATCTCTTAACGGAATGTTTAAGTTCATTTAAAAGTAAGTCACACTCTACTTTTATCAAATTACAACATTTTCTACATTTTTACTGAATAACAATAGCAATCAATTTTATTGTTAATATCCAAGGGATCTAAAATATTTTTATGGTAACTGATTCACCTGCCCTCTCAATTACTCCATTTATATTTCCAATAGACTTATTATCAAAAGTGAAACAAACAAGATCATCAAGCACATGAATGCAAAAGCAAAACCATGCATGCACCAAGATTTGAAGGACACTACTACAATTATCAAAAGTTTGGACACAGAACCTTTGAATGTAGATCCAAGTCCACATGGTCATCAAGCAAGCCAACAAAAGTAAGAAGCTATGAAAACTACTATAACTTGGATTAAAATACAAGATATAGCTGTCATTATTGTCAAGAGTATGGACACATCCCTAAGAGTTACATAAGAACACACTTTAGTGGTATCTACAATAGATGGTTGAGTCAAACTACATGCTTTAGTTTTTTGAAGACTAGTCATATCAACAAGCATTTCCCAACAAGGTTAAAGGCACCTAATTCAAAGTTAAATAAAGGAAAAGTCAAGGTAGATGTTGAATACACTAGAGGAGAGATGAACAAAACATGGAAGAAGAAAGATGGATGCAACATATCAAATGAAGGGATCACTTTAGCTAATAGGTCAAGTGGTCACACCTCATCAAATTAAGCTAAAAAGAGGTATGTGAGACTGATATTTAAATTTTTTTATCATACATCAATTCAAAAAGAAGTTAGTATTGAAAAATATATATTAGCATGAAGAAAGATGCAAAACAATAAGGAAAATCCAAGGTGTAATCTTCAAGTTTTCACATTATTGCCAAGTGAGAAAAGTCCTCTTCAGATGCCAAGTAAAATACTAGTAAGTGCCAAGCTGTCAACCAAAATTAGTTAGAGTTGAGTCAATAGTAGCTTCTAAGTAAGGGAAATTTTTATGGGTGTTGAGTAAAGGTAATTCCAATAGCTGTTGAGTGATGGTAAAATCAATAGATGCCGAGTGAAATAGAAATTGTATTGAAGCTAAGTTTACAATTGTACATGCACCATGCAATAAATGCTATATTTTGAAAGGGTATAAGGTCAAATTTCACATATTTTTTGTCATTAAAAATTTAGAGCAAGATTGAATAGAGTGAAGAAGTGATTCACAAGCAAGATCGAAGCATTTGCATGAATCATAGTAAAATTAATAGATGCCAAGTGAAATAGAAATTGTATTGAAGCTGAGTTTACAATTGTACATGCACCATGCAATAAATGCTATATTTTGAAAGGGTATAAGGTCAAATTTCACATATTTTTTGTCATTAAAAATTTAGAGCAAGATTGAATAGAGTGAAGAAGCAATTCACAAGCAAGATCGAAGCATTTGCATGAATCATAGTGAAGATCAATCATCAGTTCATCAATTGTTAAGGTATTCTTCATTTGCCAAGCTACACAATTTCATATTTGTTAAACCCTAGATTGTCAAAATGGTGTCTAGTTCAAGAACTGTGAAAGAGAAAGAGGTGTTCAAAGTTCAATTAGTTACCAACGAGGATAAACAACTAGATTTGAAGGCTAGACCAGAAGTTGTATATAAAAATGACCCAGCATGAGTGTTAGCTATGATTCCACCTAGGGTTGTAATGGTACAAGATGTAAGAAAGTGCTATAATTGCAAGGTAGGAGGCATTAGAGACATGGACATTAGACAAGAATATGAAAAATTGTGTGAAAATAGTGTATTGAAGGAGGAATTCAAGAATATAGAGAGAAAAGGCTTAACCCATGCCCTAGATTTCCCAACAATTTTCAAAACTAAGTGGATCAAAATAGTTCTAAGTAGAATACATGATCGATGTCTATGGTTAGAGGGTGGACCCATTAAAATTTCAAAGAGAATTGTACATAGGGTTACTAGATACCCAACCCTAGATCGGCCCAAGACATTGAGGAGCGACTCCAAAGAGGTAATTGAGAAAAACACAGGGGCTAAGTGGAACAAGCGAGGAATGACTATTAACACTATTATAGATCCACTTCTTGAATTTTCCATTAGGGTCATTTCACATAAATTCTATCAGTCAAGCAAGCTAAATAGTGTTCCTTACATAGCAGTAGATGTAGGTTATAAGATTGTCAAGAAAGATCATACCTATGATCTTGCAGAGCTCCAAATGTAGCAGATAATGGAGAACCTAGGAGCAATAAGAAAGTCAAAGAATGCTCAATGTAAATTTGGTTCAATACTAGTATGTATAATTTTCTATGTACAAAACGAATTCCCATCTTTTGTCAAAATAGGATGGAAGACCAATAGGTCAGTTGTAGTTCAAATTAATCAATATATTGAACAAATGGGAGAAAATTTTGAATCAATAATGACAAGTTATTTTGAAGACTTTAAGAATTCTATGAAATAGATGTTGAGGATTCTTGTTTCCTTAGTTGAGCAATACTACAATGATATTTGTTTCCTTGTAGACATTGACTACATTTTCATCTAGGCTTCTGTACCTAGAGTTGGATGGCTAAGGCCTCTAAGATATGAAATTAATGTTGATGAAGCCTTAGCTGCTATCACTACACTCCTTGCAGAGAAATTGACAAAAGTGCCAAAAATTTTGGTAATTATGATTTTGTGAAGTCAAAGTTTGAGATGGGATTGGAGATAGCCTCAACTTTGAAAAAGAAGGACAAAATGGTGAGGAACTTGAAGGCTAAGTTTGGAGAAGGTGCAGGAGATAATGATGAAGAAGATGATGAAGAATATAAAGAGGAAGAAGAGCTGCAAGGTCAAGAACCTCTTGCTTTAACCCAAGGTATGGGTGAAGATCAAGAAGAAGAAGGTGTAGAGGAGGATGAAGCTAAGGAAGCACTAGCAAAGCCTAAACCAAAGAAGAGGAAAGCTAAGGCACAGCCTATAGCCAAACGAAAAGCAAAAAGGGTTGCCAAACCAATTGCAACAAAGCCTACAACTCCAACAATAAGAGCCAATATAAGGGCAACTACTAAAAAATCCAAGGAGCAAGCAAAAGAGGAAACAAAGGCTACTGAACAAGAGGGTCTAGTGTAAAAGAAACCAAGAAGAAAATACATAGCACAACTAGAGATAGATGATGAGAAGACAAATTCTAAGGACACAAGTCAGTTTAGAGTGGTAAGTCATAGACCTAAATCTGATCTTGAAAATATTTGTGATAATATAATAGATAATGCAGACTTACCAAGATTAAAAGGTCTTAATTTTGAAAAACTTGGTAGAGAAGACCAAAATATGATAGAAGAGTTAGTGTATGGCATGATGGAAAAATTCAAGAACACTCCTCTTGAATTGGATAATACAATGCCAAAGGAATTGTATACAATTGCTGAGAATAAGTGGCATTACTACCTAAACATGGAGAAAGAAATCAGGGAATAAACATTAGCACAAGTGATGCTAGAGTTATCAAGGGGACATATTAACAAGTCCAATAAGAAATATTGTAGCAGATTTGCACCAAAATATAGAGCGTTCAACATTCTACAAAACAAAATTGAGGATGTTGTCAAGAAATCCACACAAATGTGGAAATTGATATATGGCTTGACTATAATTAAAGTAGGAGAAGAAGATCCCTTTGAGGGTAGAAATAATGAGGAGCATGAGGAAAAGGAAGAAGAGACATAAAAAGAAAAGGAAAACACCACTATGGACGAGACACCAAAGAAGTTAGATGAAATGGCAACAACTAAAGAGCAACAAATAAAATAGAGTGTGCAAGACACACAAATGCTAACTATGAGCCCTCCACATGACAAAAACACACCTACAAAAACTATAAAAGTAAAGGATGTTCCTGATAGTTCACATCAAAACATCAATCCATTAACTGTACAGGATCTAAAAAAGATCCTTGACCAAACCACACTTCAAGCTAGATTATGTGAGAGCCCTATGTTGGTTAGTGTGGATGAACTTCAAAAAGAAGTAGTTGATATTACAAGGTACAAGGTGAATACACAAGAACCACCTTCTATCATCCCTTTAACTACTAGTGGTCAACCTCTAGTGCGAACATCAAATGATACATCTACAAAGGTTGATACTACTATAAAATTTGTCATGGTAAAACAACAAACATAGACTGCTCAAGAGGAGAACTCTTTAGAAACAAAATAGGACATAAAAAGGTATCTATACCTGATACACAAACACTAGAAGAAGGTTAGATATTAATAACTAATCAAGATGAGAATGAAGAAAAGGACACACCAAAGGAGAAGGAGCAAGAAGCCATACAAACATTGGTGAATTTACCAACAACTAGCACTCCAAAAAAAGTCCTTCAAAAGGTCGAGTACTAATGCAATACCACTACAAATTTCAGCACTAGGATCTAGCTCATCCAAGGTTGCCAAGGTATTTCACTATGGTGATGCAATTTTAGATGAAGAGATAGTGATATCTAAATATGACTATGCAACCATGACATTAGAACATATAAGTATAATGCAAGAAGCCTTGGAGAGAAAAAAAACTCAAGAAATACTCAAAAAGGAGTATAAACAAAGGAAAGAATTACAAGAGGTTAAGGACATCTTTTTGGATGTCTTTAGCTTGCAAACACCTAAAAAATCCAAGCCCATATTAGAACAACTATCAAAAATTGTAGAACAGGTGACTAATGAAGACTAGGATACAAATACTAAACTTCTGGAATGGTCTAAGAGGAAACTTCAAGGGAAAGTTAATGAGAAAATATCTAGTGAAATAGGACTATCACAAGTTGAATTGGCTATAGAAATTGAGAAAGTGAAGAAGGTACTTGAGAACAAATTCTCATTGTACACAAAATTGTGTGATCCCACACTCTTCACACAAGAAATGAGCCATAGGATTCTTATTTTGGAGAACAATTTGAAACTCTTAGTTATAAAAATACCTAAGAACCTAGCACAGAGTGAGAAGCATTTTCATTCAGTGCTTCAAACAAAAAATCAACTAGCTATGTTAATAGTAGAAGAGGCTAACATAAGAGCCAAGTTGATTAATATAAAAGCCTCCCTTACCCCTCATATGGGAATACTCTAAAAGGAACTATCTTATGCAAAAACGGTGTTAAAGAAAGATCCTAATCTTTCAACTTTGGATGGACTAGTTCACGTTGCAATAGAAACAACTATCTAAATAAAGTCCTTAGATTTTGCATTAGACAACTGGGATGCTTCTCTGTAGATTATAATGGAAGTCCACAAGAACTATTTGGACAAATAAAAAATTAGTATATAGACCCTTTGACATCAGTGTCAAAAAAAAGGGGAGATAATAAATAATAAAGGGGGAGACAAAAAGAAAGAGGGAGATAACTTGAAAGGGGGAGAGAAAACAAAGGGGGAGAAAATAGCAAAAGAGCAGAAACAAATCATATCAGATAGATAAAGAGAATCAATATTTTTGAAGACAAAGAGTATCAACAAGAATAAAATCTACTTAGAGAAGAGAAGAGATTTTGGATACAGGAAAGGCACATTAACTCATGGGAAGTTACAAAATTTTGAGGTATATAAGTCTATTCCAAAATTTTGAAATTTTTTTAAGTTTTGTGTATATACCAAGCTATGAATGTATTATACTCAAGAAGATTAGATTTTTTATATATAGTTAAGTGTTTTTGACACTCATGTCAACAGGGGAGATTGTTGATCTCGGATTGGTTTTGACAATTGAGTGTCAACACACTTAAGATATTTACTAAGTTCATGCCGAGCTAGTAATATATGTTGAGTATAATATGTATAGACGTTGAGTTGCAATGAGTGCCGAGTCACTCATGTGTCGAGTAATTCAAGTACCAAGCATATAATTGATGCTAAGCAAGCTTAGGTTTTGAGCCAGATAGAATTACAATAAGTACTGAGCATTAGTATTATCAAGTGTCGAGTAACACAGAATGGACCTAGTTGTTTGTGATGGCATAAACAACTATGTAAACTATTTTATGTTGACTTATGAATAGATCTTGAAGATTTTGAGATAAGGAAAAATCTATTTGGATTCCTTATGCAATCAACATGCAACCAATCAAAAAATTGGAAAGGTTAAACGAAAAAATGAATGAATCTTAGCCATAGATTTATACCTAACCCTAAGCCACCAAAGTGTTTTTAAGGAAAAAAAAGCCCCATAATTTAGTGTGTATGAAGGAGTGATGTGAATGAAGAATAGAAGGAAGAGAAGGGGTGAATTGATTAGAAAGAATTGAAGGTGACTTAGTAGAGTGAAAGAATTGCAGAATCAGTTTGCAAAACAGAGGAGAAGTGATACATCATTGTTATAATAGATCAAAAGGATCAAGATGGATAGAATTGTGATCTAAAATCAGCAAGGAAAAGTTTTAAGATATCAAATCAAACATTCTACTATTACTTTCTAACAACTATATCAGTAGGGTGAAATCCTTTGGACTAAGGTTGACTTAACAGTCACTGTAAAATCCTTCAATAGGGTAACATTCCAAATGAATATTCTAAAAGTCCTTTAACTAGACACACTTCTAATAGGGTGTTTAAAATCTTTTAATAGGGTAGGCCTTTCACAAGGCTAATCATGAAAATGGTCAAACTATGTAACCTTAACAAGTGACACTTTATTGTTGTAGTAGTGAAGAATTGTAGGTGTCATCCCCACCCCAGTTTTACCTTCTCATTTGGAGGGTTTCCTAGTAATCATATTTTGTGTCAAGTTTTTATGTGGATGCATTTACTTGACATGTTATTTTAATATGTTAATGCATGTATTGTTTTAAATTAAAAAATTTATTGGTTAAAGATTAATACTTCTAATTCACCCCCTCCCCCCCCCCCCCCCCCCCTTAGAAATATATGTTTTTCAATTGTAATTCCAATAGATAAAGAAGAACAAGACATGGAGTTTAGTTCTTAGACCAAAAGACAAGAATGTGATTGGCATCAAATGGGTATTCAAAAACAAGTTAGATGAGAATGGTGAAGTGACAAGAAACAAAGCAAGACTAGTTTGCAAAGGGTATGCACAAGAAGAAGGAATTGACTATGGTGAGGCATTTTCTTTTGTTGCAAGAATTGAAAGAGTGAGAATTTTTCTTGCTTATGCTACATACAAAGGTTTCAAAGTTTATTAGATGGATGTTAAGTTTTCATTTCTGAATAGCATATTAGAAGAAGAAGTCTACATAGAATAGCTAGAAGATTTTGTTGATAAAAATAATAAGAACATGGTATGTAGATTACACAAAGTCCTATATGGATTGAAACAAGCACCAAGAGCATCGTATGAGAGACTCCATACTTATCTTATGAAGATTGGATTTGAAAGAATGGATGATAACAACAATTTGTACATGAAGATAGATAAGGAAAAATGTATTCTGTTATCTGAAATATTTATTGATGATATCATATTTGGAGGTGAATATGCTTTGTGTAATGATTTTGCAAATTAGATGAAGCAATAATTTGAAATGTCAATGTTTGGTAAGATCAAATTCTTTGTAGGACTGCAAGTATATTAGATGAAAAATGGTATATATATCACTTAGTCAAAATATGTCAAAGAGATATTGAAGACATTTGGACTAGAGGATTCCAAACTTGTAAGTACACCTATAGTGACAACACTCAAGCTATCAAAGAATGATGATTTAGCTAAGGTAAATCAAACATTGTACATATCCATGATTGGAAAATTGCAATATGTAGTACATAATAGACCTAATATTGCATTAGTTGTGGGGATAGTTACAAGATTCTTTGCTGATCCTAGAGAGAATCACTTGATGGTTGTGAAAAGGATAATGAGATACTTGAAAGGAACAAAAGAGTTTATTTTATATTATAAGAAGAATGAAAAGTTTGAACTGAGAGCCTACACTGATGCTACTTGGGCTAGAAATATTGATGAAAAAAAGAGCACTACTGGAGGAGCATTCTTCTTAGGCAAAAGACTTGTTACATGGACTAGTAAGAAGTGGAGTTGTACTTCCCAATCTACTATTGAAGCAAAGTATGTTTTCGCTACTATTAACTACACAAATATTGTATGGATCAAACAACTATTTAAGGGAAGAAAGGAAGAAATCATAGAACCAGTGACACTTTATTGTGATAATACAAGTGCTACCAATATATCAAAGAATCCTGTGATGTATACAAAGACAAAGCATATTGCAATCAAGTATCACTATGTAAGGGAATTGGTTCAAGATAAAGAAGTGAAGATGGGGTATATTAACACAAAGGATCAAATTACTAATATCTTCACAAAAACATTACCTAAGGATTCTTATGAGTATCTAAGAGGTAAACAAGGGGTGATACCACTATCAAAGTCTATGTAAAAGATAGAGGGAGTGCCCTGCATCAAACAAGCTAACACTCACTTAATACAAATTGATGTAGTGGATCTTACTTTAGGAATTGCCTAAAGTAATCATAGAATTGGAACTACAAATTAGTTACAAGTAAAGTGATAGAGGAAGAACATTGAAGAACCTGCAAAAGCCTATATCCACATATATTAAAGATGCCAAGTGTTCAGTATATGTCTTTGGCATTATTGTCAAAGAGGGAGAAAGTACATTAAACTGATCAAGTGCAATGGAGAGAATACATCATCAAAAGATTAGAAGATCAAAATAAAGAAAGAGGGAGAAAGCAAAAAGCAATTAGAGGAAGGATCAGAACAAAAGAGGGAGATATTGAAGAACCTGCAAAAGCCTATATCTACATATATTAAAGATGCCAAGTGTTGAGTATATGTCTTTGGCATTATTGTCAAAGAGGGAGAAAGTACATTAAACTGATCAAGTGCAATGGAGAGAATACATTATCAGAAGATTAGAAGATCAAAAGAAAGAAAGAGGGAGAAAGAAAAAAGAAATTAGAGGAAGGATCAGAACAAAAGAGGGAGATATTCTGCTAATCAATTTAGTATGAAAGAGAAAATATATAGAAGGTACGCAGAGGGAGTTATATTTTGTAACCTAATCAGAAGATGGAAGTTGCTGATAGAGGGAGAAATTTCAAGTACAAGTTTTCCTTTTGGTATTGTCTTACTATTTTAACCTAGTCAGTTTGATGGAACAAAATGTTCATCATTCATTTGACTTGGTTGATCAGTTTGCTTTGCCATCAATTCCAAAGAGGGAGATTTTTGATATCTGATTGAAAAGACCATTTGATTAGAAATATTATTGAAGAAGACTATGTATTTCAATCATTATTTTGTCACTGATATCAAACCTATTATTTTTTGGTAAGATAATTGCTTATATATTTCAAGTACTATCACTTAGTTGATTGATGAGGAGGATTTGATCAACAAGATGTAATAAAAGTACCTAGAGGAAAGGTTAAGTTATGATTATGTAATGAAGTACAAGAATAAGTTAAGATAGTCATAACATAATGTATTAATGATCTACTTGAGGTTAAAAAATGACTGGCTACACTTAGAAATTTCAAAGGAATAAAGTTAAACAAAGTTCATTTGCTAAGCTTGACCAAGTGGATAGTAGGTGCTAAGCAAAGTTAGTCGAGTCAAGTAAAAAGTCAGTTATATCTAAGTGAAAGAAATTTCTAGTGGATACCAAGCAAGTTAGTTGATGTCAAGCACCAATAAAATTTAGTTGATGCCAAGCACCAATAAAATTTAGTTGATGTCGAGTAACGTAGTATGTGTTGAGCATCAAAAGATTGATAATGTCGAGCTGCTGCATTATGACAAAGATCAAAGATTTGCCAAATAAAAGCCAACGAATTTGTTTTCTTGGAACTTGTGAATTAGGAGGAAGATAAGATTGATGAGTTGGTGGCACAGAATCTTATGTAAACTATTTTGGAGGTGAATTCAAATGGATTGAAAGAAAAGTTTCTGGAGAAGACAAGATATAGGGTAGATACATTTTATCCTACCTAATCCATCAAAAACCCTAATTATGATGATGGATGATAAGCAAAAAAAATTATAATTTCCTATATATAAGAATGTCTAGTCATGAAGCAAAAGAGTTAGAGAGTTTGATGCGAAAATGTGATGAGGACAAGAAAAGGGGTTTTGCTTCAAGTGACCCAAGTGAAGAAGTTTGTAATGGTGTATTGAGAAAAAAGGCTTAAGATGATAAATGCTTGAAGGGTGAACAAGTTGTCAGAGCTATAAAGAATGGAAGCCAAGCAGAGTTGAGGACTGAACAGAGATTTGTAATCTGCAAGTAAGGTTGTAAGTTGTATCAGATCAAAGCTCTATTGTTACTTTCTAACAATTGTATTAGCCTAGGGTAAATCCTTTGGAGTAAGGTTGACTTGACAGTCATTGGAAAATTCTTTAATAGTGTGGCATTCCAAGTGAATGGTCTAAAGTCCTCTAACAAGGCTCACTTTTAGCACAGTGATTGAAATCCCTTAATTGGGTCACATTTAACAGTGTATATTGTAACCTTTAATAGGGTTGGCCTTTAACAAGGCATCACTTCAGAAGAGTGAAAAAGGAGTAGCATGTTACTGGTGGTTTTTCCAAAATTGGGTTTCCACATTAAAAGCATTGTGTCAAATGTGATGATGGATGTGTTGTGTTCATTTCTGCAAGTTGATTCACTAGTAACATATAAGATTTAGTTGATACACAATGAATGCATGCATGGATAAGAATGTTTTATGGATTCACTAAATTTTGAAAAGTTTTATTTGTACATCTGGACCTTGAATAATTGATTCACCCCCCTGCAACCCACCCCCCCTTCTTAGTTATTCTAAAAGAATTTTAACAACCATATCTTGTGTCTTATTATACATGCACTACTCATGATTAAAGTGTCATGGGGGTTGATGTTTTTCATATTTTTTCCATCTTTCTTTGTCTAGTGAGTGTCCCTTCCATGGCATTAGCCTCATGGCATGTTTGAGATTAATCACCTCGGTACACACATATGTACTCTTTTGTGTATCTTGATCATGGTTCCTTGACATGTAGTTCTTTTGGCCCACTTTTTCAGTTGCCTATCACCTCACCCTTGTTTGCATTAGGGGGGTTCTTCTATTATTTCTCATGCTTCTTTGGTTCAATTGATCAACTCTTTGAGATTTGGTGTTTCATGCTAGCTGTATCTTTGAGTTTAGTTGTTTTCCTTTATGCGCCTCCTGATTCAATTTAGATTGCAGTCTTCTCTACTTAGTCAAGTTCTATTTCAATGAAGGTTCTTCAGATTAAAAGTTAATTTTGACAAAGATTTGTAGCTTCTACATGCTTCAATTGTGTTCTTCATGGTGTAAAAGCACAAACATGTGTCACCCTTTTACAAAGGAAAAGGCTAACAAAAGTATAATTATTCACCTTCAATAACATAAAATAGGTGTTATTATTTAGAATTTGAAAATGAAGTAAACTAATGAAATTTGTAGAAATGGATGAAGTTTGAGATTATAATTTTTAATAATTATTTGGAATAAAAAATGATATATTTTCTTATTTTTTAAAGATAACTTTTTAGCTACTAAAAAATGCTAAAAATTAGGGGTATAGTTCCCACCACAAAACTACATGAAAATAAACTTATTTCCCTTTGATCTCATATTATGCTATAGATAACATATGTAGCTAGAACAATCTTAAAAAAAAATTGGTTTTAGAAATCTATATTCTCTTTTATAACAATTCAAATTTCAACTTATTCAAATTCATAATTTTCATCTCCCACCATATTTTTCAAAATAAATCTATTCCAACCAAAAGAAAGATTATATATTCTTAAAGAGGACTCTCTCCTCTAGAACGTCATATAATTTTTAATTTTTTCTTATCTGATTTAATAATTTTTGCTTTCTCAAAATTGACATCTTCTCGAATGTTAAAATATGTACTTCTAGAATTTTTTTATTACAATATACTATATCTAATTAAAACACTATGAAATCTAGTTGTAAATATTCTTGACTTTGAGCTCTATAAAATGGTGTTTGTATGTTATTAAAAAAATATTATAAAAAATAGAAAGATTTATTGAAACATTATTTTTTTGAAATAATTTTATTTCTTTAGTAATTGGATACTAACTAGTATAAAACATGCATTTACTAGACATCTCCAATTGGAAAAGTGTGAGACCATATATAACTTATCTAGAATAAATTTATCAAGTTCATATGTTTGAAAAAAATTGAGTTTTAGATAGAAATACTCAAATTTAGTCATTTTGATAAGTTAACCTAAAAGGTGACACAACTTTGTACTTTTACCCCATGATCATCTTTTATTCCTATTTTCTAGAACATTCCCTAGTTTGGAGGCTTTTTCAGTCCTTCACTAGTTTCTTTCATTATTGTTTTCCTTCTCTCTTTGGAGTATGGTTTTTACATGTGGTTTTCTCTATTTCTCCTCTTTTTAGAGATTTGGTTGTGCTTGGGTACCTCATCAGGCTTTGTTACTGAGACCCAAATCTACTTTATGTAGTAGTTTCTAAGTTTTTAGCTACTCTCTAAGTTTATCTTAAGGGTGGTTGTTAGAGTAATTAGATATTTTCTAATTAACTCTAGCTTTTTAAGCTAAACTTTAGGCATATAATAATTAATTCTATTATTAATCATTATTATGCAATGTAAGACCTTTTTAGGGTTTCAATCTCCTTTATAAGGATGATATCTCATTGTAAACATTATTGACATTAATTCATTGTTGATAATAGAAATTTGTCTTTTTTCTCATCAAGAATGTCTCATCTATGGATTTGGAAATTTTAGCCTCCATAGTTTTTGCTTCTCTCTTATGTGCTAAGTGTTTGCATGCAGGTGATTCTTAGGAGCTATGGGGTTGATATCTAATCAACTTTGACATAATCTAGTGATGACTATGTGTCAAAACATAGTGTTGGCTGAGGAACAACATTTGATAGGTTATGAGGAAATCATAATTTCCAGCTGACACAGTTGATTTCTTGGAATATATAAAGCATGTGGAAGATAAAGATGGATGAGCTAGATCTTTTAATTCAAGGGAAATTTTGTTTGAGTGTTTCTATGTAAGAATTCAAAGAGAAGTTTTGAGAAGTTTCTAGAAGAGAAAAGAGGAGACAAAATGATGGAAGGATTTGATGAATCTTACCAAACCCTAAGATCTACGGTGATGTTTAAACAACAAAATATCATACTTACCTATTTAAGGAGGTGCAAGGGCTAATCTAAAATATGTAAGAAGAGGTTAGCAAAGTTAGTAAAGACCTAATAAGGTTGGAGCAATTGTTGATGCTATTGATTGGTGAACTTTAGCAAGATGATAAGAAGTGTTGTGAAAAGGTTAAGTGTGATTTCTTGAAGGAATGCCAAGCAGATCAGAGACAGGGATGGAAATGGAAGCCAGTCACTGGATTAGCATGTGAACCAAATTATGATATGTATGTGCAAAGTAATTTTTTTTGTTAGATCAACCTAGTGTTACTTTCTAACCATTGTATCGGTATTGAAATCCTTTAATCAAGGTTGAACTAATAGTCATATGTAAATCCTTTAATTAAGATGACATTCTAATGGAATGTTCTTAAGCCCTATAACAAGGCCACTCCTAATAGGGTGATTGAATCTCTTAACAAGGTTACATTTAATAGTGTGTTTTGTAACTTTTAATAGGGCTGGCTCCTAACAAAGCTCACTTTAGAAGAGTAAAAAAATGGTGGCATGTTATTGGTGGTTTTTCTCAAATTGGGTTTCCACATTAAATCCTAGTGTCATACTTATGTGGATGTCTTTTGAGATTTTTTATTCTTAACATTTTACATTATGCAAGTTCTTTACTATTAGGATAGTGGATTGCAAGTTTATGTTACTAATTATTGTTGATACAAAATTCTACACTTTTTCTTGAGGTATGACCCTCAAGGAACCTTGTGTAACATGAAAATGACCTCCAAGTGTGGCACTTGCACTTTGAGATCAAATCTCTAGAGAATGGTAGCTTCCTTACAATCAAGATACACCTACACTACCACTTGGAAGGAAAAGAGAGGAGAAATTAAATTAAAATCTGAAAGGGAAAGGGGAGTGATGCACCAAGATAGAACATTGGTTATGACTCTATCTATAACTACACTACACATCTATGAAAGAACTAGAGTACACTAACTAAACTCTAATCTATCTTCAAAAGACACACATGCAAGTTTGGAATTGATTGAAGTGCTAAAAGGAAAAGATATTTCATTATGCAACAACCTTTAACAAACTTAACACTACATGTAGATCCAAGAAAAGTGGAAAAGAAGAATTCAAATCAAGACAATAAACATGCAAAAATTAAGGAATTACTAGAATAGGTAAGAACAAGGTTTTTAAATTAATGGAAGGCAAAAATTATAGAGCATAATGCTACTACAAAATTCAACCAGAGAAGAAAAGAGAAGAACCCAAAAAAAGTATTTACAACTTGCCTTTATAGATTAGGCATAACTCATGTCTAACTTGAAGTTCAAACCCCAACCCAAGATGGAGTCAAGTTGTAGAGAGTAGAAATAAATGAATATCATAACTAAATTTGATCATAAAATATAATCTACTATAATGAAGTGACAGAAAGGGAAAAAATGCACCTAGCCGTAAAAATATCAAATCCAAAAGATTCGATCATTACAATCCATCAAATAGGCATAGAGAAGCAAGAACACCATGGAACAAGGCCCAAAATGTCAGTTTACAATGAAAAAATAGTCCTTGTTATTGGATACAATTTATTAATTGTGTATTGTCTTTAATGTTACACAAATGTCATATCATTATCAGTCAATGCATGCCAAGCTCACTCGGGTAGTGAAGATAGTTTTCTGTATCTATCAAGTGTTCCTGTGCTTGCAAGGTAGTGTTTACCAAGTTCACTCTGGCATCAAAGGAAATTTTATAGAAGATGAGCATTAACCAAGCTCACTCAATTAATGAAGGAAATTTTGGATGGAACTAGTGTTAACAAGCTTGAAAGGATCTTCATGAATATGCATTGTTAACCAAGTTTACATGATTAACACAAGAAAATTATTTCTGATTTAGTATCTACTAAGTAGGGTTAGCTAATGAAATATTTTCTTATTTTTAGCATATTAAGCTTAATTGATTTATCTATTGATTCTAGCTGACTAAGATGATGAATATTAGTTATTCTAAGTTTTATATGAGCCAACTTGACAATATGAATAATATAAGGTCAAGTTGAGAATTTTCAAGGAAGTAAGAAAAGTGAATGCATGGAAGATTTTGAAGATCTAATGATGTAGTAAGGAAGTGAATCAGAAGGATAAGCACAATATCTTGTGAATCAGAATAGATATATTTGATCAAGAAGGATCAAGTAAAGCCAAAATTGAGAACTATAATTAGCAATTTAGTTGCATTCAAATTAAGTCATCTCATTGTTACTCTCTAACCATTGTAGTAGTGATATAAATCTCTTAATAGATTTGGCTTAATAGCTATTTGTAAAACCTCTAACAAGGTGGAAATTCTGTTGAATTTTCTAAAGGCCTCTAACAAGGCCACTCCTAATAGGGTGATTAAATCCTCTAATAGGGTCATACCTAATAGTGTGTTTTATAACCTTTAATTGGGTTGGCTCCTAACAAGGCTCACTTCAAAAGAGTGAAATTAGTAACTAGTTGCAATTGGTTATTTTTCCCAAATTGGGTTTCCACATTAAATCCTGGTGTCAAATGTGTTCATGCTATTTTCTTTTATGTGCTTGCATTTAAGTTAAGATAATGATAATCATAAATAACATCTATAATTTGCATGTTAAATACTTATCGAGCATATTTAGTATTTATCAAGTTACAACATTTTATGTGTGTTTGCCAAGCATCAACAGTATTCAATTTTTAGAGTTTATTTTGTACTAACATCTAAGGGGTCTGGGATTTATTTTAGTGGTAACTGATTCACCCCTCCCCTCTCAGTTACTCCTCTTATATTTCCAACAATTGTAACATGTCATGATCACAACAAATAAATTCATGCCACTATCAAAAAATGTGGGATGGGATAATACACAATGTTAACCCACAGCAAAAATGTAGAGTTAGCACATGTGAAAAAGAATCAAATCTACCCCAAAAAGATGATTCATCAATGTAGATCTTCATTTTGGAATGAATAGCCAAGATGCTACAAAAAAATCCCCAGTGCATGAATAAAACCCAACCATAGATCAAGATCCTCTTTATATAAAATGGATGACATAAACAAAGCAAGGAATCTCCAAAGATGCATCTAAATCTAAGGGTCATCACATCTTCACAAGAGCAAAAGGCAATAATCTAAAAATATGAGAACCATCTAATCAAAACAAACCTAACACAAAAAGAATTTGCCATGTGGCACAAATATGATGATCAACACAATTCTCATTACATGGTGAAGGAGGTAGAATTAACATTGCTATTTTGTGGAAGCAAGAAAGGACACTTTCTAAAATAGCGAATTTTGCTTTTTCATAAAGGCAAGAAGGTGAGCATTTAGAAATAAAGAAATTCACTATTTTGGAAAGAGCATGAAAGTGATTCTCCAAAATAGTGAAAATGGTTAACACAAAATGTCAACCCTGATAAAAAATGTGTGTTAACCCACAACTCAGCAAAAGAGGGAACCAAGTTCACTCGGTCAAAGAAAAACTAAACTAGCTCAATCAATGAAAGAATCGAGCCAACTTAGTTCTTGAAGAGACTGAGTTAACATGAAATGTTCAGCCATAATAAGAAAACAACCCATTGAAGATATATCTAATTGATTATTGATGATGGGTTGAATGAGGGCTAAAAATGGTCAACAATTATCTACTATAGAGACCAAGCTAATGAATGTGTAGATTTGTAGATTTGAAGTATTTGAAGTAATTAAAAGTTTATTTGGTACATCTAGACCTTGGATAACTAATTCACCCCCCTCCCCCTAGTTATTCTAAATCATTCTAATGCTCAATAACTCATGCAATATTATAATGTGCAACTCTCTTAACATACACAAATGAGAGATTGGCATGAACTTTGAAGAGTGAAATAAAAAAATATTTTGACCTTTCTTCTTCTAATTAATTCATTAATTTTCCCATCGATTGTAGATCCCCATTTTTTTCCAAGCATAAATTCCAAGGGAAATAGGAAATTAATTGCACCTAATATGGCTCCACCAATGAAAGTGAGCCCCTTGTATAGTCTTAAGAGGGTTTTTTGCAGTATCATATTTTAGATACTTATAATATATATAACTTAAGTTTGATTCTTCCTTTTTTTTTATCATGGGGAGTAAAAGAAAGGGACTATAAATTCTTTACAAAATACTATTCAATATATAAATAAAAGGGAGAAGGTAAATAAACACTAGACTAAGATGACATTGAAGATTCTAGTAAAAGCACAAATATGTGTCACCTTTAAGGACCTCTAAACTTTTTTTGGTCAAATCCCATTTCTCTATCAAAACTCAACTTTTTTCCAAAACTAAAAATCCCCTTTTATAGATCTCACTGTCAATATCATCATCATATAAATTTAATGATATTTTGATTAGTTATATTATGTTATAACTTTAAAATATTATAAGTAGTTATTTTAACATTTGAGAAGATGCTACATCAAAAAAGGAAAAAATAAACATTAATATATATATATATATATTTATATTTATCCCTAGAGAAGAGAGTCATCTTTAAGAATATGTTATGATTTGATAGAGAAGTTCTGACGGAGGAAAAATTATTGATTTCTACTAAGGTCGACCTTGAGTACTTATATAAAAGAAAATATACATCAAAAATTGATATTTCTTTTTTTATCCCTAGCTATACATGTTAACTATAACATATTTTCAAATCAGAGCAAAAAAAAAAAGATGATATGCATGTACTTGTTTGATGGGAACTACACCCTATATTTTTTTTTGTAGTTAAAAAAGGACTTTAAATATTTTTTTAAATGAATAAATTCTTAATCATAAAATTTTTTAAAATTATAGCCATAAAACTCATCCAATTTTACACATTTTGTCAGTTTACATCATCTTCAAATTCTAAACACAAATACCATTTTTATGTCATTAAAGGTGAATAGTTTGCATTCTGGGATCCTTTTTCTTTTTAAAAGGTGACACAGGCTTGTGCTTTTAGCATTAAAGGGGCCTTATATTCTATTATAAAAATTTGGGAAAAGCTAAGGAACAATAAACTCTCATCTTGATCATATCCCCAAAAAATGTAGCAACACGACACAATTAAAAAATAGTAAGAAGGGTTAAAATAAGGAGAAAAGGAATACCATTATATGCCCTTAAGGGATTTTATAGCTCATAAATACCTTTGATATAATTGAGGACTTCTATAGCTTGTCAATTACGTTGATAGAATTGACCAAAAATGCACATCTTTTAATCGTCATTGGGATTAAAATTTAGCAGTTGTCATAAAGGTAACTATTGTTATCTAGATATGAGAATTTTGTTGGTGATATTGATGTTGTGTCAATAGATGTACAAAGGAACCTTTAAAGTTTCATTACATTAGGATTGAGTTTAATTTGCTAATAATAATGTTTGGTTTTAAAAAACATATGTTTGTATTATTGATGTGTCATGATGACTTGGGTACAAAGTGGGCATGCCATATTTCATTTTTTCTAGAATATGTAACCATTTCTATTTGTGTCATATCCCAAAAATATTTTGTCATCAACTAGTTCTTGAATTTTCCCAAAATATCCTCATCTATTTTAATGTAACACTTTCTTCCAAAAATCTTGAAATATCTTAGAATGAGTTGGTCTACCATTCCAAAGTTTATGGGGTCTTTTGATATGATTCTTTCTAATTTTTAGTCTATTATTAATGTAGACAAAAGTATGTATATCATACTTCTAGTATACAAAAGGTAGATAAAGATCTTTCAATATTGTTCTAGCTATGCCAACTACACTTGTATCCTTTCTTTTAAGCACTACATTCTATTTTGGAGTCCTAATTGTTGACAATGTCTTTTGATTCTATGTTTTTCACAAACCTTAGTGAATTCATTTGAATTAAATTTACCTCCTCTATTGAAAGTCAAACATTTGATTTTTTTTCAGCTACTTGATTTTCAACCAATGACTTGAATACTTTAACATTTTCAAAAGCCTTATACTTTTCTTTTAAGAGAACAACCCAAGTCATTCTATATTAATCATCAATAAGAAACAAAAAGTACCTTTCTACATAGATTCTTATTATCCCATTTTTCCAAATACATCTGGATTAATTCACTCCAAAGTTCTTGATGTTAAATATTATTCATTCTCGAATGTCCCTTTTTTCTTCTTTTGAAGTTGACATTATGTGTATGTGGTAATGTTTGGTTTAACAATCCTTGGTAAATCCCCCTACAACTTTACTAGTCTTGATCTTTACCATATTATAAAAGTTGACATGACCTAATCTCTTATGCCACAACCAAATTTCATTATCCTAGGTCATCAAAAAACTATTCACACTCCTTTCTCTAATATAGTAAACATTCCCACTCATTTTAATACCTTCAACAACTAGTTTCCCAATGTTTCCTTTTCTAATTTTACAAGTGGATTTACTATTTTTTGCACATTTTAGTAACACTTAGCAAGTTAAACTTATCAACCCTTTTAACTAATATAATCCCACATATAAAGGAAAAATCTTTAGTTGTAAATCTCACAAATCCTCCATCAAACTTCTCAAGCTTCATAAACTTCTCTTTATCTCAAATCATATAATTCAAGCATTAAGAATCCATAACACAAGTAGTAGGTTCTACTTTATCCTATACTATATTCATATTTTCTCCATTCATTTACGCTTTATTTGTCACTTCCCTTTTTGTATAGAAGCAATGACTCCCATTTGAGATATTTTCATCCTCCTCTTCTTGTTGGAATTCTTTAGAATAACTGAGAGGTGGGGTGAATTAATTATCCCAGGTCTAGATGTATAAATAAAAAATTTCATAGCTTAATGAACCCATAAAACATTTATCATCATGCATGCATCCATAAGATTATGAAATCACTTAAAACTTGTAGGTCACTATCAAATCAATTTGCAGAAATGTAAACATGAAACATACCAGATTCAACAACACATTTGACACAATGATTTACATGGAAACCCAATTTGGGAAAAACCACTAGTAACATGCTACTCTTTTTCATTCTTCTAAAGTGATGCCTTGTGAAAGGCCAACCTTGTTAAAGGTTACACTACACACTATTGAATGTGACCCTTTTAAAGGATATCAATCACCCTATTAGGAGTGAACCTTGTTAGAGGAATTTAGACTATTCATTTGGACTGTTTCCCAACTAAAGGATTTACAAATGACTGTTAGGTCAACCTCAACCCAATGGATTTACCCTAGAATGATTTAATTATTAGAGAGTAACAATAAGGCTCTGATCTGATAACAACTTACAACACCATTTTCCAATTATAGATCTCTGTTTTAGTCCTCCATTCTGCTTGGCTTTCACACATTTCAGCTCTGATACCTTGTTCACCCTTCAAGCATTCATACCCTTAAGCCTTCTTACTTAACATGGTAGTGTAGATTCTTCACTTAGGTCACTTGATGAAGCAATACCCTTCAATCCTTGTCTTCCTTAGGTTCTCGCACATGAAAACACTTGCTTTTGACAAGCCATCCCTATAAATAGAGAATTTAGATCTTTTTTTGTTCATTCTCCATCATCCAATTTATGGTTAGGATAGACTAGGTGGGATTTAATGAATCTACCCCTCATTCCATATCACTTCTACAAACTTCTACTTCAATCCTTTTTGAATTCACCTCAAAATAGTTTACCATGAATTTTGTTCCACTAGCTCATAACTATTATCTTCCACCTGGTTCACACAATCCAAGAAAATAAACTTGTCAGCTCAGATCCATCAAATTCATGGTCTTTCTAATAATTTTTTCACTTGGCATTAACTTATTTTTGATGCTCAGCACATACTGTATTTCTCAGCATCCTCTAAAAAATGACTCGATATGAACTAAAGTTTATTGGTGCTTGGTATCAACTAAACTTTACTCGACATCCACTATTTTTCTCGGCATACACTAAAATGAACTTTTAATTGGCTCTAACTAATTTTTTGCTTGACTTGCACTAGTTTTTCTCAACATCTACTATCCATTCGGTCAAGCTTGGTAGACAAACTTTGTTTAACTTGTTCTTCTGAACTTGCTTAGTGTAACCAACCTTTGTAACCTTAAGAAGATTATTAATGCACTATGATATCACTGTCTTAGCTAATTTTTGTACTTCTTTTTATAGCATTACTCAACCTTTCCTCTAGCTGCTTTTGTTATATCTTTTTTATCAAATCCTCTTTATCAATCAAAAAAGTGATAGTACTTAAACCATATAAGCAGTTGTCTTAGCAGCAAAAAGCAGGTTTGACATTAGTGACAAAATAATGCTTGAAACACATTTATCATACTTGTATCAATCTATTTTCAAAAATCTCCCTCTTTGGCATTGATGAGAAACCAAATTGATCAACCAAACTGACTTGGTTAAAATAGTAAGACCAACAAAATACCAAAAAAAGAAAATAATTCCTTGTATTGAAATCTCTCCCTCTATCATCAACTTTCATCTTTTGAATAGATTATTAATTTTTATTTATTTTTGTGTCATCCTACTCCCTTTGAATTACTCTTTATATCTCCTTCTACAGTGTCTCTCGTATCTCCCTCTTACTAGGTAGATGATCTTAGTAGATACACTATCTTTCTTAGTAGTCAACATTTTCTCCCTCATATTATGTGTTAGGATTTCTCCCTCTTTTTTCAATCTCTTGTATTTATCCCTTCAAGAACAGTTTAACTCTTGCATTACTCCCTCTTTGACAATAATGCCAAAAACTTGTCATCTTAATAAGTAGATATGAACTTCTTTAGTTTCTCCTATGTCACCTTGCTTGTGACTAATTTGAAGTTTTAGCTCTTTGATTACTTTAAGCAGATCCTAAAGTAAGATCTACTACATCAATTTGTAACATATGATAATCAACTTGTTTAATGTAGGGTACACCTTTTGTTACTTAGATAGTCTTTGATAGGGGTATCACCCCTAGTTTACCTCTTATATACTCATGAGCATCCTTAGGTAATGCTTTTGTGAAGATATCAGCAATTTTCTCTTTTGTGCTAATAGATTCCATCTTCACCTCTTTATCTTGGACTAATTCTCTCAAGTAATGATACTTGATTGCAATGTACTTAGTCTTTGTATGCATCACAGGATTCTTTGATATATTTATAGCACTTGTATTATCACAATAAAGTGTCAGTAGTTCAATGATCTCTTCCTTCATACCTTTGAGTAGCTATTTGATCTATACGATGTTTTTACAATTTACAGCAATAGCAACATATTTAGTTTCAGTAATAGATTGCAAAGTGCCACTTTATTTTCTTTCTAGTCCATGTAACCGGCCTCTTGCCTAAGAAAAATGTTCCTCCACTAGTAATCTTTCTATCATCAATGTTTCTAGCCCAATCAACATTAGTATAGGCTCTTAATTCAAATTTCTCATTTTTCTTGTAGTATAGACCATATTCTTTTGTTCCTTTCAAATATTTTATTATTCTCTTTCCAACCATCAAATGATTCTCCCTAGGATTAGCAGAGAATCTTGCAACTATCCCTACAGATAATGCAATATTAGGTTTGATATGTACTAAATATTATAATTTTCCAATCATAGACCTGTACAATGTCTGATTCACCTTAGCTAAATCATCATTCCTTGATCATTTATGGCCTATCACAATAGGTGTACTTACTTGTCTGGAATCCTCCATTCCAAAAAAAATTAGTATCTCCTTGACATACTTTGATTGAGTGATGTGTATACCATGCTTCATCTAATGTACTTGCAAATTTACAAAGAACTTGATCTCTCCAAAGATAGACATTTCAAATTCTTGCTTCATTTCATTTGCAAAAGCCTTACATAAAGTATCTTGACCTCCATATATAATATCATCAACAAAAAATTTAGATAACAAAATACCTTTTCCTTTCTCTATCTTCATATATAGATTGTTTCTATCATCAGTCCTTTCAAATCCATTCTTCACAAGATAATTATGAAGTCTCTCATACCATGCTCTTGGTGCTTGTTTCAAATCATATAGAACTTTGTGTAGTCTACATATCATGTTTTGATTGTTAACATCGACAAATTCTTCTGGCTATTCTTTGTAGGCTTCTTCCTCTAACATACCATTTAGAAATGTAGATTTAACATCCATTTGATAAAATTTGAAACCTTTGTATGTAAAATAAGAAAGTAGAGTTCTCACTCCTTCCAATCTAGCAAAGGGAGAAAATGTTTCTCCACAGTCAATTCTTTCTTCTTGTGCGTACGCTTTGTAGACTAATTTTTCCTTATTCCTTGTGACTTCACCATTTTCATCTAGTTTATTTCTAAATACCCACTCGGTGCTAATCACATTTTTGTCTTATGGTCTAGGAACTAGAGTCCATGTCTCAAGTTTTTCCCAATTTTTTCAATCTCTTCTTCCATGGCTTTACTCTAGTCCACATCTTCTAAGACATCTTTGACTGATTTAGGCTCTTTTTTGTTGAGCAAGTATGTATCATTTCTCAAATCTTTTCTTGCCATTGGTCTAGCATTTTTATCTCCAATGATTTGTGTATCAAGATGATGTCTCTTGAAATATTTTGACAATCTTTGTTTAGCTATAGTTTCTTCATTTGGTCTATCTACTTCACAGTCACTATGTACATCTCTTTCAGATATTCCAGTCTCTCTCTCATGTACACTAATTTTAGAATCATAATGTGCCTCAATTTCATTCTATAACTCGACATCTAAATGTAGCTCTATTCTTGAATGCATCTTGGTGTTCATATTATGTGACTCGACAATCACTAAAACTTGTTGATTTGTAGCTTGATTTATAGCATCTTCTTGAGCAGGCATGCCTTCATAAAAGTATACAAATGATTTGTATTCTTCTAGTTCCTTCATAGGTTCAATCTTATGTACTTCTCTATATTCATCAAATTTTACATTTGCAATTTCCACAACTTTTTTAATGTTAGTATTTAAACACTTGTAAGCTTTGACTTCTTGTGGAATAACCTAGGAATATACCTTCTTCACTTTTTGCATCTAGTTTACCATTGCTAGAATCTTTAAGAATAAAACATTTTCTTGCAAATACCTTAAAATATTTTACATTAGGTGAATATCCATACCATAGTTCAAAAGGTGTTGAATGAGTACCTTTCTTGACTTGTACATGGTTCAAAGTATAGCCAGTTATACTTATAGCTTCTCTCTAGTATTTCAAAGTAACATTTTTCTCTATCATGTGTGCCTTGGCACAATCCATTACAAACTTGTTCCTCCTTTTAGCAATTCCATTTTGCAGAGGGGTTTTAGGAGCATATGTTTGTCTTTTGATTCCTTTGTCATTACAGAACATCTCAAACTCATTTGATGTAAATTCTCCTTCTCTGTCAAACCTCAAACATTTTAGACTTTTACCTATTTCCTTCTCAACTCTTGCTAAGTACCACTTAAGCATTTGGAAAACATCAAATTTCTATTTTAGAAACATAACTTTCATCATTCTATAATAATCATCAACAAGCAACATAATGTACTTATCTCCTTTGTAGCTTTGCACTTCAATTGGTCTACAGAAGTCAGTATGAACAAGCTCTAGTATTCCTTTAGAGGTATGAATTTTACTCTTAAAATTTCAATTTTTGATTTTCCCTGACTAACATTGTTTGCACATTATATCATTAGGCTTCTTCAAGTTAGAAAAACTTTTAACTTTTCTCATGTTACTAATACTGACCAAGTTATCAAAATTAACATGACATAACCTTTTGTGCCATAGCCACACATCATCAAATTTTACAATTAGACAAATAGCATCCTATATATCAAGATAGAATAGATTACTCCTACTTTGATCACCCTTTCCAATAAATTTTCTATTAGTATCATATATCCTAGAAATCTTGTTTTCAACCTCAACCTTACATCCTGAATTATTCAATTCTGACACACGCAACATATTATAGTTAAGTCCTTCAACATAGTAAGCATTGTCACATAGAATCTTTTCTCTAAGTTTGATAGAATCTTTTCCTTTTATCAAACATGGTGCATCATTATCAAATCTTACATTATTTCCATCATAACAATTCAAGGTAATGAACTTACTTTTATCATTAGTCATATGATGTGAACACCCACTATCAATGATCCATCTGTCATTCTTGTTCACACAAGATACAAGTGCAATTGCCTCATCTTCATTAGATTCATCCTTCATTGTAACATACACCACTTCATCATCATGTTCATTAGATTTGTCTTTTGTTTCCTCTTCAGTAATGTGGCAAGACTTCTTGCCTTTGTCTTTGTAATCCTTGTTGTCTTCATCTCTTCTACTTTTGTACTTGTCACCACCTCTGTAGTTCTTCTTCTCTGGACATCTAGAAACAATTTAACCAAATTCATTGCAATCTAAATAAATGATAAGTAATTTACTTTTAAACTTATCTTTGCCTCTCTGAAATCTCCTTGCCTATAGTGCTTCAATTTGTTCTACATCCTCCTCATCTGTATCACTGTCACTAGACATATACTTTGTCTTTTTCTTCTTCTTCTTCTTCCCATCAAGTTCCTTTAGTGACAAATTAGCTTTGAAAGAAGATTGAATATTTTTAGGTTTGTAATTATCAAAGTTAGATAGCTCAAAAGCAGTGAGTCTACCTACCAAACCTTCAAGAGATGGAGTATTCTCTGGTAGCATATATAGGTAGTAGTGTTCTTAAAAAAATTCTTAGTACAATATCATCATCTATTGTACCAGTAACTCATCTTATTACATTAACAACACCTTTTATCCTTGAGAAATATTGAGCAATATTTTCACCTTCTTACATTCTCATATCATCAAACTTACCTCTAAGACTTTCAGCTTTGGCTCTTAGAATATTAGTGCTCCTCTATAGATGGTGTTTAAGGCATCCCACATTTTCTTTGAGTTGTCAAGACCTTTGATATCATTAAATTCAGCATAGCTTAGGGTGGAGGCAATCTCCAACATTTTTTGGTTGTGTTCTCTCTTCTTTTTCATATCCTCGGTAGTTAGGGCTCCAGTAGGATTGACATACTCAGTAGTAATGGTAGATTGCACATGATCTCCAAGTCCTCTAAGGTGTGGCTTCATTAAACTTTTCCATGTAGCTAAGTTATCTCTATTAAGCATGGGTACATCTCTTTTTTACATCTTGATCTTTGTGCTTCTAGTACCTTTAAACTAGTCCTCGTAAGAAGATGGCTCTGATACCAATTGTTGGAATTCTTTAAAATAACTTAGAGGTAGGGTGAATTAGTTATCCAAGCTCTAGATGTATAAATAAAACTTTTTATAGCTTAGTGAACCCATAAAACATTTATCATCATGCATGCATCCATAAGATTATGCAATCACTTAAAAATTGTATGTTACTGTCAAATCAATTTGTAGAAATGTAAACATGAAACATAATAGATTCAACAACACATTTGACAAAATTATTTATGTGAAAACTCAATTTGGATAAAACCACCAGTAACATGCTACTTTTTTTCAATCTTCTAAAGTGATGCCCTATGAAAGGCCAACCTTGTTAAAGGTTACAATATTTACAAATGACTATTAGGTCAACCTTAATCCAAAGGATTTACCCTAGACTAATACAATTATTAGAGAGTAACAATAAGGCTTTGATCTTATAACAACTTACAACTCTATTTTTAGATTATAGATCTTTGTTTTAGTCCTCCATTCTTATTGGCTTTCACACACTTCAACTCTGATAGCTTTTTCACCCTTCAAGCACCCATACCCTTAAGCCTTCTTTCTTAATATGCCAATGTAGATTCTTTACTTAGGTCACTTAATGAAGCAATACCCTTGACTCCTTGTCTTTCTTAGGTTCTCGCACATGATAACCCTTGCTTCTGACCAACCATCCCTATAAATAGAGAATTAAGATCTTTTTCCATTCATTCTCCATCGTCCAATTTATGGTTTGGATAGATTAGGTACAATTCAATGAACCTAACCCTCATTCCATATCACTTCTAGAAACTTCTCCTTATATCCTCTTTGAATTTGCCTCAAAATAGTTTACCATGAATTCTATGCCACCAGCCTATCAATCTTATCTTCCACTTGGTTCACACAACCCAAGAAAAAAAACTTGTTAGCTCAAATCCATCAAATTCACGATCTTTCTAATAATGTTGTCACTCAGCATTAACTTCTTTCTAATGCTCGACACATACTGTGTTGCTCGACATCCTCTAAAAAATATTCAGCATGAACTAAAGTTTATTGTGCTCGGCATCAAATATACTTTACTCGACATCCATTGTTTTTTTTAGCATACACTAACATAAGTTTTTACTCAACTCCAATCGATTTTCTACTTGGCTTGCACTAATTTTTCTTGACACCTACTATCCATTTAGTCAAGCTTGGTAGAAAAACTTTGTTTAACTTGTTCTTATGAACTTGTTTAGTGTAACCAGCCTTTGTAACCTTAAGTAGATTATCAATGCACTATGATATCACTATCTTAGCTAATTTTTGTACTCCTTTTTATATCATAACTCAATATTTTCTATCCATGCTTTTTTTACATCTTTTTGATCAAATCCTCTTCATCAATCAAACAAATGATAGTACTTAAATTATATAAGCAGTTGTCTTACCAACAAAAGGTAGGTTTGACATCAATGACCAAACAATGATTGAAACACATTTATCATACTTGTATCAATTTGTTTTCAACACTTCTGAGTGTTCTTTCATATAAGTACATGGGATTATTTTTCCTTGTCTCTTTTATCTATCTTCTTTACCTCATTATATAATTTTATTTGTTTTATCATCATATCATTTGAATTCTCCCAAATAACAACTCCTAGAAGAAAAATGACCAATTCTACCATAATTAAATCATTTTAGAGGCAATTTACCTTTGCGTTTGTCAATTTCTCTCACCATTCATCATACAAAGTTCTCTTCAATCTCATCCATTTTTTTATTTAACTTCATGTCTAGGCTTGACCAATCTTTGAATTTTGGTTCATGTCTCTTTTTATTTGTTTCATCCATTTCAATAATCTCAAAATTAGACAATGAATTAAGAATTTAATCCAAGGTGTTGCATGTTTCTTTGACATGTACTACTTATGATGATTCATCAATATTCTTTCTACTTTTTTTATTCTATTATTCCATTTGAACATCCTCAAATTCATTCAAAGTCTCATTTACCTTGTCAATACATGTTTCAATGAACTCATCATCACCAATCTTTAAATTCTCAAACCTGTGCTTTAGATTTGTCACTTTGGCTTATTTTTCTTACCTTGGACATTATTTAGTTTATCCTAGATTTATTCCATTGTATTTAGAAAAATGACTTTACCAAAAACTTGATCACTCAATTAACTAATAATATAAACTCCATTTTTCAAAAAAAAATCTTTATATTTTACCTCTTCTAGAGTGTGTGGTCCACCCTGAGATGCAGTAAAATCTTTTTCAATACTTCCTCATAATATTTTTGGTAGAGACTATAAATTAAACTTCATTATTTCCTCCCAATAGACATAATTTTTACCTCAAGCATTAGAGCCTTGAAACTCAAATCTCATACCCAACTAGAGCTTCTATAAGAAATTGAGCTTCACAAATAGGGACCAAGCCCTAATATGATTTTTTCAACACAAAATAGGACTAAGAGTGGTGGTGAATAATTCTAGACCATAATACTAAATTTAATTTGTATCTTGATAAAATTCAAATCTACATAAGTAATTATTCTCAAACAATAAAGAAGAAAATAGGATCAACACAAGAACACTTGATTTATGTGGAAAACTCAACGCTAGGAAAAACCATGCTGATAATCAAACTCACAACAAAGATTATTTTGTATTATAATAATTAGAATCACTTATTGGACTTGATATTTTCTAAAGTTCACTATCTTAGGGAAAGATACAAAGGACTTGTTAGACTAGAACTGATTGTATCAAGACAAGATACAAGAAGATAAAAACTCACCATCATCTAGAAACATTAATCTCATAAATGAAATAATAATATCCTTAACTAACAACACTTTTTATAAATATAACTATTTCAAGCTCAAACTAATGCATATACACTCTCTTCCTCCTCTTATTCCCTTACACAATTTGCTCTTCCACACTTTTACATCCTATGCACTATTGAAATCAATTATTCAATTGTATATTGTCATTGATGTTACACAAATATCATACTTTAACCAAGCACAACTAGTGTTAGTCGAGCTCAATTGGGCACTGAAGAAGAGTCTAGTATTAATCAAGCTTAATTTAGAAGGAACCAAGTTCAGTTGTTTATTGAAGAAAATTAGTGTTAACTAAGCTTGGTTGGTTAATGAAGTGAGTTAGTACTAACTAATTTAGATTAGTTACCAAAGGAATTAAATATTAACCGAGTGACTCATTTCAATGTTAGCTGACTGTTAGCATATTGATTTTGTTAATTAAATGGTTAATACAAGCTAACCTAGTGGATGTTAAATGGTCATTTAAAAGGGTATTCAAGATGGCTTAACATTTGGTTTCATATATATGAAAGGTCAAGTTTTGGATTGAATAAAATAAATTTTAGAATGAAAGAGATGTGAGATAAGAAGGATTTCTGATAAAAGATAGAACATCCAAGAAGCTACAAAGAATATTTTGATTAGGGAGGATCAAGAGATAAACTAGAACAATGATCTGAATCTACAAATTTAGTTGCTTCATCAACCATGCCAATCATTATTTCTCTCTAACAATTATAGAAGTGAAGAAATCTCTTAATAGAGTTGGCTTAATAGTCATTTTGTATATCCTCTAACAAGGTGGCATTTCTACATTGAAATGTTTGAAGACCTCTAACAAGGCCACTCATAAAAAGGTGATTCAAATCCTCTAATAGGATCACACTTAACCATGTGTATTATAACCTTTAACAAGGTTGGATCCTAATAGAGCTCACTTTAGAAGAGTGAAAAATTGTAACTAGTTGTATTGATGGTTTTTCCCATGTTAGGTTTCCACATCAAATCTTGGTATCTCATGTGTTCATGTTATTTTCTTTATGGTTTTCAGTTTTGCAACAAGTTACTAAAAGTTAATTCACATTTGTTGGAATTCTTTAGAATAACTGAGAGGGGAGGTGAATTAGTTGTCCAAGGTCCAAATGTATAATTAAAACTTTTCATAGCTTGCTAAACCCATATCCATAAAATATTTTCACCATGCATGCATCCATTAGATTATGCAATCACTTAAACTTGTAGGTTACTATCAAATCAACTTTGTAGAAATGTAAACATGAAACATAATATATTCAATAACACATTTGACATAATTATTTAACTTGGAAACCCAATTTGAGAAAAACCACCAATAACATGCTACTCATTCTCACTCTTCTAAAGTGATGCCCTATGAAAGGCCAACTCTGTTAAATATTATAATGCACATTGTTAAATATGACTTGGTTAAAGGATTTCAATCACCCTATTAGGAGTGAGCCTTGTTAGAGGACTTTTGATCATTCACTTGGAATGTCACCTGGTTCAAGGATTTACAAATGACTGTTAGGTCAACCTTAATCCAAAGGATTTACCCTAGATTGGTACAATGATTATAAAGTAATAGTAAGGTTTGATATGATAACAACTTACAATACACTTCCAGATAACAAATCTCTACTTTAGTCCTTCATTATGCTTGGCTTTCACACACTTTAGTTCTGACAGCTTATTCACCCTTCAAGAATCCATACCCTTAAGCCTTCTTTCTTTGCTTGCCAATGTAGACACTTCTCTTAGGTCACTGAATGAAGAAAAACCCTAGACTCCTTATCTTCCTTAGGTTCTCACACTTGAAAACCTTTGCTTCTGACCAACCATCTCTAGAAATAGAAAATTAAGAACTTTTGTCATTCATTCTCCTTCATCCATATTAGAGTTAGGTTAGATTACGTAGGATTCAATGAATCTACCCTTCCTTTCATTTCATCCCCTTCTAGAAACTTCTCTTTCAATCCTCTTTGAATTTCCCTCAAAATGATTTATCTTGAATTATGTGCCACCAGTTCATCAAGATTATCTTTCACATGGTTCACAAAATCCAAGAAATCAAACTTATCAACTTAGATTCATCGAATTCTTAATCTTTCTCATAATGTTGACACTCAGCATTAACTGTCTTATGATGCTCAACACATGTTGCATTGTGTGGCATCCACTAATAAATCCCTCAACAAAAACTAAAGTTTACTAGTGCTCAGCATCAACTAAACTTTACTCAGCTTACACTGTGTCACTCAACATACATTGAAAATGATTTTTCTCAACTCCAACTTTGGTAGGCACCTACTATGAAAATTGTTAAATTTGAGAAACAAACTTTGTTTAACTTGTTCTTCTGAACTTAATTAGTGTAACCATCCTTTACAACCTTAAGTAGATTATCAATGCACTGTAATATAAATGTTTTAATTGATCCTTATGCTCCGTTTCCATATCATAACTCAGCCTTTCCTCTAGGTTTTATTGTTACCTCGTTTGATCAAATCCTCTTCATCAATCAAACACAATGATAGTATTTAAATCATATAAGCAATTGTCTTACCAACAAGTAGCAGGTTTGATATCAGTGAAAAAACAATGATTGAAATACATATTCATACTTGTATCAATCAATTTTCAATAATCTCCCTCTTTGGTATTGATGGCAAACCAAACTAAAAAAAAATTAATCAATATAGCCAACAACAAAATACCAAAATAAAATATTTTCTTGTATTGAATCTTTCCCTCTAACAACAACTTTCATCTTCTGAATAGGTTACAAAAATTATATTCTAATCAACAGACAATCAATAAACTCATCCTTATGACTCCCTCTTGATCACCTATCTTGTCTTCTTTAAACTATCTATCTCTTTGACAACAATGCCAAAGACTTGTCAGTAATGTCTTCCTTAAACTATCTCCCTCGATCACCTAGCTTGTGACTAATTTGTAACTCCAGCTCTTCGATTACTTTAGGCAACTCCTAAAGTAAGATCCATTGCATCAATGTGTAACATATGTCAATCAATCATGTTTGATGTAGGGCACTCCTCATGCTTCTTAGATAGCCTTTGATAGAGGCATCACCCCTAATTTATCTCTTAGATACTCATGAGCATCCTTAAGTAATGCTTTTGTGAAGATATCATTTATTTTCTCTTTTGTGTTAACATATTCCATCATCACCTTTCTATCTTGAACTGACTCTCTTAAGTAATGATACTTGATTGCAATGTGCTTAGTGTTTGTATGAATCACAAGATTCTTTGATATATTTATAGCACTTCTATTATCACAATAAAGTATGACATTTTCAATGATTTATTCCTTCATATCTTTGAGTAGCTATTTGATCCATACAATGTTTGTACAATTTACTATAGCATCAACATATTTAGCTTCAACAGTAGATTGAGAAATGAAGTTTTGTTTCTTGCTAGTCCATGTAATCAACTATTTACCTAAGAAAAATTCTCCTCCACTAGTGCTCTTTCTGTCATCAATATTTTTCTAGCCCAATCAGCATCAGTGTAGGCTCTTAATTCAAAATTTTTATTTTTATTATAGTATAGACCATAGTCTTTTGTTCCTTTTAGATATCTCATTATTATCTTAACTGCCATCAAATGATTCTCCCTAGGATTGGCAGAGAATCTTGCAACTATCCCAATAGATAATGCAATATCAAGTCTCATGTATACTACATATTGCAATTTTCCAATCATAGACTTGTATAATGTTTGATTCACCTTAGCTGAATCATCATTCTTTGACAATTTATGTCCTATCACCATAGGTGTGCTTACTAGCTTGGAATCCTCCAATCCAAAAGTTTTCAATATCTCCTTAACATACTTTGACTGAGTGATGTATATACCATATTTTATTTGATGTGCTTTCAAACCCACAAAGAACTTAATCTCTCCAAACATAGAAATCTCAAATTCTTTCTTCATTTCATTCACAAAAGCCTTACATAAATTATCTTGACCTCCATATATGATATCATCAAAAAAAGTTTTAGATAGTAAAATACCTTTGCCTTTCTCTATCTTCAAGTACAAATTGTTGCTATCATCAATCCTCTCAAATCCAATCTTCACAAGATAATTATGAAGCCTTTCATACCATGCTCTTGGTGCTTGCTTCAAACCATATAAAGCTTTGTGTAGTCTACATACCATGTTCTTGTTGTTAGCATCAACAAATCCTTCTAACTATTCTATATAAACTTCTTCCTCTAACATATCATTTAGAAATGCAAACTTAACATCCATTTGGTACACTTTGAAATCTTTGTATTTAGAGTAAGCAAACAAAGTTCTTACTCCTTCTAGTCTTTCAATAGGGGAAAATGTTTCTCCATAGTCTATCTCTTCTTCTTGTGCATATCCTTTACAAGCTAATCTTGTCTTATTCCTTGTGCTTTCACCATTTTCATCTAACTTGTTTCTATATACCCACTTGGTACCAATCACATTTTTATCTTTTGGTCTAGGAACTAGACTCCATGTTTTATTTTTCTCAATTTATTCAATCTCTTCTTCCATGGCTTTACTCCAATCCACATCCTCTAAGGTATCTTTCACTTTTTCAGGTTCTTGCATGCTCAACAAACATGTATTATATCTCAACTTGTTCCTTGTCATTGGTCTAGCATTTTTATCTGCAATGATTTGTGTAGTAGGGTGATGTCTCTTTACATGCTTGGACAATCTCACTTTTGCTCTGGTTTCTTCACTTGGTCTCTCAACTTTTGAATCACTATGTAAATCTGTGTTAGGTAGTTTAACATCTCTTTTATGTACACTAATCTCAGAAATAGAATGTCCCTCGACTTCATTCTATAACTCATCACCTAAATGCAGCTTAGTTCCTTAATGCATCTTGACATTTATAGTATGTAACTCTATAGTCATTGAACCTTGATGTTGGTTTGCAACTTGATTTAAAGCATCTTCATTAAAAGGCATACCTTCAGAAAAGTATACAAATGATTTGTATTCTTCTAATTTCTTCATAGGTTCAGCCTCATATACTTCTATAAATTCATCAAATTTCACATTTACACTTTCCACAGCTTTCTTAGTGTTAGTATTTAAACACTTATAAGCTTTACTTCTTGTGGAATAACCAAGAAATATACCTTCTTCACTTCTTGTATCTAGTTTACCATTCCTAAAATCTTTCATAATATAACAATTACTTCCAAATACCTTAAAATATATTACATTGGGTGATTATCCATACCACAGTTCAAAAGGTGTTGACTGAGTACCTTTCTTGGCTTGCACACAGTTCAAGGTATAAGAAACTATACTTACAACTTCTCTCTAGTATTTTAAAGCAACATTTTTCTCCATCATGAGTGTCCTAGCATAGTCCATTACAAACCTATTCCTCCTTTTAATAATTCCATTTTGTGGAGGGGTCCTAGGAGTAGATGTTTTTCTTTTGATTCCTCTGTCATTACAAAACATCTCAAACTCATTTGATGTAAATTCTCCTCCTTTTTTATATCTCAAACATTTCAAACTTTTACATGTTTCCTTCTCAACTCTTGCTAAGTACCACTTAAACATTTGGAAAGCATCAAATTTTTGTTTCAAAAACATAACTGTCATCATTCTAGAATAATCAACAAGAAGTAGCATAATGTACTTATATCCTTTCTAGCTTTGCACTTCAATTGGTCCACACAAGTCAGTATGAACAATTTCTAGCATTCCTTTAGAGGTATGAGTCTTACTCTTAAAACTTGATTTTTTTATTTTCCTAATTGACATTGTTTGCAAATTATATTGTCAGGCTTCTTCAACTTTGGCAAACCTCTAACTCTTCTCATGTTACTGATACTAACCAAGTTATCAAAATTAACATGACATAAACTATTGTGCCATAGCCACACATCATCAAATTCTACAAGTAGCATCCTCTATATCAAGGTAGAATAGATTACCTCTAGTTTGATAACCTTTTCCAATTAGTTTTCTATCAGTGTCATATATATTAGCAATCTTGTTTTCAAATTCAACCTTACAACCTAAATTGTTTATTTGTGACACGCTTAGCAAATTATAGTTAAGTCCTTCTACATAATAAGAATTTTCACATAAAATATTTTCTATGAGTTTGATAGAATTTTTCCTTTTATTAAACATGGTGCATCATTACCGAACCTTCAACTATTTCAATCATAATAATTCAAGGTAATGAACTTACTTTTATCTCTAGTCATGTGATGTGAACACCCACTATCAATGATCCATCTATCATTCTTGTTCACACAAGACACTAGTGCAGTTGCCTCATCCTCATTAGATTCATCCTTTATTGCAACATGCACCACTTCATCATCATGATTGTTAGATCCATCTTTAGTTTCCTCTTTAGCAATGTAGCAAGACTTCTTGCCTTTGTCTTTGTAATCTTTGTTGTCTTCATCTCTTCTACTTTTGTACTTGTCACTACCTCTATAATTCTTCTTGTCTAGACATCTAGTAGCAATATGACCAACCTCATTGTAATTGAAAGACATAATAGGTAACTTACCTTTGAACTTTCCTTTACCTCTATGAAATCTCCTTGCTAGTAGTGTTTCAAGTTTATTTACATCTTCCTCATCTGTATCACTATCACTAGATACATACTTTACCTTTTTCTTATTCTTCTCATTAGGTTCCTTCAATGATAGCTTAGCTTTGAAAGTAGATTCAATATTTTTACGTTTATAATTATCAAAGTTAGATAGCTCAAAAGTAGTGAGCCTACCTACCACACCTTCAAGAGTTAGATCATTCCCTGGCATAAATCTCAATTGTTGTATTGCAGAAACTCTAATAGCATATATGGGAAATAGTGTTCTTAAAACTTTTCTTAGTATAGTATCATCATCTATTTTACTAGTAGCTCCTTGTATTGCATTAACATCTTTTATCCTCAAGTAATATTGAGCAATATTCTCACCTTATTGCATTCTCATATCATCGAATTTACCTCTAAGACTTTCAACTTTGGCTCTTAGAACATTTTTGTCACCTCCATAGATAGTGTGTAGAGCATCCCGCATTTTATTTGCATTGTCACAACCCTTGATGTCATCAAACTTGACATAACTTAGGGTAGAGGCAATCTCCAACATTGTCTAGTTGTATTCTTTCTTCTTTTTCAGATCTTTAATAGTTAATACTCTAGCAAGATTAACATGCTCAACAACAATGGTAAACTGTGCATGATCTCCAAGTCCTACTACGTATAACTTCATCAAACTTTTTCATGCAAGAAAGTTATCTCTATTAAGCTTAGGTACCTCTTTTTTTTATATCTTGATCTTTTTTCTTCTAGTACCTTCAAACTAGTTCTCTTAAGAAGATGACTCTAATACCAATTGTTGGAATTCTTTAGAATAACTGAGAGGGGGGTGAATTAGTTATCCAAGGTCTAGATGTATAATTAAAACTTTTCATAGCTTAGAGAACCCATATCCATAAAATATTTTCATCATGCATGCACCCATTAGATTATGCAATCACTTAAACTTGTAGATTACTGTCAAATCAACTTTTTAGAAATGTAAACATGAAACATAATAGATTCAATAACATATTTGACACAATGATTTAACATGGAAACTTAATTTGGGAAAAAACACCAATAACATACTACTCATTCTCAGTCTTCTGAAGTGATATCTTGTGAAAGGCCAACCCTATTAAAGGTTACAATGCACACTGTTAAATTTGACCTTGTTAAAAGATTTCAATCACCCTATTAGGAGTGAGCCTTGTTAAAGGACTTATGATCATTCACTTGGAATGTCAACTGATTAAAGGATTTATAGATGATCATTAGGTCAACCTTAATCCAAATGATTTACCCTAGACTAGTACAATGATTAGAAAGTAACAGTAAGGCTTGATTAGATAACAACTTACAACACACTTGTAGATTATAGATCTCTATTTTACTCCTTCATTATGCTTGGCTTTCACACACTTTAGCTCTAACAACTTGTCCACCCTTCAAGCATCCATACTCTTAAGCCTGCTTTCTTTTCTTGCGAATGTAGACACTTTTCTCAAGTCACTGAATGAAGCAATATCCTAGACTCCTTATCTTCCTTAGGTTCACGCACTTGACAACCTTTTCTTTTGACCAGCCATCTCTATAAATAGAAAATTAAGATCTTTTATCATTCATTCTCCTTCATCCATTTTAGGATTAATTTAGAATATTTAGGATTCAATGAATCTACCCTTCCTTTCATTTCATTGCCTTCTAGAAAATTCTCATTTAATCCTCTTTGAATTCACCTCAAAATAATTTATCTTGAATTTTATGCCACCATCTAATCAAGCTTATCTTCCACATAGTTCACACAATCCAAGAAATCAAACTTGTCAGCATAGATTCATCAAATTATCGATCTTTCTCATAATTTTGACATTCAACATTAACTAGCTTCTAATGTTTGGCACATACTGTGTTGCTCAACATCAACTAATAAATCAAGTTTCCTAGTTCTTGGCATCAACTAAACTTAACTAAGTTTACATTGTGTCACTGAACATACGCTAAAAATAACTTTTCTTGGCTCCAACTAATTTTTTGATTGGCTTACACTAACTTTTCTCAGCACCTATTACGCAGATTGTTAAGCTTGGTAGACAAACTTCATTTAAATTATTCTTCTAAACTTAATCAGTGTAACCATCCTCTAAAACCTTAAGTATATTATCAATGCACTATAATATCACTATCTTAATTGGTCCTTGTACTCCTTTTTCATATCATAACTCAACCTTTCCTCTGGGTGCTATTGTTACCTCATTTGATCAAATCCTCTTCATCAATCAAACAAATGATAGTACTTAAATCATATAAGCAATTGTATTACCAGCAAGTAGCAGGTTTTACATCAGTGACAAAACAATGATTGAAACACATATTCATACTTTTCAACAACATTAATATATCAAAATTCTTTGTTAACCAAGTTATAGTGATTATCTAGTTCTAACCGACCAAAGCAAGTATTTGGTTTGTGAAGTAAAAGCTTATTATTGACATCTAAGAGACTTGGATTTGTTTTTTATGGTAATTGATCCACCCCTCCCCTCTTAGTTACTTCTCTTACATTTCCAAAAATTAGTATCAAAGAATTGGTGCTTGTAGGGAAAAAAAAGAGGTTTTAAGGACCTAAGCTAAAGATCAGGATGTCTTATAGAAGGGAGGATCCTAAACTTAATAGAGAAAACTTCTCATCATGGCAGAAGTTGATGAAGCTTCATATATCAAGCATCAATGATGATAGTGTATTCTATCTAGAGAACAAATATATGGTACCAGCTGAGCCTATGTTTGTGGAACAAATGAAAGAAGCAAAGGAGCACAACATTATGATTATTGATATTGCATGCTCTTTGAACTATTATGAACTTGATGAAGTTAAAGATTTCCCTAATGCATTTGAAAAGTAGGAAAAAATGAAGAAAGTATTTGTTAAGAGGAAAGTTTGATCGATTGCAAATAAAATAAGGTGAGAATATCACCCAGTACAATGAACGGGTCAAAGTAAGTGCTAGTGCAATCAGAGCTTCAAGAGGTAAAATTGATGATGAAACAATAATTAGAAAGATACTAAGAACTCTTCTTCCTATTTATGTAATTGGAGTTCAAGCTATTCAAGAGATGAGATGCAATCCAACACATGATGTAACCCTAGATACTCTTGTGGGAAGATTGATTGATTTTGAGTTGGACAACTTTCATAATTATGGTCCTTCTTCTAACAATCTTGAATCTGTGTTCAAAGGTAAACTAACCCTTGGTAGAAAAGGAGGGAACTCAAAAGGAAAACAAGTTGATAGTGAAGATGAAGAGGATTTAGATGAGGACATTGAAGCTATTAAGGCTCTCCTATAAAAAGGGTAGCAAAGGGAAAAGGAAAATTCCAAGGAAAGATTCCATTGATTTGTTTCTCATTTGAAGATGTTGGCCACATTGCAACACAATGTCCAAATAAGGAAGATAAAGAAGAAAAGAAGTTCAAAAAATTCAAACGCAAGAAAGACTTCAAAAGCTACAAGGACTTCAAAGGAAAAGGTAAGAAATCATGTTATGTTGCAAAAGATTATGATAGTGATGATGCTGAAGATGTAGTTTATATTTCTATAAAAGATGAATCAGATGATGAGGAAAATGAAAAAATAGCACTTATCTCTCATATTAGAAAAAATGATACTTGGATCATAGATAATGGTCTCTCATCACATGACTGGTGATAAAATAAAATTTGAACATTTAGAAAATTATGATGCTGGAAGCATTAGATTTGGGAACAACGAACCATGTTATGTAAAAGGAAAAGGTTTCATTGCATTGACTAATGAAATCAAATGTGAGAATGCCTATTGGGTTGAAGGATTAAGGCATAATCTACTCAATGTAGCTTAGCTAAAAAATATAGGATACAAAGTTGAATTCATGAATGGGAAAGACAAATTATTGGATGGAAAAGGAAAACTAGTTGGAGCTAGTAGTTAGACAAAAGGTAATTTGTTTTATCTAGATCTGAATGAAATCTCTTGTTTATTAGCTCAAGTTGAAGAAAGTTGGTTGTGGCATAAAAGGATGTGTCATGTTAACTTTGATAACTTGATCAACATAAGTAAAAATTATAGAGTAAGAGGCATACCTTATCTAAAGAAACCTGAGATAGGCATGTGCAAACAATGTCAAATTTGAAAAATGAGTAAAAGAAGTTTCAAAAGTAAGTCCTATTACTCTAAAGATGTTTTCGAACTAGTTCATATAGATCTTTGTGGGTGAATCAATGTAGAAAGCTACTATGGAGATGTATATTTCATTTTATTTATTGATAATTACTCTAGAATGATGTTTGTAATTTTTTTCAAAGATAAGTTTAATGCTTTTCAAAAGTTCAAATGGTGTCTAGCTAGAGTTGAGAAAGAAACATGGAAAAATCTAAAATGGCTAAGATTAGGTAGAGGAGGAGAATTCATCTCAAATGAATTCAATGAGTTCTACAATGAAAGAAGAATTAAAAGACATGCATCAACACCTAGAACTCCATAACAGAATGGAATAGTAGAGAGAAGGAACATATCCATCATGGAATGTACAAGAACATTATTATCAAAAAAGAATGTTGCAACAAAATACTAGAGAGAAGCAATCAACATAGAATTTCACACACTAAATTGAGCTTAATTAAAGAAAGGTACAAACAAAACACCTTATGAATTAGGGTATGGATATAAGCCTAATTTTTTTTTATCGTAGAGTATTTGGAAAAAAATTCTATATCTTAAAATATGTAAGAAAAGGAAACCTTGATGCAAAGAGTGGTGAAGGAATATTCCTAGGGTACTCCAACAAAAGAAAGGCATACAAATATCTAAATCTTTCTACTCACAAAGTTATAAAAAGTGCATATGTGAAAATTGATGAGTTTTTCGAAAGAAGTAAAGAATTTAGTAGCAAAGAGCCTGAGGATTATAGAAGGCTTGTATACTAAGAAGAACCTAAAACCTTACCTTAGAAGGATAAAGCCAATCAGCAACCAAGTACATCTTGAAACTCACCAATAGTTCAACCCAAGTCTCAGTCAAAGGCACTTGAGTCATAGTTAGTTCAACCTGAGTCATAGGTAGTACTACCCAAGCTACAACAAGATGAGTCAGAGGAACTATTGCAGTCTCACAACACACAGCACATTTCTCCTACAAATGGGGACCCCTTAGTAAATTTTGTCTACCAAACTCCTAGTTTAGAGTCTAGGCCATTTTTGGACTCCCCCAAGAGTCTAGGTCAATCCCCAATATCTGACTAGGGATGTCCAAAGAGTCAAAATGTTGAGAAAAATGAGATTTTCAAGTTGTTATGTGCTTAAGTGTGCACTAGTGCACATGCACATGTGTGCACCTCCATAGGATGCACACCTACAAAGGTGCACACCCACAAAGATGCACATAGGAGGCCTAAGGTCTATATAAGACCCTGGACCCCCCTTCCTCCCTTCATTCATTCTTTGCTCCCACACTTGATCACACCTTCAATGTGCACTAGTGTAACACATGCCCCTTGAACTCAACATGCAAACACAAGGTAAGAAAACACCAATGAAGGTGCACATATGACCACCTCCACATGGTGTGTATGTGCACACATCTTCAAGATTTAAAAAAATCAAATCTAAGAAACCTAAGACATCAGGAAGGTGCACAGATATGCACTTCCCCAAGGTGTGCATGTGTTCACTTTCCCTCACCAAACTAATAACTAAAAAAAATGTTAAGCCAAGGAAATTTCCACATGTACACCTCCTCAAGATGTGCCTGTGTGCACCTTTGTGCATCTTAAAACATTGAAAATAGTAAGACTTCCCTTAGTTACCATGCATTGTACATGTGTGTAGATGGACACATGTGTGTGCACCTCACCAGGGTGTGCAAGTGAGAAAAAACACACAAAAGGGCCATTTAAGGGATAAAAAAGTGTACTTGTACACCTATAATGGTGTGCAAGGTTTGCTAAAGGGCACAACAAGGCTTTTGGAGGGATTTGACTATTTTGGTTACATATTGACTAGGTTTTGATATGTTTGGGGTCAATTAGGGTTTATTTTAGGTCATATTTTTCTTTTAGAACTAATGTTTCTTTTCTTGTGCACATAAAATGACATAATCATCCTCTTCAATGGAAGAAAATATAGCTCCCAAACCCATAGTATTCAAGTAGCAAGGTGCACTAAAGAAATCTTATTTTCAAGATGGACATGCTAAGATCAAAGACATTGAACTTGGGCATATTGGCTGGAACACCGTCCTCACGATCTGTAACAAACTGAAGGAATGATCTAAAATGGTATCAACACTTATCTAGTCTGGCCTAATTAACATGGCATTGCAACCAACATCCATTTAGTCTTCAAAACTCATGATGACTCTTGCAGAAAAATATGTGACTAAAGTGTTGTGATGTGGAGCCTAATTAGACTTGGAGATTTATTCAGTACATTTTTCTCCCCATATTATTTCTACTAGGGTTTGGGGGTAGCGCCCTTAAGACGAGGTCAAGAGCAACACTCCTACAGGGTCCTAGGGCTTCAATTCTTCATGGAATAGTTGAGACACCCTCATAAGGATGATTATTTGTTTATAGATAGTCATAATGCCATTCATCTTTCAAAGAAATCAGCTCTACATTTAAAGAAAAAATACATATAGTTATGATACCATTTCATTCGATCAGTTTTGGATGATGGATAGTTAATACTAGACAAGATACATATAGATGATAATCGAGCAGATATATTTAGCAAAGTAGTAACAAGGGAGAATCTAAATTCCTCTTTAGCTTTGGTTGTTCTTTTAGATTGAATAGAATAAAATAATAGTAGAACCTAGGGTAGTTTGATATTCTAGTGTGAGCTATAGGTTTAGCAGTGCTATGATTAGTCTCCAAGTGGGAGGTTACTACTATGGAATCTGGTTAGTCTCCAAGTGGGAGATTGTTGTAATGTGGAGCCTAATCAAACTCAGAGGTTTATTTGGTGTAGTTTTCTCCCAATATTATTTCTACGGGGGTTCGTGGAAAATGCCCCCAAAGCCAAAAATGACCTTATATTGTAAAAGGTGTCGGCTACTATTTTTCTAATTAAACAACTTATTCTAGCACTAATTTTGTTAGCAGAAAAAGCTTGTATAAAGATTCTTAGGGTTAGGAATTTCATAATGTAATGGTGATATTGTAGCTTCTTGTAGTAGTATTGAGCTGTAACAAATTGTGGATTGTAATCACTAAATAATAATAATATCAAACTTGTTGTTGGTGGATGTAGCCTAAAGATTGGGTGAACTCCATTAAATCTTGGTGTCTTGAGTTATCTTCTGTGTGATCTATTATTTTCTAATATTGGTTATATTTGTATGTAACTATTATTTATGTCTAAGGCTAATCCTAACAATTGGTATCAGAGCCTAGTTGTCATTTTTTATTAGCCAGACTGTTGTCATTTTTTATTTATTTTTAGTGATCCTCTATAGGAAGGTCTCATGGTTGAGTGGGAGTCTCGCGGTTGAGTGGGAGCAATGATAGATGAGAGTAAGATAAAGGTGGAGAAGGTTAATGGGAAGAACTTTCAGTTATGGAAGATGCAAATGAAAGACTATCTTTATCAGAAGGATTTATGGAAGCTGTTGGAAGGAAAATCCAATAAACAAGGAGCTATGTTAGATGAGGACTAGGATATTTTAGACAAAAAGGCACTTGGAAGCATTCAATTATGCTTGGCACCATCAGTGACATTTAATATTACAAAAGAAAAGATGACGAAAAAGTTGATGCAAACCCTAGTGAAATGGTATCAAAAGCCCTCTACTTCAAACAACATATTCCTCATGAAGCATTTATTCCTAATGAAAATGATCATTTAAATAAGTTTAATACTATTACTAGTTAGTTATCCTCTATGGGTATTAATTTTGATGAAGAAATTAGGGCTCTCTTGATTATGTGTTCTTTTCTTGAAAGTTGGAATGGCTTGGTAATGGTTGTAAGTAATTTTGTTTTTGGATATAATACCCTAAAATTTGATGATATGATAGGTGTTATTTTGAGTGAGGAAACTCATAGGAAAACCTCAAGTGGATCTACATTGGGAAATGATTTGAATGCACAAAGTAGAGGTAGAATGAATGAGAGAGGAAATAATTCTATAAATCATGAGAAATCAAGAGGAAAGTCAAAGGGGAAGAGGTCTCAATCCAGAGGACCAATAGATTGTTGGTACTGTGGTAAACCGAGGCATAAGAAGAAAGATTATTGGACTTGAAAGAACAATAAAGGAGATAAACTAGAAGGGAACAAGGAGGAAAATGTGGTAAGTAACAAATTCAAAGAGGATACTTTGCTTTTGTCTTTAGAAAGTGTTGATGATTCATGGGTTTTAGATTATGGTGCTTCATTTCATGCTATATCTCATTGAGGTTATTTCATTGATTATGTCCAAGGGAATTTTGGACTTGTTTATTTGGGGGATAATGAACCCTGTTAGATTGTTGGAAAGAGAAAATTTAAGATTAAGTTGCAAAATGGGAATCATTGGCTACTACATGAGGTAAGACATTTCAAGGCTGAGTAGGAATTTAGTTTCAGCAGGGCAACTTAGTGATGAGTGTTGTGTAGTTACTCTTAATGATAAAAATTGAAAGATTTCAAAAGTTTCCTTTGCAGTAGCAAAACGCATAAAAGTAGGAACCTTATATCTTTGTAGAGGTCATATTATTCCTTCTACTTTTATTGTTTAAGAGAAAAATGAATGTCTAGGAACAATTTTTGTTGTTGAATAGGGAGAATAAATAGTTGTTGTAGGTTTTGATACAACATTGTAACAAAATAGATTTGGACACATGAGTGAGAAATGTATGAAAGTACTTCATTCAGAGAAATTTTTATCAAGTCTAAAATGTTTTAATTTGAATTTTTGTGAAAGTTGTGTGTATGAAAAATAAAAGAAAGTGATTTTCATGAAGACTGGGAAGGAAAAGAAAAGTGAGAGATTAGAGCTTGTGTATACAGATGTATGGGGACCAGTTCAGGTATCTTCCCTTGGTGGTTCTCATTATTATGTTACATTTATTGATAATGCAACTAGAAAAGTATGGGTTAATTTCCTTAGACAAAAATCTAATGTATTTCAAACTTATAAGAAATGGAAATGTTTGGTTGAAAATGAGACTAGTAAGAGATTAAAATGTCTCAGATCTGATAATGGTGGTGAGTATTGCAGTCATGAATTTGAATATTATTACTCCACTAATGATATTCATAGATAGAAAACTATTCCAGGGACTCCAGATGAAAATGGAGTGGCTAAACACATGAACATGACTATAATGGAGCATGCAAGAAGCATGAGGTTACATGTAGGGTTGCCCTTAAACATGTAGGTAGAGGCTATCAATATTGTTGCATATTTGATTAATAGAGGTCTCTCTACTCCTTTGGGTTGTGGCATTCTAGAGGAAGCATGGACTAGTAAGAAGATGAGTTATTCTTTTCTCAAAACTTTTGGTTGTGAAGCATTTTCTCATATAGATTTTGAAAATAGAGCCAAGCTGGAAGCTAAGTTAAAAAAATGTGTATTTTTGAATATGGCATTGATGAATTTGGTTATAGACTTTGGGATTTTAAAAATTCTAAAATTGTAAGAAGCAAAGATGTCATATTCAATGAGAAAGTGTTGTACAAAGATCTATTGTAGCAACGTGAGAAGAAAAAAGATGATTATGTAGTGTTGGATGATGCTCCAAAAGATGATGTTCTAGTAATTTCTCATGATGTGCAACAACTACAACAAAAAATACCACACATCCTAGTGAATGTTAGATGGTCAACAATGCTAAGTAGACCTCCAAAAATATTTTCTCCTTCCTTGTATTCTATTTTACTTACTGATGCTAGTGAACCTAAATGTTACGATGAAGCTATGCAGGTGGATACAAAGATTCAATGAGAGTCTACAATGAAAGATGAAATGGACTCTTTGCTGAAAAATAAGACATGGGATTTATGCAAGTTGTCTGCAGGTAAAAGGGCTTTACAAAATAAATGGATTTATAGGTTAAAAGAAGAGGATGGAGATAAGAAAAGATTTAAATCCAAGTTAGTTGATTGATTTTGATGAGAAATTTTTCTCCTATTTTAAGTATTGTGGCTATTGAAGATTTGCATTTGGAGCAACTTGATGCTAAAATAGCCTTCCTTCATGATGATTTGGATGAAGAGATATATATGACACAGCCACAAGGATTTGAGGTCAAAGGTAAGAGAACTTCATGTGCAAATTTAAAAAAAAATTATATGGCTTGAAGCAAGCACCTCAGTAATGGTATCTAAAATTTGTTATTTTAATGCATGAGCATGGATATACTAGGTGTCATTCAAATCATTGTGTTTATCTTAAGAGGTTGGATGATGATAGCTACATTATTTTATGTTTATAAGTTGATGATATGCTTGTAGCTGGGTCTAACATGGATTATATTAAGGGGCTAAAATGCCAGTTAGCACATGCATTTACTATGAAGGATTTGGGGGCAGCAAAACAAATCCTTGGTATGAAGATTTGTAGAGATAAGAAGAATAGAAAATTGGCATTATCTCAGACTAATTATATTGCAAAGGTGTTGCAATTTTTCTTTATGAAGAATGCTAAAGTTGTCAACACACCTTTACCTAGTCATTTGAAGTTGACTAAGGAGATGTGTCCCAAGACACAAGAAGAGGAGGTTAAGATGTCCAAGGTACCCTATGCTTCAGCTATAGGAAGCTTGATACATGCTATGGTATGTATAAGGCTAGATATTATACTTTTAGTGAAAGTCGTTAAATAGTATATGAGTCATCCAAGAATTAAGCATTGGAATGCAGTCAAATGGATTCTTAGATATTTGAGAGGAATATCAAGTGATTTTTTACACATTGGGGGCCCTACTACTGACTTACAAGGCTATTTTGAATCAAATTTGGTAGGGAATATTGAATCTAGGTGAAGTACTATAGGTTATGTATTTATTGTTGGTGGGGCAGCAATGAGCTAGGTTTCTAGTTTATAGAAGGTTAATGCTTTATCCACTATAGAGGTAGAGTATGTTACTGCTGTAGAGGTAGTCAAGGAGATGATATGGCTTCAATTCTTCATGGAAGAGTTGGGACACCATTAGAAGGATAATTATTTGTTTATAGATAGTCAAAGTGTCATTCATCTTGCGAAGAATTCAGCTCTACATTCAAAGACAAAACACATACAATTATAGTACTATTTTGTTTAGTTAGTTTTTGATGATGAACAATTAAAGCTGGACAAGATACATACAAATGATAATCTAGCAGATATATTTACCAAGGTAGTAACAAGGGAGAATCTAAATTCCTCTTCAGCTTCGGTTGGTCTTTTAGACTGAATAGAGTAAAAGAATAGTAGAGTCTAGGGAAATTTGATATTCCAGTGGGAGATATAGGTTTAGCAGTGTTATGATTAGTCTCCAAGTGGGAGGTTATTATTGTGGAGTTTGATCAGTCTCCAAGTGGGAGATTGTTGTGATGTGGAGCCTAATCAAACTTGGAGGTTTATTTGGCATGGTTTTGTCCCCATATTATTTCTACAGTGGTTTGGGGGCACTACCTTGAAAGCCAAAAATGACCTTATATTGTAAAAGGCATCGGATGCTATTTTTCCCATTAGACAACTTATTCTAGCACTAATATTGTAAACAACTTATTCTAGCACTAATATTGTAAGCGAAAAAAGCTTGTATAAAAAGGCTTAGGGTTAGGGATTTCATAATGTAATTATGATATTGTAGTTTCTTGTAAAGGTATTGAGTTGTTAGGGATTATGGATTATAATCATTGGATAATAATATTGGATTTTTTATTGGTGGACGTAGCCTAGGGATTAGGTAAACCACATTAAATCTTGGTGTCTTGTGTTCTCTTCTATGTGATCTATTATTTTCTAATATTGGTTATATTTGCATGTAATTTTTATTTCTATCTGAGGTTAATCATAATATGAAGAGAAGGTCATGAAGAGTGTTACAAGAGAGATGGACCTAGACCTCCAACCAAAGAACATTGAGAAAGTATTCCATCTCCCCAGGGTGGATTGGTATTTATAGGTTTCCTATCATGGATTAGAAAGATGGTATCGAGAGAATGAAAAAGAGGCAAGAGAAACAATTCAATCCTGCTTCCTGATTGAGAGAACACTAGTGTGGTTGTAGAGTTGGAAAAGAAGACATGACTTGGGGGTATATAAAGGATGACATTGGATATGCAATTGTACTTCTAAGAAGAGTCATGGGCCTTCCTGTAGCAAGACACTTAAAAACTTGGATGGTCCACTTTATAGAAACCATCAGGACGAAAAAGATGCCAATTGATTGGGCTACCATCCTAAGTGACAACTTAGATGAGCAACTTGTAGCCATGAAATTAGATCCATAATTCTATGTGACATCATATATGGTGTATTTAATGGTAGCTAGAACCAAAAATTACCCCGACCTCTACAAAAAGGGAAGAATGCAAGATGCAAATGCTTGGCCCTATGTGGTATATCCATAATTGATGAAGAAAAAACCCTTAGAGTAGAGTTTGGAATATAGGGTAGTGAATGATGGCTTCATCTTTGTAATTATCAAGTTCATAGAAGGGGATTATGCCAAAAGAATGTCAATACAACAACTATTAGATACATAGATATCAATGCTTACTACATTCAATTTAAAACATTCACATATCTTAGCATAGCTAGTAGTCTCAAAATTTTGAAAAAGCTCCCAAGATATCCATCTGATAGGCTAATCTTGCTAGAGATTGCATGTGAACTCACTTCTACATATGTTAGAGTGAGAAGACAATACAAGAAGATGGGGGTTTGGCCCAACACAATTGGTTATTTTGAGGTTGAACAAAAGAAATATTGCCTATTGTTCTTACATAGTGTCTTGTCTTACATGAGCTCACTTTTCGTGACCTTTCAATTTGATGAAACATGAAACATCTTTTAGTTAATATTGAGTTCCCATCGATGATTGCATCAATGGAGTTTAGGAAGCATTGCTCCTAATTTCATTAGTTATTGAAGTATTTTATGTTTTGGATATGGATGTAAATGTAATAGATGTGTATCATGTTATGCATACCAAATATGTCACAAACATATTAATGTCCCATTGTATGCATGATTTTTTGATAATACATGCAAATGAATTTCTAATGCCTTCAAAAATATTTGTGAAAGTATTTTTCTTTTTTAAATAAATTTTGGTTCAACATTATTTCTATAAGATTTTATGATGAATTAGATACACTCTATCAAAACATTCACTGATTTGATCTATTACTTGTTTGTTAAGGCAAATAATATCAACACTCTTTAGAATCAATAATAGGCCATATCAAATATGGGATAATGTATTACATAGTAAATAATGTAACGGACAATAAATTTACCCTTTATGGACCTCCTAGTAGTATATTTGAAGGTTGTATACTTGGAAACAAATTATCAAGAAGATTTTTCAAAAAATAATTGATCATGTGTCACAAGCTTAAGATCACATTAGTGTAAGATTTGTGAACATAAGAAGAAACCATGTTAAGGTGGGTGTGACTACTACATGTTACTTTTGTTATTAAGCTTCCTATAGTTTTATGGACCTTTTGCATAAAACACATAGATCAAGCTTTATCCAAGGGAGAAGGAACTCAAAGCAATCATTCGCCTAACAAATATAATTAATAAATCAAATTCTTCATTCAAATTAGGGTGATGCATATGTTATCATATAATTTCAAAGGTATCTAATGAAGAAAGTCATTAAATAGTAACATGTGATCTAATAAACTCTTTAATAGAATGGGATGACAGAACAAATTTACCAAACCATTATGAATATGAATTATCATATGATTTATTTAAATGGTATAGATCTTAGTTTCTAGGTTGAAGTGATTATTTATGCTAGTCATAATATTATTTTTGCTATGCACTTAAATTCTTATTGGGACTCTATATAAAAGACTCATTAGATATAAATTAGACATTTCTTATATTTGTGTTTTCAGAAGTGACTCTTGAAATCACATTTATGTACAAATATAGTCAAAATTTATAAATGCATTTTCAACAGAAAAAAATTTAAAAAATCAATTGATCTTCCACTCAAATTCTTTATAAGACTCACTATGCAAAAGACTCATTAGATATAAATCATACATTTCCTATATTTCAATTTTGTGAAGTGATACTTGAAATCACATTTCCACACAAAAATAGTCAAAAAGCTAGAGAATTCAAGAATGAATAATTAAAGGCATGTTAACTCTACAACCCCACATCAAAGAAATATAATCATTGTTTGTGACATTATTCTCATTTTTTTCTCGGAAGATGTTCTTCCCTCTTCCATATAAACCTCCCTTCACTGTTTTCTTCCTTCTTCCCTCTCGATATGATATCCAACCCAATCATGAACTAAACATGATGGGAAAGAAAGAGCCATCTTCCATCCAATCATATATATTTCAAAGAAAGACTAAATTGCACATATATTTGAATGAACTTCATCCTTTTATCCGGCCAACTTCAGTTGAGCACGCCGGTAATCCAATTTATATTGTGATTTATTCTCTCTTAGACAATCTTAGGTAAGCTGTCTACGCAAGCAATGTTCATCCAATCTCCAAGATGTAGAATCTACCCTCAGCATTCTCATAAAGCTCGTTCAAAATCCCACTTCCTATAAGCATACCCAAAAGCATCTACATTGGGAGAAGGCTTTGAAATTAAAGTATGGAGCTCTCATGAAGGATAATTATTGGAATGTTTTTTCAAAAAAATTAACATCTTGGTGCGTAAGAGGTGGGAAAGGTTAATTAGAGAAAAATTTGGTTTGTCTTTTCTATCATATGCATCATAGGATACATATTTATATTTTACTTTCTTTCATACTATTCAAATGATAAAGGAAATATATTTGATATATTTGATGTTTTCTCACCTTTTTGATAATGTAGATGATTAAAACACAAGTACGTTACATATCTTGATGCAAGATTCGTTATCTTACGAGAGTGTGCTGAGATATATATAGAAGTGATTTTTACTTCTTTTTTCAGAAGAGATTTAGTTCTTAATTTTAGTAATTCATTAGTCTTATGGACATTAATGTACCTTGATGCAAGCATCATTCTCTTATAAGAATACTTGCTAAATATTCATTAAAAACAATCATGATATTTCAATTAATTATGTCTAACTTCAAATCAAAATAGTTATGATAAGGTGTCAAATCCATGATACCTCTATATACAAGATGTAGATTATTTCAAAAAAGAAACTAGAGTAATGCAAATAATAAATGTAAGTTCACCTCTTATTGATCCCCCCTTCACATCTAATGAGTTCACTTATTAATACAACAACAATGTCTTATATCAAACCATAATGATATGTGATTGCAACCAATAATGCAATTAACTACAAACTTAACCAATATTATATTAAGCATGAAAATGACTAAGTCATGATCCTTAAAGACAATACCACATATACAAATAAATAGTTAACTAAAATAGGATATGACAACATGATAAATTTAATGATAATAAGTCATAAACATATTTGTTGCATTACCTATGATTGTGATACCATATTTTACACTATAGAAGTGCAACTAAAGATATTGACAATGATACAAGTTAAGGTGAGCACACCACTAGTGTTAAAGGTAACTTTATACACAATTATTACTTAGAACATTTGAAACTTATTGTTAGAAGTATCTCTGTATACATGCATTGAATTCACAACTCATAATCATTATATAACTATAAAGGAAAATCAACCATACTCATTTTCCTTCAAAAATATAAGCATTATTAAAATTTATATTATGATTTTCTTGCTCCTAGATGCTAAGTGGAAATGTATATGTCAATTTCACAGAATTAGGATATCTCAAGAGAAATGTCTTGTACTTTGTTCTTTCTCATGTTTTGATTAAAACGAGACTACATCTTAATTTATTTATACTAGACTACATCTTATGCTTAATTAATTTTCCATTTTTATCAATCATTTATCTTTGATCAATCATCACGTAATTATCTATTTGATTTTATCCTATAGTTTGACCACCTTATCCTAATTCTTTTTTTAATTAAAAGAACATGTCCCCTTTTAATTAAATAAAACCCCTTTATCCTATGTGTGCACATGAAAAAGGAATTTCCTAATTTAAAAATAAAACAAAAGATATTTTGTCTACACATTGAATGCACACTTTCCAAGGTGAGTGGAATCTCTTTTGCCTCGTAATCTCCTCCACTCATTCTTTTGCCTGTTAAACACAACCTTTGATTTTGCCTCTTGAGAACCTTTAGCCCGAAGTCAAAATGAGAATAATTCTCCACCCTTGATTTTTCCTTTTAATTTCTAGCCTTCCAAATATCTTTAAAGGAGGTCCTCTCCTCACTCTCTCATATCCTATATCTTCATGCTCATGTTATGCTTTTATTTAAACTTTTGATTTATTGAGCACTTGAGCACTCATATTTGCATATACTAGTTTAACATTTCTTTTATTATAATTAGCTTAGATTTGTATAGTTTAAGTAGGGGATAGTAGTCTTGATCATGTTAGATTAGTTTAGTTTCCTTGTTCTTGCATCTTCATCTTAGCTTAATTTTGCACTTAATTCTAGCTTAGTTTTGCATTGCATACTCACTTTGATTCTTGGATACTTGCATTTTAATTGCTTGTACTCCTTGAATCTCTCATTTTATGGTGCACCTTGCAAGGGTCCCCTATCTAAGGTCCATTTGAGAGCCCCCATAATCACATCTCTTTGATTTCTTTCACTTCATGGAAAGAGAGATATAAGCCACCATTCAAGACTCTATTTCCATTGGATATATTTGATAGAAGGGTTTATAGAAGAGTGCCCACCTTTTGAGCATACATTTTTGGCACCCATTGTGGGGCTAGAGCCAAGCTTGTAGCTCCATTTCTTTGCATTTGTTAATTTCATTGTCCTAGGTCAATAATTTTTATTTTTCTAGGGTGAAATATCATATGACATTTCTCTATGTTGGGGGTGATATTTCTTTCTATTCCAGGCAATATGTTGCAGGTTCTATCATATGGACTCACTATTCTATGATATATCACCTATGATCTAATAGAATGTCATTCTAGGTCAGTTTCTTTGTCTCCTAGGTCTAAAGTATCACCTAGCTTCTAGAGGAATATTGTATGATATTCTCATGAAATGTAGTCTATTGTACAGACTTGGTGATTTTTATATTCCAAGATTAGTAGCTTAATTTTCTTTCATCTAACTTCTATTTTAGATTTTTCTAGTTTTTGACAACATCCTAAAAAATGGTTTTATAGGTTTTCATTGCATATTTTATGCCTAAACTTGTGGTTTTGTAGGACTCACTTGCCAAAGGATTACAATGCTCAATAATTGCTAGTAAGTGGTTTTGTAGGTTGCATTATAGATATAAATGAATATTGTGCTTGTTGTTTATTTGATTGCATCTCATTTCTTAGATACTTAATGACTCATTAGTAAGGGTTGATATTGATGGTAGGACAGTATGCTCTTGCCTTTCTAAGACCATTTGGAATCTTGACCCATTAGTATGAATCACAAAAGTGAGTGGAGAGGTAACTCTTTAGGGACCTTAATTAACATTAGTTTGATGTGCTTGGGACAAGCATTTGGATTAGGATAGTATGCTCTTTTCCTCTTTGAGAGAAATCCTAAATCTTGACCTCCTTGTGTTATCCATTTTGTGTTCATATCCTTGTGTAATTGTTTACCTTTAGAGGGTTTGACATTGAGGAAAAAATCTCATTGGAATGATCCTATTAGAATATTTAAAATAACTAAGGTTGGGGGGGGGGGATATGGGGTGAATCATTTATCCAAGGTCCATATGTACCAATTGAACAAACAATCACTTAAACAACTTTAGATAATCATTCCATTGCTTGGTATCTATTGTAAACTTTAGTAACATCAACTAGTAGTTCACTATCCTTAATAATAGACTTGCAAAATGTAAACATGTAATCAATAAAATACCATAATAACATTTGCATAATTTTGACACTAGGGTTTAATGTGGAAACCCAATTTGAGAAAAACCACCAGTAACATGTCACTAACTTTCACTCTTCTAAAGTGAGCTTTGTTAGGAGTCAACCCTATTAAAGGTTACAAAACACACTGTTAAATGTGACATGGATAGAGGATTTAATCACCATATTAGGAGTGGCCTTGTAAGAGGAATGTAGAACATTCCATTATGATGTCACCTTGTTAAAATATTTACATATGATGGTTAGGCCAACCTTGATAAAAGGATATCTAATACTGTTTACAATGGTTAGAAAGTAACAATAGGTTTTGACTTGTTAAGTACAACTAACTTTTCATGTAAAGATATTTGTTTAGCTCATGCACTAATCAATTGTCTAGCTTCCTTTTTCATCTATGTCTTTGATTTGCTTGGCAACCCTTCATGAAATCATTGTTCAACTCTTCTCAACTTGTCTTAAACTTTTTCTTAGATTTTCCAATCAATAACATTAGCAACTGCTCCAACATTATACTCTCTCTGGAACATATTAAAAGTTTCCCTTGTACCTCCTTAAATAGGTAATTCTGATCTTTTTCCACTTAAACATCACCTTATATCTTAGGGTTTATGATTAGATTCATCCCATACAATGAATATGATCACTATCTAGTTGATCTTCTTCTTTTCTAGAAACTTCTCTAGGAGTCCATTCCTTAGGTCATTTACCTAATCCTCTCCTAATATTAAATGATCCAACTCATCGATCCTTACCTTTAACACACTTTTCATATTCCATGAAATCACTTTAGTTGGCTAGAAATTATGTGTAACACCCCACCAAGGGACCCAAAAGAAATGACCTAAAGTTTTACTAAGTTTGCCAACATTTTTTTTTTAAACAAGAAAGAATAACATACACATCAAACACATAGTAGTGGAAGCAACAACATACAATCAACTAAAAGCATACATAATAGGTTACTTTTCTTAAGGATCCCATGATGTTGAATTACATATAAATTTAATCTAATAATAAGTCTAACAACTATCACATCCACATGAAAGAATAATTAGAAAGTCCAATGTCCATAATATACATTTGTTTTGAATGCCTCTTGGAAAATTAATTTGGAATGCTCAATCATCCACTGTACATGTCACAGGGTATGAAAGGCTAAAAGAATATACATATGTAGAAATAAAGATACATCATCCTCCTCAAATCCATGATATGAAGTACAATAGAAAAAATGAAACCATACATGATACATCCATCCATCATAAAAGATATAAACATCCAACATGAAATACAACTATCCATCAGAAAATACAACTAAGTATGTGGTTCCTCCCAACCATCAATAGCATCATTAGACCATCGTGGACCCTAGCCATCCCTCGAGCGTAACATCCCAAGCCACCGAACAAATCATTAGCACTAGAGTAATTAGGGACGTCACTCCTAAACATACTACAACATGAGCATAAGGAAATCTAACATGCTAATCATCAATAAAAGGAAATGCATCAATAAATAACATCATCTGAACATGATAAACAAGCATCCCAAGAAGCTCCAGCCATTGTGAATGTGGACAGATCTCAATGGTAAGAGTAGAAATAACTACCACCCAACTATGTTGAACCTAAATGGCCCACTCCCACCACGCTGAGGAGATAGTCTAAGTCCCAAATAGGATATCAAACCACATAACACAAATACTCTCTAAATCCAAGAAATCCTAAAAGTATACTAACTCAAGGGTTCCAACATAGATTGACATCTAGACCCAAAGGCACACAAGACATGTAGGAAACCTAATATGTAAGTGGGAAAGTGTCATCACATGAATCACACTAGGAGTTACCCTGGCAATTAGCTTAGGACTCCAGGGTCCCTAGTGATCCCTATGCGGCCACTAGTATCCTCTCGTACTGACAAGGCATACTATGGAATGCAAGGTTACAACCAAGTGTTCTCTCTATTCTCATCCTAGTCTGTACTAGCACTTGAGGCATGGGCAAGAACATACAATTATCTTATTAGGTTCATTTTAATCCCCATTTAGTGTAATGTTTTCACTTATTAAAAAATTTACAATGAGTTACCTTGGCAGCCACTTAGGGCCTCGACCCCCATTGCAAGCCACTTCTTGACACTACAAGTAGATAACCTACCCTAGGCTCAATAAAAGCACAAATCAATAATCATATAAAAATCACCTCAGTCCTATACAAGTGACTAGAAAGCATCAAAAGATAATCCACAATAATCACACCAGTTCTCCACGAGCAACTGGAAAGCACCAAAATGTTAGGAATAAGGTGTCTCAACCTTGGGTAATTCCTATTCTTATTATTTGTTTTGTAAAATGTATTGCTTGCAAATAATGTTGATGTGTCGGCATCTTGAATTGTGTATAAGGAGATCATCACTAAAACGGTTATGATAGATTCCTATGACACGTAAGAGCTATGTTAGGAAGATTCAATGATAGGTCAAGACATGTGGCAATTGATAATTTTGAGTACTGTACACTCTACCCCAATAGTGGAGTTCGGGGCATCACCTCGAAAAAAAATTTAGGGTTCCTATTTTCTCAGAGAATGGTAAAACCCTAATACGGTTACCTTTGGGAGTAGCCCTAAAAGTGAAACACATGTTATAAGAATTTTTAGGGTTGTGAAGAGGATGATGTGAAGAAGTGTATTGTTGGTACTGTGAGTTGCTATTGGAGCCTTTGATTGTCGCTGTTGAACTTGCATTGCAAGTGTATTGTAACCTTGTGTTGAAGATAATACATTGTGTAGGTTCTGGAGGGGTGGGGTTGTTTTACTGAAAAGTTTTTCCCCACCAAAAAATCTTTATGTTATGTGTTTCTTTCTCTATCTAATTTCTTTATGCTAGCTTGGCTGAAATATTGTTGTTTACATGATGTTGAATCTGTAAGTGTAAAATATTTTAATAGGATTTGCACCATATTTCTCTTAAGAGATTAGTGTAGAAAGTTGTTTTCGCACCCGAGTTTCCTTACACAAAAGATAATCATAATGATCACAACAATTCTCAATGAGCAACTGAAAGACATCTAATGATAAATCACAATATACATTAGTTCTCAATGAGCAACTAGAAGTATCCCAAAATAATACTAATCGAAGACTCCAAAATGGTCAAGTCAAACATGTCACAACATGACATCATCAAGAACAAACCATTCAAAACACCTCAGTCCTCTCAAAGTGACTAGAAAGCAAATCAAATATCCAATGACTCAAAAATGGTTAAGTCAAGTATCTCATATACATATACCTTAGCTTCATACAAGAAGATTGGAAAGCAAAAACAAACAGTAAATACAAATATGTCATAGAGCATACTTAATCACATTACCATGCTTGGGATGAAACAATCTAGATTAAATCAGCATAGCATCACAATCACACAACCCCCGAGCCTTTGGTAACAACCTAAACTAGTCAATCAACCCCAAAGCATAGACAGTACATAGGAAAACATCGTAATATCATAGTTTGGTTTAATTTGTAACACACAGTTGAGTTAAATAATATGGTTTCAGTCTCCAGTTTAACGTATGTTTCAAGTAAATATGTTTAATAACTCACCCTTACGAATTAACCCATTCTTAGTCTGATTTTACCCTTATTGATTTTAAGTCAATTTCTTAAAAATAATCCAAGAGTTTTTTTTTAATTATTAAAGTAATACTCACTGATTTTCAAAGAAATAATCTATGACTTTATTAAAAATCAGTATTAAATAAATTTAATACTTAATCAAACATCTTTCATTATTAAATAATTTTAATTAAATAAAGCTTAACTAAATTAATTAATAATTTCCCATCTTAAAAGATCCATATTAATATTAGTTAATACTTCATTTATTAATTAATATTAATATAAATACTTATTGATCTTAAAATAAAATAATTACGAATTTATTAAAGAACAACGTCATTAATAATAAATTCTCATCTTCTTAAAATAATTTCCATTTCAAAACACCCTCAGATTAAATTTAGTTTTAATTAATTAGTAAGAATAACTATTATTTTAAAATCATTAATTATTTATTAATTATTAAATGTTAATAAGATTTAACAATAAATTTATTAATAAATAATTATAATCTAAACTTAATAATTTAAATTTAATATAATCTAATTTTAATAATTTAACTTTAATATAAATTAAATTTAATAAACTTAAATAATAATCATTTTTTTAAAATTAAATTTACAAACTTTGGCATTTTTAAAGGCACGTCAGCCTATGCAATATGATTGCTATCGTGGTCATTCTACGTCAACAATAGTTATTACTGCTGCTACTGCAGCATTGCCACGAGCAACAGCTATAGCCCTTTAATGCCACGGGCAGGTAACAAAGGGAGGTGGGGGAGGTGGTGGCCCCTGCCTCCCACTTAATATTTAAATTTTATATATGATTGCTAAAAACAAGATCCCCCCAGAATTTAAATTTATTTATTTTTAATTAAAATTTTATTAAAATTAACTTCAAACAACATTTTCATTTTTATTATTATTTTTTAATTAAAATTTTAACCCAAGTCTGATAGACAAAGTACAACCAACTGGTCGAATTTTCCAACTAAATTTTTTTGCATTTAACCCAAAACCTTCTCTGTTCAATTTTCGAAAAGCCAACAAATTTGCAATATAAATTTCTATTTCTTTCAAACCCTCCCCAATTTAAAACTAATTTCTTTCAATTGAAGATTGAGGTTTTCTAAATAGTTTTTCAATCTAGATTTATGAATGAAATCGAATAATAGAGATTCAGAATGAAGGGTGGCAAGATTCATACACAAAATTTGAGAAACAAATTTCTACAAACATGAAGTAGACAAAATATATTAAATTACATAATTCATTTAGTGGTCAAAACACAAGACCCTACCTGAGCCTGATGCTAATACGCAACCACCCAAAAATTGGAGAGAAATCCCTGCTCATAGAACCTTCCCTTTTTCGAAAAAAATTTCCTCTTCCAAATTTTTCTCTCCAACTTCACTTCCAAAATTTGTCCCCCTCAAAAATGAACCCTCTAATTGTGATAAAGAGTTCTCTCCTTAAATCTGGGCACTAATTGTGCATTCACCAGGGGAACTTTGTGCTCACCAAACTCGAACTCCAAATTAACTTTCCTTGATCTTTCTTTATCTTGCATTAATCTTTTTCATGCAAGTTTATAAATTATTAAATAACTTTATTCAATTTCCACTTGACTTTTCTTTCAATTAATTTATTAACTTTTAAACTCATGCATGCATTATGTAATTAAAATATCTTTTTAAATTCACTTGTTTTCATCTTTTAATTAATTTCTTATATTTTAATCTCATGCATGCATCATGTCAACTTACAAATTTTAATAAATTAATATCTTTTCACTTTTAAATTTATTTTTGAACATTTAATTTGATAAACATTTATTAACTTAAATAACAATAATGTTTAACATTTATTTAAAAATGAACTCTAAATATATTATTATTAGATTAAATAAATATTATCACATTCTAAATTTATTCTTGTAACTTTTATCCTCAAATTCAATTCTTTTTATTTAATTAATTTCTCAATTAATTAAATATAATTAATATTAAAATTTCATAATAATTTCTCATTAATTTAATCTTTTAATTAGACTTAATTAATAAAAAATTTACCAAAGACCCATAAAACAACATATGAAAACCCATCATAGAACAACACATACAAAATCAAGTTAAAGGGTTAAAATCACGAATTAATTTCATTTGATGCATTTGGAGGTTACACAACTCAAATACTTCTCCTAATTATCAATTAGGACAAATGGCTTAAGGGTTTAAGATTTGGACTTAAGAATTTATCTCCCCTCTCTTACCATTGAGATAATGTGATAGGGTATGCTCATCCTAGCAATTCAGGAAAGTTGATACCCGCTACCTACAACTTGCATAAAATCCATGCATGTACAGACACTATATTCTAAGCTAAACAAGCAATGGCAGAAAGTGGTGCATCATATAGATCCTGACTAGCAGGTGACTATGACTCCCTTCCTTAACCACATTAGAAATGCTATACATAAAGAAAAACAAACACGCACACCATACACATGTAGTATGGGGTAAGTATCCATAAGAACGCACATGTGATAAGTATCCATAAGAATGCACATGTGATAATAAACCATCTAACTAATCATCATCAATAACTAAAAACACTATAATAATCATTGTACATACATGAAATATAGAGTACCAAGTAATCTCATCATATAATAAATTGAATGTAAAACAACATCTGATAATCTCTAAGCAATGCCACTAATCATAAGCATAAAACTAGCCTAAAAGAGTTCAGCAATGATAACATAAATGTGAACTAGGGGTAGGCACTACATTATGATTTCTCATAAATAGTTAAAATATTTTTCTTTGACCAACACTTTGTTCTAACACTCAATCATCACTAGGTTACTTGGTCGCTACTAAATTTCTTGCTCAGCACATACAGTGTCACTTAATTGATACTAATGCTTGGTCAATACTACTTTTTCTTGGCTTGTTCTGGCACTCAATTAACACTAGAATCACTCGACATATACTTCAAAAATTTTAACCTTCTACTTTTTTGCTCAGTCAAGCCTACGCATTTGATCTATCTTTGTTCACACTTTCAAGACTTGAGCATTAATGTCTTCTCCACTTGTAACATGATTTAAATAATCAATTTATCTTGTCAACATCCAACTAATAAAATTTCCATTTTAAGTCTCCTTTTCATAACTCAACCTTTCCTCAAGATACTTTTGTTATGAAAATCTTCTCAAATCCTCTTCATCAATCAAATAGATGTGACACTTAAATTAGATAGAAAACTATCTCACTAATAGGTTGGACATTAATGACAATATAACAATTATTTCAATTGTAGTTTCCAACAATCCCCCTCTTTGGCATTGATGGAAACACCTCTAGAATAATTTTAGTCACCATAAAATCAAAAACTTTTACTATTATGAGCAACTCCCTATGTGTGGTTCAAATCTTTAGTAATATCCTTAGTTTCATGTTCTAATTGTTATCCATGTAACTTATCTGGCAACATTTCAAGTAAGGAACTCCCATTAAGTAATCTCTCTCTCTCTCTTGCATGGATGTCTCTTCTAGCTTTCACTATCTCCCTCTTTTATTTTTATGGTAAATCTCTAATAATATCTCACTGTTTGACAACAATACCAAAGACATCTTTAACTCTTGTGTATTTCTCATGTAGATAACTTTGTATCACTTATGAATTCTTCATCTATAATCTTTGTATGACTGATCCATTATTGTGTCCTTCTTCACTACTACCTTAGGAAACAACTAAAGTAGAATTGTTTGCATCAATTTGTGAGATAGTCTGATCAACTCATTTGATGCAAAGCACCATCTTTTCTTAAGTAGCTTTGTCTAGGGGGATCGCTTCTAGTTTACCTCTAAGATATTCATGAACATCTTTAGGTAAAGCTTTAGTAAATATATCATCTATTTGTTCTTTAGTATTCAAATATTCCAATTGCAGTTCTTTGTCTTGAACTAGCTCTCTCAAGTAATGATAATTGACAACAATATGCTTTGTCTATTTGTGCATTACAACATTCTTTGATATGTTAATAGCACTAGTCTTATCACAATAGATAACCACTAGATTAGTAATTTCTTCCTTCATGCCTTTAAAAAATTTCTTGATCCATATGATATTTTAACAATTTACTTATGTTGCCACATAGTCAACTTTAGTCATTGATTGGGAAATGCAATTCTTTTTCTTGCTTGTCCATGAAATTTTCTCTTTTCTATAAAGAATGCACCTCCACTTTTGTTTTTCTGCTCATCAACATTTCCTACCCAATCATAATCAATAAATACCTTTAGTTCAAACCTATATTCTTCTTGTAATAAAATTGATAGCCTTTTGTTTCTTTCAGATATCTTAGTATCCTTTTCACTACCATCATATGGTTTTCCTTAGGACTTGAAGAAAATCTTGCAACTATCCCAATTGCTAATGTAATATTAGGTCTTCTATGCAGAATATATTGTAGTTTTTCAATTGTTGATCTATATTGTGTCTGGCTCACATCAATAGAATCATCATTCTTAGATAATTTTTGTTCAGTAGCCATAGGTTTACTAACTGGTCCTGAATCTCCATCCCAAATAAATTCAGTAACTCCTTGATATATTTGGATTGAGTAAAGAAGATACCTTGCTTCATATGATATACTTGTAAGACAACAAAGAATTTGATTTCTCCAAACATTGACATTTCAAATTCCTTCTTCATTTTATTGGAAAATGATTTACATAATGCTTCCTTATCTCCAAATATGATATCATCAACAAAAATTTCAAATAATAATACCTCATTATTCTTCCTAGTCTTTAGGTACATATTACTATTATCATGTTTTTTTGTAAAACCAATTTTCACCAAGTAGTTATGTAGTTTTCATACCTTGCTCTAGGGGTTTGTTTTAATATATATAGGCTTTGTGTAATTTACACACCATATTTTTTTGCTAGGATCCACAAATCCTTTAGGTTGTTCTATGTATACCTCTTCCTCAAGTATCCCATTTAGAAATGTAGATTTAAACCATCCATCTGATATACCTTCAATCTTTTATAAGAAAAATATGCCAGTAGTGTTCTGACTCCTTCTAGTCTTTCTAAAAGGGTGAATGTCTCCCCGTAGTCAACATCCTCTTCTTGTGCATATCATTTGTATACCAATCTAGCCTTGTTCCTTGTGACCTCACCTTTTTATTCAGCTTCTTCTTGAATACCCACTTTGTTCCTATAACATTTTTTTCTTTTGGTCTAGGTACCAGTGTCCATGTTTTATTCTTTTCAATCTACTCAATTTCTTCATTTATTATTTTTATCCAATCCTAATTCTACAAAGCATCTTTCACAGTTTTGGGCTCAAACTCACAAAGTAAGCATGTACCACTTTTGAGTCTTTTTCTTGTCATATGACCAAATTCTTTGTCTCCAATGATTTCTTCAGGTGCATGATTTCTTCTCACATATTTTTTTATTACAGGTTGTTTTTCTCTTTTTTCTTCAGCAGTTTCATCTTGAAAATGATTTTCCAACTCATTATCTCTCTCTTATTTAGGTTGTAGTTCATGTTTTCCATGCTTGGAATTGTCTTCCTAATTTTTTACTTCCCCTATCTATGACTCAACATCATTTCCCTATTTCTCAGCACCCACAATCTGTTGCTCGACAACTAGCTATTGCAACATGGCATTTCTAATCTACTGAGGATCTCAATCTTTTTTCTCTTATTCAGGTGGAGTGATAGGACCACTATCATTCACATATATGAATGACCTATAGTCTTTGAGTTCTCTCTTGCATTGAACTTCGTTCTTTCCTATATATTCATCAACTTTCACATTCACACTTTTCATAACTTTTTTAGCGTTAGAATTCAAACACTTCTAAGCTTTTCTTTTAGTGGAATATTCAAAGAGCATGCCTTCATCACTTTTAGCATCAAGTTTTTCATTTATATTATCTTTAAGTATGTAACATTTTCTTCCAAATTTTTTGAAATACTTAATATTAGTTCAAAGGGTGTAATATTTGTACCTTCTTGACTTTCACTCTATTCAAGGTATAAACAACTATACTTATAGCTTCTCTCTAATATTTTCATGACACATTTTCTCCACCATTAGTGTTATAGCACAATCCATGATTGATCTATTTCTCCTTTTAGCTATTCCATTTTGAGGACAAGTCCTAGATGCTAACATCTGTCTTTTGATTCTTTTATCATTATAGAATATATTAAATTCATTGGAAATGAATTCACCACCTTTGTCAGATCTCAAGCACTTCAAAGTCTTCTCTGTCTCCTTTTCAACTCTAGCTAAATACCATTTAAATAATTGAAAAAAGTCAAAATTTTCTTTAAGAAACATCATAATCATCATTCTAGAGTAGTCATCAGCAAATATAATGAAATATTTATCTATGTAATAGCTTTGAACACCAATAGGTCCACATAAGTTAGTATGAACCAAATCCAAAATGTCATTCAATGAACATGTCTTTCTCTTGAAACTAGACTTTGTCATTTTTCCTAGTTGCCACTATTTACACATAGCATTGTCAGGTTTCTCTTGTTTTAGAAAACCTCTTACTCTTTTCAGTTTATTAATGCTAACCAAATTGTCAAAATTTACATGACATAACCTCTTGTGCCATAACTAAATATCTTTATTTTTGCAAACAAACATGTCTCATTAGATAAATCTGGATAAAATAAGTTACCTTTTTTTTTATCACCACTTCCAATCAGTTTACCATCAACATCAAATATTTTTCCTTTTCTGTGATGGAATTCAACTCTGTAACTTGATTTATTTAACTATGAAACACTCAACAAATTATAATTTCTTCTACCCAATAAACATTGTCATGCTTGGTCTTATTAGTTAGTTATATTGATCCTTTACCTTTCACAAGACATGGAACATCATCACCAAATTTAACATAGCTACCCTTTTATGGTCCAATTTTCTCAAATTTATTTCTAACACTAGTCATGTGATTAGAAAAATCACTATCAATTATCCATCCATCACTTTTACTCACATAAGAGATTAATGTAATTTTATCACCTTCATCATAATCTTCTTTCATAGAAATATAGACTATTTATTCATCATGACTTAGATTTAGTATCAATTTCTTCTTTAATAATATAAAAAGATTTCTTACCTTTGTCTCTATAATCCTTTCTTTTCTTCCTTTATACTTGTTCTCCTTCCTTTCATCCATGTCTTCTTTGTCATGACATCTTGCAACAATGTGACAAACTCTATTACATGGAAATTAGGTTATGGGAAGTTTACCTTTGTATTTTTCTTTTCCTCTTCCAGGTCTTCTAGCCATCAATGCTTCAAGTTCATCAATTTCATCATCAGATGTATCACTAATGCTTTTCACATGTTTTCCTTTTTGTCTTTTGCTAAGGACTAGTTGTGATTCAAAAGTATATTCAATAGTAGTAGGAGTGTAATTGCCAAAGTTAGAGATCTCAAGTAGTAAGCCTACCAATTACACCCTCTAGAGTTAGAGTATTACCTAGAGTACATCTTAGTTCTTAAATTGCATAAATAGGAATTAGAGTTCTCAATACCTTTCTTATCATTGTTTCATCCTCAATCTTTCTATTTGCACCTCAAATAGCATTGACAACTTCTTTGATTCTTGCACAATAGTGAACTATGTTTTCACCTTTGATCATTCTTATTTCACCAAATTTTCCTATCAAGCTTTCTTATTTGGCTCTCATGGCATTGTCATCTCCTCCATAGATGTCCTTCAATTTATCACACATTTATTTTTCATTCTTATGGTCTTTTATGTCATCACACTTAGCATAGCTTAGGGCTAAAGCAATCTCCAACATTATCTAATTTTGTTCTTTATTTTCTTTTAGCTGTTGAGCAGTCAAAGAGAATGTTGTTATATTCATATATGCATTTTCCAAAAACTCAAATATAGCATCACTAATGCTAGCTATATTTAGCCTCATCCATCTTTTCCATGTAGGAAAATTCTCTTTGTTCAACTTTGGTACTTCCTTTTTTGATGCAGGAGCATCCAGAGATATAAGGGCAATCCTGTGTCACCCAAAAAATGTACTTAGACTTAGTTTCTATTTCATGTCTTTACATTTTTGGATACCCATTTGGGTCAAATAAAGGTTCCAACTCTCACAGTTCCACTATCAGTGTGTTTGAAAATCCCAAAAAAATAGGAGCATGCAATTTGGCCATCATTTTGGTGACCTAGAAGGTGTGAATTTGCAAGATGAATGTAATCATGATTTAGAGCATTCCAAAAAAAGAATCAGGTCAAAAGGCCCCGCAGTTTGAAAGTTATTACAATTTTTTGGGTTTTTTAGACCTCTTAAGAATGCTTGGAACTCAGGTTAGGGGCAGTAAATGACCTCAAAAAGGGCCAAAAAAAGGGGGACAAGCAAAGCTTGTCCATAGAGCAATAGAGCGCTTTGAGATCTTTCCAAAAATGTAAACGGTTCGTCAATCGGAGCTACGGTTCAAAAGTTATGCCTTCTGAAAGTTCGGTTACCATTTCTGGATTCTTCCAGATTTGCACCGACTTTTAACGCAGCTTCTGGAACCTTCTATTTGGTCGGTGGATGCCTACTAGCACTTTCTAGAATGTACTCCTAGTTGTTAACCCTTTGGGGTCTATTTAAGGAGATTTTTGGCATTGTAAAAGGCAGTTCAGAGTGGAGTTTGAGAGGAGGTCCTAAAAGGAGAAATTATCTCCAGATTTATGCTATTGTAAGCCCTTAGGGCATGTTTTGAAGTTTATTTTCTCTGTACTGTTTGTACTAGCTTATTTTTTTAGTTAATATAATTTTCCCTTTTTGTTGGTTCCATTCTGTTCTTGGGTTGTGTCCCCATCAAGTGGTATCAGAGCTAGTTTTCCTGAGTGTGTAGACAGAGCGCCGACTGTGAGGCAGTTTGCACCAGGACTGTGTGGTTGTGGGTTCGAGTTAGAAGATGCCTCCATGAAGAGAGTGTGGTGGAAGGGCCAGAGCTATTAATCTTGAGGAGGTTAGAGCCCTCCAAAGGCAGGTGCAGGCATTGCAAGAGGAGCTTCGTAGAGGAGCAAATATTGCCGTAGGTGACAACAGTGAGGATGACAATGAAGAAGAAGTAATGGGACCAAAAGAGGAAGTTGACGGGGAAGTTCTAAATCCTGTAGAGGAAAGGCTTTTTAGGGCCATTACTAAGTTTGGGAAAAGACCTACAATTGAAGTGGGTGTATTTTCAGGAAATCTGAAACCAAATGAGTTGATCGATTGGATCAATGAACTGGAAGAATACTTTGAGTATGAGGATATTAGGGACCCAGATAGGGTTAAGTTTGCAAAGGCCAAACTGAAAGGCCATGCCAAAATCTCGTGACAAGAGGTTCAATTGGAAAGAAATAGAAGAGGAAAGGAGAAGATCACAAGATGGGATCGCATGGTGGACAAATTGAAGAAGCAGTTCATTCCTGTGGACTATGAGCTGGATCTGTTTAAAAAGATGCATGCGTTAAAGCAAGCAGGAAGATCAGTCCAAGACTATACAGAGGAGTTTTACCGACTCTTGATTAGAGCAGGGCATGCAGAAGAAAATAAGGAGAAGGTTGCTCGTTATATCAGTGGGTTGCGACCAAGCATCCAGGAGGAATTAAGTCTGGTAAGAATGACCAGCGTTGAAGAGGCATACCAGTTTGCCCTTCAAGTTGAAGAGAAGCTGAATAAAAGGTTTGAAGGAAGACAAAGAGGGTGTGGTCAAGGAGGAAGGGGAAGTGGTAGATCATCTGGAGGCCGCAATGAAACCCAAAAGAAAAATGAAGATGAGGGTACTAGCAGGAACCAGAGGAATGAGGGTTTCAACCGCTTCCGTGACCAAGACTTTGGAAATTAGAGAGGAAGAGGTAGAGGACGTGGACAAGGAAGATGAGGCTTCTGTGGTACTTGTTTCCATTGCAATGAAGAAGTTCATCGTGCCTTTGAATGCCCTCAACAATAAGGAAGGATAGATAGGAGAGCTAAGGGCCAAGCTAGGGTTGCTCATGTGGATGAGGATGCACAATCATCACATTCAAAGGATGCAAAAAGAGGAGAGACCTTGGTAAATGAAAAATTCCTACTAAGTGGTGAGATTGAACCAGGACAACAGAGGATTTTGTTCCGTACCAGATGCAAGTGTGAGGATAAATGTTGTGACGTGATCATTGATGGTGGTAGCACTGATAACTTGGTATCAGAAGAGATGGTCTCTAAGCTGAAGCTCAAGAGGGAGAAACATCCCCAGCCCTATCGGATTGGTTGGGTAAAAGATTATCATAAGGTCCTGGTAAGTGAACAATGTTTAGTAAAATTCAAAATTGGGAGTTACCATGATGAAGTTCTCTGTGATGTTATTTTGATGGATGTTTGCCATCTATTGTTGGGTAGACCATGGCAGTTTGATAGACATGCAGTGCATGATGGACATGAAAACACATACTCTCTCACAAAGGATGGAGTTCGCCATAAATTGAAGCCCATGAAAAAGGAAGATGAAAAGGTATGTAGCAGTGCTAGGATTTTTCTTGTTGATGGAAGGAAGTTTTTAGATGGCATGAAACATCAGAATATGTGTTATGCTTTGATTCCTAGGAAAGATAAAGAAGGTAGTAGTGAAATACCATTTGAAGTTTCAAATTTACTAAGGGAATTTGGAGATATTATCTCTGATAATGTTCCAGATGGATTGCCACTAGTAAGAAAAATCAGTCATCAGATAGATCTGATTCCAAGAGCTAGTTTGCCTAACAAGGCTGCTCACAGGATGACTCCTACTGAAACAGAGGAGCTAAATAGACAGGTTCAGGAGCTGTTGAGGAAGGGCTTGATTTGAGAGAGCCTGAGTCCATGTGCAGTACTTGCAGTACTCACACCAAAGAAGGATGGAGAGTGGAGGATGTGTATAGATTCTCGAGCTATAAATAGGATAACCATCAAGTACCAGTTTCCTTTGCCAAGGATGGATGATCTTATGGACTGCTTGAGTGGAGCTCAGTACTTCACAAAGATAGATCTGAAGAGTGGCTATCATTAGATACGGATTCGAGAAGGAGATGAGTGGAAAAAAGCCTTCAAGACCAAGGAGGGTCTTTATGAGTGGTTAGTCATGCCCTTTGGATTGACGAATGCCCCAAGCACCTTCATGCGGCTCATGAATGAGGTACTTAAGAAGTTCTTGGGAAAATTTGTTATTGTCTATTTGGATGATATTTTAATTTTTAGCAAGACTTTGGAAGAACATTTACTACATATTCATAGTGTCCTTGAAAGGCTAAGGGAAGAGAAACTGTTAATTAATCTAAAGAAGTGTGTCTTTGCAAAAAGGGAATTAGTCTATTTGGGGTTTGTTATATCACCTGAAGGTCTCAAAATGGATCCAGAGAAGGTAAAAGCAATCTTGGAATGGCCTACTCTGAGGTCTTCTACTAAGGTAAGATCATTTCATGGTCTGGTTATTTTTTATAGGAAGTTTATTAAGAATTTCAGTGGCATATGTGCACCCGTAACTGATACAATAAGAGGGGATAGAAAAGAGTTCAAATGGACTGCAGCAGCTGCGAGAAGTTTTGAATTGCTAAAGAAGAAGGTGATAGAACAGCCTGTGTTGGCACTTCCAGATTTTAGAAAAGTGTTCCAGGTGGATTGTGATGCTAGTGGTAGTGCTATTGGGGCTGTATTAAGCCAAGAAGGTAAGCCTATTGCATATTTTAGTGAAAAATTGAATGATGCAAAGAAGTATTATGTTTATGATCAAGAGTTCTATGCAATAGTTCAGGCCTTAAAGAAATGGAGGCACTATTTATTGCCAAAGGAATTTGTTTTGTATACTGATCATCAAGCATTATAGTACCTAAATAGCCAAGGTAAATTGAATTAGAGGCATATGAAGTGGGTAGAATTCTTGTAGAGTTATACATTTATGTTGAAGCATAGAAGTGGAAAATCTAACAGGTTTGCAGATGCACTAAGTAGGAGGCAATCACTGATTACAGTAATGCAGGTTGAAGTAGTTGGGTTTGATGAACTCAAGAATTTGTACCCCGAGGATCCTGATTTTGCTGAAGCATGGAAAGCTTGTAAAGAGCCTGTTGCTATAGATAGAACCAAATGGTTAGACTATTTGATTCAGGAGGGCATGTTGTTCAAAGGTAGTCAATTGTGCATTCCAAGGAGTTCCATGAGGGAAAATCTAATTAAGGAGAAACACAGTGGAGGGATGACAGGACATTTTGGTCGAGATAAGACCATTTCCATTCTTAGAGAACATTATTTTTGGCCTTAAATTTCAAGGATGTGAAGAAGTTCGTACAAAGTTGCCAGGTTTGTCAAGTTGCCAAGGGGTTTAGTCACAATACTAGTCTATATCAGCCATTGCCTGTTCCATCAAGGCCATGGGAGGACATAAGTATGGATTTTGTTCTTGGATTGCCAAGGACACAAAGGGGTAATGACTCAGTATTCATGGTGGTTGATAGGTTCTCCAAAATGGCACATTTCATTCCATGCCACAAAACTCATGATGATGTCCATATTGCAGACTTGTTTTTCAAAGAGGTGGTAAGACTACATGGTCTTCCAAGGAGAATAGTTTCTGACAGAGGCACTAAATTTGTGGGGTATTTCTAGAGGACATTGTGGAAAAAGTTGAGAATAGACTTGCAATTCAGTTCCATGCATCACCCGCAAATTGATGGCCAAACAGAAGTCTAGGAAATTTGCTGAGATGTTTAGTTGGGGATAAGCCCAAGGGATGGGATTTGATTCTACCACAGGCAGAATTTGCTTATAATAACTCTATAAATAGGAGTACTGGAAAATCACCATTCCAAATTGTATATGGGAATAGCCCAAGGACTACACCAGAGCTGAGAAAGATAGAACAAGGGGAGAGGACAAGTGCTGAAGCTGAGGAATTTGTTGAACATATCAAGCGTCTACATGAGGAGGTTCAAGCACACATTACCAAGATGAATCAAGAGTATAAAGCTAGGGCTGATCAAAGGAGAATACATAAGGAATTCCAAGTAGGGGATCTAGTCATGGTACACTTACGAAAAGAAAGATTTCCAGCCAGTACTTACAACAAGCTAAAAATGAAGAAATTTGGCCCCTGCAAGATTTTGAAGAAACATGACTCATCAAATACATATGAAGTGGAGCTACCAGATGGTATTCGAATTTCTTCCATTTTCAACATTGTAGATTTAACAGAGTATCATGATGATGGTGTAGATGAGGAGCTGGTGTTAGGGCCATGTCCCATTCCTACTTCTAAGAAGGAGGAGATAGAAGACATTCTAGATCATCATGTGGGTAGGAGTACCAGAAACAAGCAGTATGAAGAGTATTTGGTCAAATGGAAAGGACGGCCAAGCGAGGACTCAACTTGGATTTCAGCAGCTGAGGTTTCCCATTTGGGATTTCCTCTACCATCCATAAAGTGACAGGGTCACTTTTCAATCTACCCTGGGTGTCTGATGCAGGAGCATCCAGAGGTATAAGGGCAATCCTGTGTCACCCAAAAAATGTACTTAGACTTTGTTTCTATTTCATGTCTTTACATTTTTGGATACCCATTTGGGTCAAATAAAGGTTCCAACTCTCACAGTTCCACTATCAGTGTGTTTGAAAATCTCAAGAAAATAGGAGCATGCAATTTGGGCAACATTTTGGTGACCTAGAAGGTGTGAATTGGCCAGATGAATGTAATCATGATTTAGAGCATTCCAGAAAAAGAATCAGGTCAAAAGGCCCCATGGTTTGAAAGTTATTGCAGTTTTTCAGGTTTTGGAGACCTCCTAAGAATGCTTGGAAGTTAGGTTAGGGGCATTAAATGACCTCAAAAAGGGTCAAAAAATGGGGGATGAGCAAAGCTCATCCATAGGGCTATAGAGCGCTTCGAGAGCTTTCCAAAAATGTAAACGATTCGTCAATCAGAGCTACGGTTCAAAAGTTATGCCTTTCGAAAGGTCGGTTACCATTTCTGGATTCTTCTAGATTTGCACCAACTTCTAACGCAGCTTCCAGAACCTTCTATTTGGTCGGTGGATGCCTAGTAGCACTTTCTAGAATGTACTCCTAGTCCTTAACCCTCCGGGGTCTATTTAAGGAGATTTCTAGCATATTAAAAGGTAGTTCGGAGTGGAGTTTGAGAGGAGGTCCTAAAAGGAGAAATTATCTCCAGATTTATGCTATTGTAAGCCCTTAGGGCATGTTTTGAAGTTTATTTTCTCTGTACTGTTTGTACTAGCTTATTTTCTCAGTTAATATAATTTTCCCTTTCTGTTGGTTCCATTTTGTTCTTGGGTTGTGTCCCCATCATTTTTGCACATCGTGACCTTTATCTTTGAGTACCTTTAAACTTCTCTTTACCCAAAATAGTGAAAGATGCATTAGAAGATGTGGAATGGTAAAAAGCCATGGAAGAAGAGATCGAACAAATAGAGAAGAACAAAACATGGACTTTGGTTCCTAGACCAAAAGACAAGAATGTGATTGGCATCAAGTGGGTATTTAGAAATAAGCTAGATGAAAATGGTGAAGTCACAAGAAATAAAGCAAGATTAGTTTGCAAGGAATATGCACAAGAAGAAGGAATTGACTATGGGGAGACATTTTCTCCTATTGCTAGAATGGAAGGAGTAAGAACTCTACTTTCTTATATTGCATACAAAGGTTTCAAAGTTTATCAAATGGATGTTAAACCTACATTTCTGAATGGCATACTAGAAGAGGGAGTTTACAAAGAATAGTCAAAAGGTTTTGTTGATAATTAAAATAATAACATGGTATTTAGATTACACAAAGTTCTATATGGTTTAAAACAAGCACCAAGAGCATGGTATGAGAGACTTCATACTTATCTTGTGAAGATTGGATTTCAAAGGACTAATGATAATAGCAATCTATACATAAAGACAAAGAAAGGAAAAGGTATTTTTCTATTTGAAATATTTGTTAATGATATTATATTTTTAGGTCAAGATGCTTTATGTAAGGATTTTGTAAATTAGATGAAGCAAGAATTTGAAATGTCTATGTTTGCAGAAATCAATTTTTTTGTGGGATTCCAAGTATATTAGATGAAATATGGTATATACATCACTCATTCCAAGTATGCCAAAGAAATATTAAAAAAATTTGGATTAGAGGATTCCAAACCAGTAAGTACACCTATTGTGATAGGACACAAGTTGTCAAAGAATGATGATTTTTCTAAGGTGAATCAAATATTATACAGGTCTATGATTGGAAAATTGCAATATGTAGTACATAGAAGACTTGATATTGCATTATCTATAGGGATAGTTGCAAGATTATCTACTAATCCCAGGGAGAATCACTTAATAGTTGTGAAGAGAATAATGAGATATCTGAAAGAAATAGAAAAGTTTGGTCTATACTACAAGAAGAATGAAAAGTTTGAATTAAGAGCCTACATTGATGTTGATTGGGTTGGAAACATTGATGACAAAAAGAGCACCAGTGGAGGAGAATTTTTCTTAGGCAAGAGACTACTTACATGGACTAGCATGAAACAAAGTTATACTTCACAATCTACTGCTGAAGTTGAATATGTTGTTGATGTTGTAAACTGCACAAATATTGTATGGATCAAATAGCTACTCAAAGGAATGAAGTAAAAAATCATAGAACTAGTGATACTTTATTGTCATAATACAAGTGCTATGAATATATCAAAGAATATAGTGATGCACAAAAAGACAAAGCACATTGCAATCAAGTATCATTACTTGAGAGAGTTGGTTCAAGACAAAGAGGTGAAGATGGAATATGTTAACTCAAAGAAACATGTTGTTGATATCTTCACAAAACCATTACCTAAGGATGCTCATGAATATCTAAGAGATAAATTAGGGGTGATAACCCTATCAAAGGCTATCTAAGTAACAAGAGGAGTACCTTGCATCAAACAAGATAATGTTCATATAATACAATTTGATATAGAGGATCTTACTTTAGGATCTGCCTAAAGTAATCACAAAGCTGAAACTTCAAATTAGTCACAAGCAAGGTGATAGAGGGAGAAACTAAAGAAATCACAAAAGCTTATATCTACATATTTTAAGATGACAAATTTTTGGTATATGTCTTTGGCATTGTTGTCAAAGAGGGAGAGATTTACTAATCAAGATTCACCAAAACAAAGAGGGAGAAAGTACATTAAATTGATCATTATCAAAAGGAGAGATTTTCTGATCAAAAAGGGAGAAAGATCATCATCATAAGGAGAAAGTATCAAAGTTGAGAATGCTACTGATCTTAGAGGAAGATTAGATAATTTTTTATGTTTCTAATTAGAAGAAAACACATGTATGTAAGAAAGAGGGAGAAATCCTAATCTACCTAGTAAGAGGGAGATACAAGAAGGAACTTAGAGGGAGTTATAAGAAAGAGTTTTGTAACCTAATCAAAAGATCAAAGTTGTTGATAGAGGGAGAATTTTTTATACAAATTTTATTTTTGGTATTGTCTTACTATTTTAACCCAGTCAAATTGGTTGAACAAGATGTTCATCATTTGATTGACTTGATTGATTAGTTTGGTTTTCCCTCAATGCCAAAGAGGGAGATTGTTGAAGATATGATTGAAAAGATCATTATTAAGAGAGATTGTTGAAAAAGGGGAATTGTTGGAGAAGATTGTGTGTTTTAATCATTGTTTTGTCACTGATGTCAAACCTTCTATTTGTTGGTAAGAAAACTACTTATAAGATTCAAGTACTATCACTTAGTTGATTGATGAAGAGGATTTGATCAATAAGAGGTAAAAATAGCACCTAGAGGAAAGGTTGAGTTATGATTATGTAATGAAGTGCAAAGATTAGTTAAGACAATGATGGCATGATGTATTGATAATCTGCTTAAGGTTACAAAATGGCTACATGTAGAAGGTTTAGAAGAACAAGTTACACAAATTTTGTCTGCCAAGCTTGACCAAATTGATAGTAGGTGCCGAGAAAAGTCAGTGCAAACCAAGCAGAAAGTTAGTTGGAGCCGAGTGAAAGAAAATTCTAGTTGATGCCAAGTAAATTTTAGTTGATGTCAAGCATTAGAAAACTTAGTTGATGCCAAGTGATTTTCTAGTTGATGTTAAGCAATGAGCAACATAGTATGTGTCAAGCATCAAAAGATTGATAATACCGAGCTATTGCATTATGTTAATGATCAAAGATGTGTCAAATCTAAGCTGACAAGTTTATTTTCTTGAAACTTGTGAACCAAGAGAAAGTTAAAATTGATAAGCTGGTGGCACAAAACTTGATGTAAACCATTTTTAGGAAAATTCAAATAGATTGTAGGATAAATTTCTAGAAGAGATACAAGATATGGGGTAGATACTTGCATCTTACCTAGTCCATCCAAAACCCTGAATTGGGCAATGGAAATTGAGTGAAAAAATTTCCTAATTTCCTATTTATAGGAATGCCTGGTCATGAAGCAAAGTTTTCATGTGGGAGAACCTAAGGAGGAGGAGTTAAGTGTTTTGGTTCATCAAGTGACCCAAGAGAAGATTCTACAATGGCATGATAAGAAAGAAGGCTTAAGGAGATGAATGCTTGAAGGGTGCACAAGTTGTCAAAGCTAAAAACTATGAAGGCCAAGAAAAATTGAGAACTAAATAGAGATATGTAATCGAAAAGAGAAGTTGTAAGTTGTATCAGATTAAAGCTCTATTGTTACTCTCTAACAATTGTATTAGTCTAGGGTAAATCCTTTGGATTAAGGTTGACCTAATAGTCATTTGTAAATCCTTTAACTAGGTGGCATTCCAAGTGAATGGCCTAAAGTCTTCTAACAAGGCTCACTTCTAACAGGGTGATTGAAATCCCTTCATCGAGTCACATTTAACAGTGTGTATTGTAACCTTTAATAGGTTTTTCCTTTCATAGGGAATCACTTTAGAAGAGTGAAAAGGAGTAGCATGTTACTGGTGGTTTTTCCCAAATTGGGTTTCCACATAAATCATTGTGTCAAGTGTGCTGAAGAATTTGCTATGTTTCATGCTTTACATTTTTACAAGTTGATTTGACAGTAACATACAACTTTTACTGATTGCATATTGGATGCATGCATGGGTATGAATATTTTATGGGTTAACTAAGTTGTGAAAAGTTTTAGTTATACATCTGGACCTTGGATAATTGATTCAACTCCCCACCGCCGCCCCCCCCCCCCCCTCCCCCACCCCCTCCTAGTTATTCTAAAGTATTCCAATATTTCTTTGTAGCTCTTCTCTGTCCTATGGATATTTTTACTCAATCCCACTAGCCTTCTACTAGAAACCCTATGATAACTATTTGGTCTCTTTAAAGGTGCATACTTCAACCTCCAACAATACTACAACAAAATATGTTTCCCTTTAGAAGCCTAATTAATTGATAAATTCTAGGAATAGCCTACACTATTTACAATGTTCTATATCCCCCCCCCTCTACCAATCTTATAAGCCTCATGTAGCTCTCTCCTCGGCACCTCCACCCTCTCCTCACTCCTTTGTGCTTTCTTTAGGGAATCTTGAGACTACCTTAAATCCTCTACCTTTACACAGACCCTCTTAAGCTCTTCCCTCTGTAATACCCCCTCTCACTTGAGAGTCTCTCTCTCCTCCACCAGAGTATATTTTTGTATCCTAAAAAGCATCCCTCTCTTTCTAAAAACCATAGCCTTCCCTCACTATTATATCCATCTATTATGTGATTTTTCTCAATTCTCTTATACAAAATCCCTCTTCCTCATTTAATCATCTCTCTCCATCACTAGGAAGTCCCTTTGTTGAGTCATGACATCCCATTCTCCTTGTAGAGTACCTTTCTCCTCTAGTAATGAACCCCTCTCTATATACATTTCATCCAATCTCTCATGAGAATTCTCCAATACTATAATCTAGTTTGTTTTTTTCCCCTCACCTAGGAGAATGACTTTATGTACCTATTTGCATGTACCTTGGATGAAAGGTGTTCCCCTTAATACCACAAGCACACAATAAAAAATAGAGAAAGAACAATAATTTTTCAAGAATTGGAAATGGGCTTCTTATTATCTCAAAAAGTATGGAACTACAACACTTTGAAATACAATATGAAAAGTCACATTAATGCCTTCCTTACAACATTCAACAAGCCAAATCTATGAACTACCAACTAGGACTGGCCTAGAAAACCTACATGCCTTTCTTATATAGGAATTTTACACCACCCAAAAAGGTTCTAGACACATATCCCTAACTCTTGAAGTCAACCAACCTAAAATTATATCATTATATTACACTTTATTACATAGAATAGGCTCAAGATAATTTACAAATTATATTTTTGGGTAGCCCAACTTCTAGAGACCATAACTTACAAACTATTGACCCTATTGGTTTTTATAACCCTTTTTTCAAAAATGAAAGATCATTTTGGTTTAACCTCATTTTGGAGCCATTTAGGCCTTGAAAACTAAGCCTAAATTTCTTATACCAAAAATCTTCAATAACTTCACCAATACATATGATATGATAATGAAACTCCTCTGACACGATGATATATCTAAGATGAAAATCAACCTATGAAATTAGAACATTATCAGCTCACATGACCAACCTACTAAAAAATAACAATCTTCAACAAATAGAAACTCTATACTAAAATTTACATTAAAACAACCCTCATAAATAGAAATATTTTTAGGTGATACAAGATTTCCCTTACACTCAAGATGCTCATGCATCAACCCTTGTGTCTTTTTCCCACATGGATTTCAATTTTTTAGGTACATGTGTTGATGTATCATATGATCCAATGACCTTTTTACCTATAGGTTTCCTCATGTGTATGAGACCCTTGCATTGGTCCATCATCTATCTCCTTCATCTCCTACTCTTTGCTAGTCATCGTCAATGCATATGACCTCAATTGCTCCCTATCTACTTGAAACTATTGTAAATGATCTTCTCCTAAGTATTTTTACTTTTCTAGGGTACCTCTCCCTCTAGTCACTCTACCTTACCAAGCTTCCCTCCTAACTCTATGTGTTGGAAATGTAATGCAAGATAGGTGACTAAAAGGGGGGCTAAATCAAGAATCACTTTAAACTTCTTCTTTAATCCACATTATTATGTTGTTTAATCTACTTGCATAGATGAAAAATAAATCAATAAATCAACATCACCATAAAATTTTGACACAAGATTGGTAACCCATAAACCCTCCAAGTAGAAGGTAAAATTGGGCTAGGGATAACACTTATACTGCTTCACTACTGCACTAATAAAACTTGCATGTTAAGGCTTATGATTGATCACTTCTAGTGATCTACTTGGTTAAGAGTAAGAAGGATTGTTAGGTCCACCTTGTGAAAGTATTTATATAATACAATTAAGTATGTACTCTATTAGGATTTTCCACAAGGGAATGTTAGGTCTACCTTGTTAAAGGATTTGGAATCGATGCACTTAGGATGGATTAGTAGATTGATCTTTTCTATGAAACTTTGTTTACTAATGAATATCTTATGAAGTAAACTGATCACCTAACTATGATAGATGATTATTTTCCTTTCCTTTATGCTACTTGTAGCCTTCTAAATTCTTTTTTATTTCATATTCGCTTGTATGTAATGTTCTTCAACTCATAGTACATCATTTGGAAAATCAAAGTAACTTATATTTATATCTTGTTGCCCAGTTATAAAATTGTTTCAATTTTAGAAGCCTAAGTTAATTTTTGAAACTTGCCTAGTTTTAAGCTTTAAATTAAATTTTGTGAGTTTCTAAATCTCCATGTCTTCGGCTTCTTCCTAGCTCCACTCAGCACTTGAAATTTTCAAAATCTGGCTTCTAAGCTCCAAGTTATTACAGGTTAATGGAGAGACCCAAAATACGTGTTTTCAAGTCTATCATTAACTAGTAACCTCTCAAAAGGTTAATGATAATGTCGAAAAAAACATTTTTCTTAACCTCTCAAAAGGTTAATGATAACATCCAAAAACATTTTTTTTCTTAACCTCTCAAAAGGTTAATGATAGCTTTCAAAATGCACATTTTGGAGTAGATTAATTAACCCCTCCAAAAACACATATCCATTAACCTCTTCGAGGCAAGATATTAAAAGTTAAGAAGAAACATACTGACAAATTTTGAAATCTGTTCACCAACACCTCTCAAGGAAATACATAATTATGAATGAACTCTTGGAGAGCCAAGCAGATCCAGTTGCCTACGATGAGCAAGGCCAAACCACTTTGCATGTAAGTTATCTGAATCATTGCATGAGAAATATAAAAGCAAGGAGGAGAAGAAAATTTGGGTAACCAAATAAGATGATATGGTTAAAACTGCTCTCCATGTTGCGGCCATGAAAGGACATGAAAGCTTATGTCATTTTCTTTGCAACATGAATGAAGACATTCTACAAATAAAAGATAGAGATGAGTGAATAGTTCTCTTCAAAGTAGTTAAAGTAGGCCACGATGATCTCTATCTAAGTTTACTATATCGAATTAGAGAGTATAATGTTGATTCCATCGTTAACCGCCGCTGCCTCACTCTACTACATGTGGCAGCTTCAGAGGGAAAAATGCATGTAGCTGATCTCCTTTTGACAAAATCTATGGATCCAAAAGAATATGTGAGTTCAAAAAATATATTTGGATAGACGGTGCTTCATAGAGCCACCCAAGGGGGAGAAGTAAAGTTCAAGTTCGTACAATCAGGAAATCTCCTGAGGAAGGGAGAAGTCTACATGCTACCATAGTTAAAGAAGGTTTCAAGTGGGACATTATTTGGAAAAATCATATTATCAACATGTCTAATAGGTTGCTATCAGAATGATAGAATAGATTATGCATGGCAGTTGTTTGACAAAATGCCTGAATGAACTATAGTTTGCTGGAACACTATGATTGCTGGTGAGATATCTAATGGTAGGATAGACAATGCATGCTCTCTCCATCTAAAGGGTGGGTATGATGCTAAAGTTTGAATACATTTCACCCTTCTTCCAAGTCTGTGCTAATAAGGGAGTTTAGAACAGTGTTTCAACCCAATTTATATTTAAGTACCAAGCTTTTAAACATGTACATAATGTGTAACAGCCTAGCTAATGCACGCTAACTATTTGACAATTTGTTAACCAGAAATATCTTCTGACAGAATGCAATGCTTGCAAGATTATTAAAAAAATGATCAGAGTATAGAGGCAGTGGATTTTTTTTAATGAATTACTACAATCTAGTACGATGCCAAATTCTTTCACTTTCCAAGAATTATAAGAGCATCTACAAGTTTAGAGGCAGTTGAGTTAGGTAAACAGATACATGCTTGTGTTGTGAAAAATAGGCTTTCCCTGGTGCATTTTCTATGACTATGCTTAGTTGGAGTGATATTGATTATAGTGGAAAGTATGAATCTTTAGGAATCTCAATCATGTTAAAGAGATCATTAGATGGGGAACGGGTTACCTTCTCAATACATTCAATTCATATTCTGATGATATAAATCTCATCTACTAACAGGTTGGAAAGGGGGATACTGTAGGTGGGATGAGCCATCCAAATGACCATTATTTTTGGGTGAGACCTGAAGATATTGACTATACATGTCCAATAACTGCATGCTCCTCTTGTTCAAATTTGGCTGCAGAGGTGGCAACTACTTTGGCAGTAGCATCAATTATTTTCAAGGGTAACAAACACTACTCAAAGAAGCTTGTGAAGAGTGCAAAGACTCTTTTCAAGTTCTCTAGAACCCAAAGAGGTCGATATAGTGCTAGTGGCAATGATGCTGCCATCTTCTACAATTCCTCTAGACACTATGATGAGTATGTCTGGGGGTGTATGACTATATTATGCTATTATAAATTCTTCATACCTTCAGCTAGCCACACCGCTTTGCACCAACATTAGGAAAAGAGAATTGTTCTACTATATCTAACCTTGGACACAATGCCTCATTCAACTATATCATGGTTCGTATATATCAAGTCAATGGTTTAGAATCAAAAAAGTATCAACAAGCCGATGTGATAATGGCTCATCAAAATCAGCCTCAAAAGGATTGAAAATTCTATAATCTATATCATTGGGAAGTCAAGATTGTAGCATCACTATCTAGATTGCAGTCGGTGCATGAGCAATTGATGTTTTGAAGGATTATTTCTTTGTCAATAATCAATATGTCCAACTTGACAATGATCACGAAGAAGAGTCTGCATCAAATAACTCAACAAGTCGATGATTCAACCTTTTGAAGACTTGTTCTAAGCCATAACATTTCAACTAGTGATCAAATAAATCACGTATTTGGGAGATAGTTATTAACCCCATAAGGGTAGTTATTAACCTCTATGTCTATATAAGGGCTCTTTTGGGCTTTGGAAGGGGGGGGGAGACTTTTTGGTTTTAAAAATAAGGGAACACTATGCGGAAATTTTGATTGAGGAATAAATTTTGGAAAGTATGTACACTTTTTATCGCTGAATTAAAAAATCTCTATTGCTTTCTTGGTGCAAGGAAATGAAATGAGATGTAATTTGGTTTCTTATTTTAAAATCAAAATTGCTATGCAATAGTAGACATTCTCATGGTGCTATGCGAGTGTTTATGAATGATAATGAATGTACTTGGTAATACTGGTTTCCTTCAAGCGTAGTTCTTGATCACCGTTGTTATCAATCTTGTTTACCAAAGAAGGTTGTGAGGGCGTGTGGTGCATTCTTCCTGAACAACTTTCTCCTTATCTTTAAAGTTTTAGATTCTTTATTTGAAAATCCTTTTCAAAATCCATATCATACGAGGGAGTTGCCCCTGTAAACACAGAGGAAGGTTGCATACCAAGGGCCTATCCAACTGTTGTAAATGGTTTTCCACACACTCCATTGGGAAAATTCTACTGTGATAAATCTATTTACCAAACTATCTATCCAAATAATTATAATAGGTCTACTACAACTTCAATAGTTTAAAAAAAAATTACCAAGTTAGTTCAGTGTTGATACTTGGGTCCAATTGCTTACATAGGTGATACTACAGACACTCGGGCAATGTGTTGTCAACTTGGAAAACTCTGGCACTGGGTTGGTACTAGATGCTCATTCCATACTGATTACTTAACAAACTTGGTTGGTTCAATTCACATTGTTATACCTGCTCAGTTCTCATTCTAAAACAAGAATGCTTTATTGACTCAGTTTACACTAGAGCTTGATAGATATTGTCAACTTAATTGACACCACAACTCGAAGGATACTACCAAATTGGTTGAAATTTCTCTTTTATTGCTTGGTTAATCATGTTAACTTTGTTCATTCAAGAGCTCAGTTAACAATACTATCTAGTAGCTCAGTCACTACTGACTTCTCATAATGACTACGTGTTTAGGCACTAATTGACAACATGTCTTATCATAAGGTCTACAATCTCCCCCATTGGAATTAGTGACAAAAAGACTTATCATGCACACAATCTAAAATCAAAATTCTTTAGTCAAACTCCCCCTTTGAGTATGCTCTATTTTGTAGCTCAGTTTGCATTGAAAACTCTAAAACTTAATTTGAACTAAAAACTATGCTTTTATTTTATTTTATTTTTAAATTGTTTTATCTTCTTTTAACATATCTTTTTTCTATACATATTTTCTCCATTCTATATATATCTCCCTTTATATGCATAAATATATACTTTCCCTTAGATAATTTATCCCTTTTTTTGGTTACAAATGCCAAAAATTTACAAGGCTTTGCCAAAATGAGAGAGAAAATCATGATGTACCTTCAAAATCAAAGATAGTCTTATCATAGTTATATTGTAGCACCTTTAGTATGTGTAGATCAATCTAAAGCTTTGTTGATAACTCTAACATGTGATCTATCAATAAAAAGATTTGTATTCTTAACTAGTATCTTTGCATGATCCATTCTCTTCTTCATAATGTACATGTGGGGAAGCATCATAATCTATATAACTACTAAGGTTTCCCTTATTCTAGCCTCTTCTCTTAATATATCTGCATAAAGATCTGTCAAAGATCTATTTTTTGTAAAATGATTTGAGTTGGAATTGAGGTTAAGTGCCAACTGACAGGCACTAGCCTTTGAATCTATATCAATCTTAGCCATTTTATCTTTTATTTCCTTGGTAAAATAGGTTTTATCAATCATAGCCTATCCTCAATCTTTTTTTAGTAGACTTCCATATATTTACCATGGAATCATGAACAAGGATACCAAGGTCCATCATTCTGATTTGGAAGTTATTTGCATTAAGCTCGTGGAACTTTCCCTCCTTTTGAGGCTATGTTATCTCCATCAACATGTGGCTAGTAGAAGGATCAATGGCCAATATTGCTATGGACTTTTACTTCTTTGTCTTCTTTGATGGTGGTTGAGAAGAAGTTGTATGTGTGATAAGGTCCTTTGATGGGGTAGCTTCTTCATATCTCTACTTCTTTTGATCAATGGTCTCTTCTAACCATGACTCAATTGAAAAGACATTCAATGTTGATTGTAAGTCAATGGCATCAAAGAGCTTTCTTGTCATTGGGGGATTTTGCTTACTCTGTAAAATAGTGAGGAAGGTAGTGACTTTGGTTACTGAGATGGCCAAAGTGTCCCCTTATTGTGATGTATCTTGTTCTTGACCATCCATGGAGGTAGTATCACCATCCAAATTGATGACTTGAAAAGGGGAGGCAGGCTTAGCTACTAACTTCTCTTACTCTTTCTCCTTCTCATTGTCCCCTACCTTCTCCCCAACTTTTCTTATACCTAGAAGAGATCCACCTCCATGAGTAGGATTGATTGGGAAATTCTTTTTCAAAGGTTGGTCCCCAACTTGTACAATAGACTAGGTTGAGTTTGCAGAAGTTGAAGTAGCAATAGTAGTTATCGTCATTGTAGTTGACTGGACAGCTCCAAAAGATACTCCACCTGTAGAACCAGTGCTTCATGTTCTCTTATTTCTAGCTTGAGTCCACTCTACCCACTTGTCCATCCTTTTGATGATTTTGTCCATGAGAACGTCCATGGTATCAATGAAAATACCTATAGGATGGGTAGACACAATAGGAGTGCCTTTAATCTACTCATAGGACAAGGGATGCATATAGGATCCATCATCTGCAAGATCAAAAACATCAATAGAGTCATTATATAATTTAACTTCATTAATTGTCAACTAGGACCAAAACTTATCTTAGGTTTGATACTCATTGAGACATCCAACCCAAAAATATTCAATGTCTGTAACATGTCTATAGACAAAGTTTACTACATCATACTAAGGCCTGAGTACCTCATAATTGATCAATTTGATCTTACTTTCAAATCTCTTGACTAAATTCTAAGCATCAAATCTAGAGGCACAGGAATAGGTTCCAACCACTATCAAGAAGGAAACCCCAGCTATCTTCTTCACATTTGAACACAAGGTGTTCACTTCAAGAATTTACTAACACAATTTGACAAGGACAACCTTGTCCTTTGGGTACCTCCTAAGTCTTTTGGGAAATTTGTCAAAACCACCAATTCATAGGTATGAAAAGCTTGTAAATTCCTTGCACAATCACATTGTAAAGGCATCATTCATTGTCACATATTCATCAAAACTCCTCTACAACTAAAGGTGTAGGTATAATTCATACATCTTTTTATTTTCATCATAGTCTTTAGTTCTCAGAAGAATTGTCCATAGGTATGTGTAGCCAAGATGTAGATTAAGTGTGAAGACATATAAAACTTCTTGAATACCCCATTTGAATTCAACCATGAGGAAAGCTAGTCGCATATGATTGGCCTAGTCAATTTGTAGACCTTCACCACAAATGGCTTGCACCAAGAAGAAATGATGCTCAATGAATTCCACAATTTCCTCCTTTCCTTTTAATCTAAGTAGCAATGCTAGGATTTCAATGATCTCCCTTTTAAAATTAGTCCCAAAAAGGGTTTTGGGTATCTTTCTCTTCTTTGAGCGAGGTGTTTAGAACTAGGTCCAATGCATGTCCTCCCTTCTCAAAACTTTATTCTTGTTAAACATGGATGAAAAAGAGACAAAATTGATATTACAATATTCCTCCTTCATAGGCATGTTGAATTAAAATTGCATGAAAGCCTTGTTGATCAAGAGAAGGATAGGTTAGTCAGGAACCAAGATTTGCTTCATCTCTAGATCATATCTCTTTATGTATTCCCTTACTAGGTTTGGATCTTGTATAGCCATGGGACACTTGCTTTCAACTTCTAGGTAATTGGTTGGATGGGTTAAAAGTTAAACCTTCTATTAAGATCACCTAAGTCAAAGAACTTGAATGATGTATCATTTAAATCCTTTAGCTCACTTTCCAGGCCTATAAGTTTATCATAACCTATTATTTTGATTGTCATTTTATATGATTTTAAGATATGCAATTATCAATAAATAGCCATTTAAAATAGTGAGGAAATAAATTCGAGGCAATTCCAATAAAATAGATGTAAAAATTTGAACATTGGCACCACACAAATGAAATTAAGTTCAACCAATGATCATAACGGTAGGATTAGCAATAAATTTCATAATCAATGGCTATTTAAAACTTTCCATTTCTATGCACATAAAAACTCATAATCCTAAAATCCATATTACTTTACCTAAAGTAAATTCGTATTATTAAGAGCCACTTATCGAAATAAGGGTTTTAGTTTAACAGAAAGTGCCTTGTTTCCTTCAGAATCTAGAATGAAGATTTATTCGATAACTTACTATGTGTAGGGGAGAGAGTGTAGATCAACTTTCTATAAGCCTAGTCTTCCTTTGATTCAGAATTGCAATATAGGGAATGATCCTTTTAATACCTTGGGCACTTCATTCTTTCATTCTCTGCATTAAGAACTTAACACTTGATTTTCTTATATTGAGGTTACATCTCTACAATTGACTTTACCAAAAGTATCTATTGGGAATTTGCAAAGAGTATTCACACATTAAAGTTGCTTGGCTTTCTATACTTAATCCTTCAGAGAAGTGACCTTCTACATTTCTTAGGGATGGAAAACCCTTTTGAAAGCAACATTTAATGGAGAGAGGAAAAGTTCATGACATCTTCCCTTTGATCTTGATCTAATGGCTACAAGGTGAGATTTCAAGCATGGATCCCTCATTATGAGCTCAAGATAATTCTTTAGTACCATGTCTAGTCATGTTTATACATTAAGACCTAAAATTGGGCACAATCCAAGCTGGCTTCAGAAATAGAACAAAATACATTTGTTTCCATCAATAAGCAGCTAGAAACTCATAAACTAGTCTTTCTTCATAGAAATAGATTTTACCTCTGAAACTTAATTCAAGACCTTCCTGGCTTTAACTTACACTTTATTGGATCTTTTCATAATGAAATAACCAAGTGTAATCTTGGTAACATCATCGTAACTTTGATTGTTGGGTATGTGGTTGATGAAGTTTTCCAAGGGAAAAGCAGCTCAATTGTTCAAAATATGAAGTTAAAGGGAATGTTGGTACAAGATAGTAGTTTGAGAAGATTGGAGAGATTACTTCTCATTGGGAAGACACTTAAAACACAACCCAACCAAACCTAAATCATGTAAACCCCGAATGCACTAAAATACAAGAAACTCGCATGGAGGGATAGGGAAAAGACAAAGTAAAGGCTACCTAGAAAAGATCCAAGGTGGGAGCTTTGGTAATTTCATGAGAAGTGAGTCACCTAAAGGATAATTTGACATGAAAACTTGGATAGAAACTCAATGAATACAAACAACTATAACTAACAAAGGAAAAACTAAAAGTTGGCAACAGTCTACTATTAGAATTCATATTCCTATCTACTTTTTGTTTTGTTTTCTCTCCTTTCATGCTTCCAAGTGAAAAGTGCACAAAAATCCCACCACATTATACGAGGGAGATTCCCCTCTCAAATGTAGAGGAAGATTGCAAGGTAGTAGTGGTCACTTTTAGTCTCTCCAACTATTGGAAAAGTTGTCACTAGTTACAGGGAAACCAAGGTCAAGTTTAGAAATAATTTCAGAGTGTCAAATTTATTTACCAATAATCTTGTAACTAAAATTGACTTTAGCCTTTGAACTTATCAAATATTCCTTAGTTTCATCATAAGTCTACCTTTGATTCTGTTTTCCTTAATTTATTCTTCCATCTATTACTCGATGAACATAAAATTTCACTCGGGTAAAAGATAACTTAGTTAACACTAAATTTATTTAGTTGACATTGATTTTTAACTTGATTTTCTAATTGCTTGATGACAACTATTGTCATATGGTGAATATTGTCTTCCTTATTTAACCTTGTCAGTTAGTGTACATGTGTTGCTCATTACATTACAAGATTAACACATGACTACAATTGATGCTACTTTTTAATCAAGTGATGGTACTTGTTCATCAAATTTTAGATCTTAAGAATGTTGTTCTTAAGTTGAAACTTATGTCATATGAACCATAAGGATTGTTGGAAATGTAATGCAAGCTAGGTGACTAAGAGGGGGTGTTGAATTAGGAACCACTTAAACTTATTCTATTTATCCCACTTTGTTAAGTTATCTAATCTACTTGCATGCAAGAAACATAAAGAAGTAAAGTAACAACTCCATAACACAATATTTGGTAACCCAAAAACCCTTTGAGTAGAAGGTAAAATTGGGGTGGGGATGACACGCATAATGCTTCACTACTATAGTAATAAAGTTGGCCTATTAAGGCTTACAAATGATCACTTCTGTTGATTTTACTTGGTTAAAAGTAGTAAGGACTATAAGGTCCACCTTGTGAAAGGATTTATAAAATATAATCAAGTATATACTATGTTAGGAGTTTTTGCAAAGGACTGTTAGGTGCACACAGTTAAAGATTTGGGACCGATGCACCTATTAGGATGAATCGGTGGATTAATCTCTGATGTGCAACTCTAATTGTCGATTAAGATCCTTTGAAGTAAACTGATCACCTGCCTAATAATATATTCTTCCATATTTGCTAATGTTCATCCATTATGATTCTTACATGTCTACATTTTGGATTAAAAAAATAAATCATATGTATATCCATCCAAATAATTCCTTCATAGGTTGGCTACAACATAACTAATTCTCGTTGTGCCATCACACAATTAAGGGAATATGCTTCCATCTGGTGGGATATGGAGTATCAGAAGCTTTATATTTATGTGGCAAATCTCACTTGGGAGATCTTTGTGGAGAGATTCAAAGAGAAATTCATTTCACCATAATGTTGTGAGGCTTGTACTAATGAGTTTCATAAACTTAAATAGGGGGACATGATAGTAGATTAGTGCATGAAGTATTTCCTTGGGTTGAGATAGTACTTGAGTTACTATCATGATGAGGAACTCCTCACGTAGCATTTTGTTATGGGCCTTTGGGACACTATCATTAGGGATGCCCATGTTCACTAGTCGGGGACACTTGCACATGCTATGGAGAAGGCAAGGATTCTTGAAATTAATGTGACCATAGGGTTTAGTAGTAAATCAGGTTCTCAAAACCAAAGTGAATGGAACTTAGGGAAAGATGTACAATTTACTCAATCCTTAGGGAAGGACCAAACCCAGTCAACACCCTCTCAAGGTGGATCGCATCGTAAGTTTCAAAATGGGTTTTGGCCCAAGGGTGGCCAGCATTCAAGTAACTTAGGGAAGAAAGGAGATGACCAGAGTCATGGGTAGAAATCTCAGTATGATCACCCTCCTCAAAGTGGTCAGAAAAACTCTGGCAGGGGTACTACACCTTATCCTAGTGCTACTCAGGGTGGTCATGGAATAGGTTCCAGCTTTGCAAGAAACTGTTATTCTTGTGACAAACCCAACCATAGAACCTTGGAATGTCTAAAAAAACCATCTACAGGACCTACTAAGGGTACAACTAGATTCAACCTACAGTGGGAGATGTTGGAAGGAATCATCAAGTATTTGTAGTGGTCGATAACCATCAAGATGAGCATCAAGGTATAGTAGTCAAGGCTAAAAGTATGTTTCATGGTATTTCATCTTTAGTGTTATTTGACTCATGTGCTTCAGATTCCTTTATTTCGTCATCTCTTATTCAATGATATTGATTAGTGGAAGTATATTAGGTCTATAGGTGGCAGGTTTTCGGTTCCAAGGTGACTATAGACTCCTTGGTTGATGGTTCTATTTTGAACTTGGATACATTTAGCACCACAGTGGATCTTTGTATCCTACCTCTAGGATCATACAACATTGTGTTGGGCATGGGTTAGTTAGCTACCCATTAGGTGAATATAGATTATCGCCATAAGTTGGCACAATATGTTGATGACATAGGTGGGTGGGTGGAACTTTTAGGAGTCTAGAGACTAGTCTCACTTTGGATGATCTTACCTAATCAACTGAAGTGGAGTGTGTGAAAGGGTTGTCATTTTTTTGTGGTTTTTGTCAGTGATCTTGAGGTAGCTAAGAGCCATACAAAAACACTTGATGATCACCCACTCCTTTGGGAGTATGTTGATGTGTTTCTTTATGAGATACCAAGTATGCCACCATAGCATGACATTGACATTCAGATTGATCTTGTACTAAGAGCATAGCCAATTTCACAAGCTCCTTACCACATGACTACTTAGGAGTTGAGTGAACTTGGATTATAGTTGGAGGTATAGTTGGCCAAAGGTCACATTCATCCTAGTGCATCCCCATGGGGTGCACTAGTCATCTTTGTGAAGAAGAAGGATGATCTTTGCAGTTGTGCATTGACTATCGATAGTTGAATAAGGTGACAGTGAAGAACCAATATCCTTTTTCAAGAATAGATGATGTGTTCAATCAGATGAAGGGAGTGTGAGTGTTCTAAAATAGTGATCTTAAGTTGGGATACCATTAGCTTCATATCTAGGAGGCTGACATTTATGGAACTACTTTTCATACATGATATGGACATTATGAGTACACGGTTCTACCCTTAGGGTTAACCAATGCGCCATTAGTGTTTATGAGTTTGATGAATGGAGTATTTCACATGTACCTTGATTAGTGTGTCATCATATTCCTGGATGACATATTGGTCTATTCAAGGATTATTGAGGAACATGAAGCTCATTTACGTCAAGTGTTGTAGTGCTTGAGAAACCATTAGTTATATGGAAACTTGAGTAAATGTTGATTCTTCCACTTAGAAGTGAAGTATTTGGGGCATATCATCATTGGTGATGGTATTGCACTAGATCTAGAGAAAATCTAAGCTATCCTAGATTGGTCAATACCCACTATTTTCTCAAAAGTTCATAGTTTCATGGGATTGGTCAGTTATTACTATTGATTCATGAAGGATTTCTCACAAGTTTCCTATCCCATAACTTCTCTTAAGTAGAAAGGGAAGAAGTATGTTTTGTATGACTAGTGTGAGGTGGTGTTTAATTCTCTTAAAGAGTATTTGACCAATGAACTAGTCCATGTAGTATCTAATCTTGTAGGTGATTTCATCATTTATACAAATGCTTCATTAGAAGGCATGGGTGTGGTGTTGATACAAGATGGTCATGTGATTGTATATGATTCTAGAAAAATCAAGGATCATGAGCTTAACTACCCACTCATGATTTGGAACTTGTAGATGTAGTGGATGCTCTTGTTCATTGGATACATTTCCTTTTGGGACATAGGTTTGAGTTGAATAGTGATCATAGAAGCTTGCAGTATATATTTACTCAACCAAACTTGAATGCATGACAACATCGCTGGATGGAATTCCTATGTGAATATGAATTTGATGTTCACTATATTAAGGGGGGGGAGAATGTTGTCATGAATGCCTTGAGAATGAGGCAACATGAAATATCAGTGCTATCATTTAGAGTGGATTTGAGAGGCCATATCTTAGAGGCTTTTCCTAGTGACACTTAGTATCAGGAGGTAGACGTACCCTTGAAGGGATATTTTTAAGTTATTTTCTTGAGTTTGATGGACTACTATGACACTTGGGGCATATCTATATACCCATTTCTAGTGATCTTCATACCTTAGTTTTGTCAGAAGTACATTGTGTACCATATTCTATACATCCTAATGTCAAGAAGATGCATGCTGATCTTAAACAATTATACTTTTGGGAAGGGATGAGGCACAATGTTGCTAATCTTTTTGCTTGATGTCTCAGGTGCAAGAGAGTGAAGGTAGAGCATCAACATCTAGCAAGTATTTTCTAGCTGCATGCCATTCCAAAGTGGAAATGGGATATGATATCCACTAATTTTCTAATAAGGTTGCCTATCTCATCATAGCAACATGATTATATTATGGTGATAGTGGACAAATTATCCAAGGTGGTACATTTTTCTCCTATGAGAGCATCCTACACAATTTCTTCTATAGTGCATATTTTCTTAGAGGATATTATTCATTTTCATGGGATCCCTCATTAGATTATTTCAGATAGAGATCCAATATTCACTTATGCACTGTGGACGTCTCTCTAGCATGCTTTGGGCATGCAGCTAAATTTTAGTTTAGCTTATAACCTAAAGACCGATGGTCAAACTAAGAGAGTGAACCAAATTCTAGAAGATATGCTTCACATGTATGTGATAGACAAGTAGGTGAAGTGGGAAGAGTACTTATACCTTGTTGCATTTGCATACAACAAGGGGTATCATAGTTCTCTTGGGATATCACCTTTTTAGGCCTTGTATGGTAGACCGTGACATACCCCTTTGAGTTGGGGTCATTTATAGGACTAAGTTCTTTTGGGCCCAAAGATACTTTAGGATATGGAGCAACAGGTTGTTCTTATTAGAGAGAATTTGGTTACTACTTAGGATAGGAAAAAAAAGTATGCAAATTCCCATAGGTTGGATCATCACTTTTCTATTGGTGATAGGGTTTTTTTGAGAGTGCGACTGAGAAAGAGCCTGATCCATTATGGAAAAGGATCCAAGTTGGCACCACATTTTATTGAACCATTTGAGATCCTCAAGAGGATTGGTCCTATTTCTTATTGACTAGCATTTCCACCTAGCCTATCATGCATCCATGATATTTTTTATGTTTATGTTTTGAGATAGTATATTCCTTGTGTGACCCATGTTCTTGATTAGGATGCTTTGTAGGTGGAGGATGAGAAACTTACTTTGGAACCCATTTTTATTCTTCAACATTGAAGGTTGACTTTGAGAGGTCAGGACATTGAGCAGGTAAGGGTCCAGTGGGACCCGAATGATGAGACCTCTGCTACTTGGGAAGATGCTACACGATTGAGAGGATTGTACCCCTATCTCTTTTTTGGCTTCCAGGAGTAAGCCTATTCTAGATGGGGAGCATGTAGTGCCTCTCTTGTTTATAGTCTAAACCTTATTATATTTTGATCTGTAAGATACTTGATACTCATGTTATGCTACTTTTGAGATGACCTGAGGGTCAAATGTTATACCTTGATTTTAGTATCATAGATGTTTCACTTCTACATTTTTTAGTTTATCATATTTTCATGTTGATACCATTTTGACATGATAGTAGGTCTATGGTGATATCTAGTTATCTAGTATTTGGACATATGTCTAATTCGGTTATATGATGGATTTTATGCTATTGATATTTACTTCTTTCTTATTTCATTACGTTTTATGCAAATGTGAGTGATGTAAATGGATTATATCAGTATAATTGAATAAATGGTTAAATTAGTTATTTAAATGCATTTATTTCTTTGGCCATGTTATTATATGTAATTGCACTTGATTATGTATTTCAGTGTTGAGGATTATATCCCTAGTAGTGGCACATGGAGTTAGTGATTTAGCTATTTATTTTACCAATATCATCCCTATATGGTCGATGTACCTTATTTAAATATTTAATTAAACCTTTTGGTGATTTGTTAAATTTGGATTCATTTGCATTATGTGATTAGACTGGCAAATGTGTCTGTGCATTTAGAGTTTCACATTATCGTAAAAGTTGTTAAGGAAAAATCTGTGATTTTGGGTTTTTGGGCTTTAAATCTTATTGATTTTAGTTAATGGCAACTTTTTCATCGATGAATTCCTATTACTAAGAATAGCCTATTTTCATTTGGGTCAATTTGGAGTCTAGCTAGTCTAAGTGGCTATTTTCCCTAATTGATTATTCACTTGAAAAGTGAATAAGTGTTAAAAGAGGAATTTAATTCCTCACTTCTCACTTTTGCAATTTGAAAAATTGAGAGCTTTTTCTGAAATATTTTTCTAAAGGATTGCATTTCTATTTATTGTGAGAGCTATGGGTGTGGGATCTTCGCAAGGACAGTCTTATTGGATCTAGCTCAAGGATACCTTGCTTTGCCATCATTTTCAGTTGTATCTGTAGATTATTTATTTTACCTTGTTTTTTTCTATTTTATCCCTTTTGGCTATTAGCTAGGGCTCTCCCATTTTCATGTTTTAGCTCTGTATCTATTTTTTTTTTTGGTAGTTTTTTGTTTGGAGGCTAAGAACTAGTGTTCCCCTCTATTTTTATTTGCTAGTTCTGCTTTGTTGGTTGAGTATGAATTTTTTCCCAATTTTTGGGATGAGGGTTCGCAGTTTCGCACCATTATGCTGGCCATTTTTACATATAGTGTCCAAACCCAAATTTTATTGGATTTTTGAGGCTTTCATGCCCAAAGATCGAATGGGTTTTAATTTTGAGGTTTTATAGGTTTTGGAATTTTTACCTCATTTTGCGTGTCACCTTGTTTTACCAGGATCATTCATTTGGATGTTAGTCAAACCATTGTTGCACTTTTTTTGTTGCATTGAGATGTGTATCACAACTGTCCTCTTGAGCTCATTTTTAATTGAGTGATATTGTGCTTGTGTTCTCATCTAGCCCTTATTTTATGCTTGTGTGTGGATTTGTTGGGTGACTTGTGAGGCCCGATCTCTCGATTTGTTCTGTTGGAGTTATATTCATCAGGGTTCAGTTGGGAATATCCATGGCTATGGGAAAACATTGTTTTATGAGCATGGTTATGTAGGATAGGTAGTGGAGGGGCTTCTCTCGCAACCTTGGTAACCATTTCCTAGAGGGTTGGTGTGAAGGAGTTTCTAAACAAGTGATAACTAATTATGTTACTGGGTAATAAAACTAAGATATAAAAAAAATTTATTGTCCTTCGATTTAACTCCAAGGATGGCCTTCAAGGGAGTCCCTTGAGTGAGTGTATGCATTAGTGTGATGGCCTCCAAGGGAATCCCTTGAGAGTGTTTCTACATTTGATTTAGCTTGGGATTACCAAGCGCATTACTCTCCACTATAACCTCTACATAGTTACCCATAGAGTGTCTGACCAAGACCTATAGTTCTTGCATTGTCTCATGTTCTTAGCTTCATTCATCATTATTATCTATCATTAGTGTTAGCCATGGGCATTTTCTTTATGTGCTTTTGTGATTGGATCATTATCTCCATTAGCATAATGGTAGTGGACCTACAGGTTTCACATGGTTGGGAGGTGTAGCTACCAAAACCACTGCTTATGATTGGTGTACAAAGATACTTTATTATCCCAATGTGACCATTGTTGGATATTTTTACTTGGTACTTCAGGTTCCAAAGTATGCTTTGTTGTGATTTATGCTTCTATTGGAATTCTTGTATATCATGTGTAGATGATGTTAGTATTGATGCATTTCCTTATTATGATGTTTAGTATATGATTTAATGATGTTATCTACTTTTTTGGAGTATCTATTGCTTTTGGTTTAGCATGTTAGATTACTTGTTCTTATGATGTTATTATGCTTTAGTAGTGATGCCCTTATAAGACAACTCTAACTATCTAGTTGGTAGTTTGGGATGTTACGTGTAAGAGATGGCTAGGGCCTTTGAGGTCTCATGATGCTATTATGGTTGGGAGGAACTGCACACTTAGCTTGTTATTTTAGCACATTGTGATCTCACTTTCAGTTCTTTCCCTTCACTACTATGTTAGATGGTTACATGCAATTTCAATCTTGTAGTTATTGTTTTGAGTGTTTATGCCTTAACTATAGATCTAGTACTCCCTTGTGTAGAGGTTCTGACTTCTTGCTTTATCCCATTGTTTGCCTTGGAGTGTTTATTTCTTTTCTTAGGTGACCATGCAATAACATTGGGTGATACTTAAAAGTATCGCATGCCCAAAGAATAAGAATTGTGTGATACTGGAAAGTATCACATGCCCATTTGTGAAAGTTCATTTGATACTTATGAAGTATTGCATGGCTTCAAGAGAAGTGTCACCCAAACCCTGAAAGTATCACACTCCTTCTTTAGTAAGGTTGTACAATACTAGAAAGTATCACATAATGCTAAATTAAAGTATCATCTGGGTCTTAGGAAAACCTATCTAGGAGAAAAAAAGGCACTTTTCAATTTGACTACAGTTTTCAAGATGTGTTTTGGCTACCCTCTTTGGTGTTCTTGAATCCCTTAGGATTGGATTTTGATTTTAAAATGTTTTGGATTTGAATTTGATTGTGTTCTTTTGTGGTTTGTCATTTTCTGTCAATAGTGGCATTTGGAAATCCATTGGTGTTTGGGTGTTTGTATAGTCTTCTATTGTGATCTTTGTGATCCTTATATGTCATATTTCATGTGCATCCATACTTGTTCTAAAAAAAAATTATCTTGGCTTATATTTATCCTTGTTCCAAGGATCTCTGGGTAGGGCATTACAAATACTCTTCTTAACTCAATTCTCACTAGAGCTCAGCAGATATTGTCAACTTGGTTGACACTATAGCTTAGTGGGAACTATCACCTTGGTTGACACTACTTACTTTCTGCAAGGTTAACATTGATAGCTTGGTTCCTTTATAAACTCAATTAACACTCTAGATAAGTAACTTGGTTACTACTTTCTTTCATTATGATTAAGTGTTTGAAAATAATTAACAATATATCTTGACATGAGATTTTTTAGCATGAATTTTGATAATACTACATTGGGGGAGTATCCTAAGCATTAAATAATATTCATATGTTGCACTCATGATTGTATTTTTTGTTGATGTCAACATAGTAATAATTTTGTTAAGACTAGAAGAATAGTAGTCAATAATCTTAGTATGCATAGGAGTTGAGGAAGTTTTAGATGATGTGTAAAGGAGGACATGTCCCTAAGGTTGTCTAGATGATGTGGTTCAAATGACTAAGTCTTATTCAATATTGTGTGAAAGTTACACCTATTTTACTAGAAGTAGTGCAAAAATAGAGCACTGGACAATAGAGTTCTAATTATCTATCGCTATATTTCATCTAAGATGTAATGAAGGTGATATGCAAATAATAGTGATAGAGGAAAATCATATGGAGACACCAGCATATGCCCAAGACATAGTTTCACATGTGTATAGTTTTGTATAGTCTGTAAGCTAGCAGTATTGTTCTAATTGTGAATTAATTAATTATCTTTTTTTAATTAATTGAGAAAGCCTCAAGCCCAACTCAAGGAACTATTATGAAGATATGTTATAAAGGATAGTTGTTTTCCTTTTTTTAAAAGACACTTGGAGAGAGAGGATCAAGTGGAATGCAAAGTGTTAGTGCGTAGCTTGAGAAGGAGTAAAATGTTTTTTGGATGCATGTAAGTGATCCAAGGGATCAATGGATGTGTAGTATGAGATCTAGTTACAAGATTTGAAGGAGCAAAATTCTAGTTGATAGGACAAAGAAAAAGGAATGAAATACATTTTATTTCTATTATTCTACAAGGAATAATACAAAGATCATGTGGACAGTGGGTTCTTTGATCTTAACCTTGAAGTTGTTAGGGCAATGGGTCCAACTATCTTCCACAACTCCTAACAGGGTTGGCACAAATCCTAACAGGGTTGGAATCTCCTAACAAGGATTCAAAGTCTCCTAATAGGGACTCATATATATTGAATGTTGTAATAGACTCCTGATAGGGTTTATCCTCTAACAAGGAATATTAATATTAGTACATCATCTTGTGGGTAACATCCCCACCAAGGTTTTCCCTCTAATCAAAGGTTTCTGTAGTTAACATATTTGGTGTTAATTGTGAATGAGTATCTTGTTTTTATTTTAGTTTATACTACTCACATGGTTAAATTTTTTTAAGGTTAGTGCTTGTAATGATATTTATATAACTGATTCACCCCCTCCCCCCCCTCAATTATATTAGTGGATTACATATTCTAACAATTGGTACCAAAGCATTAGGTCCTTGAAGGTAAAGCTTAAAAAATTTGGGAGATTAATGGTGAATGTGTTCAAGAAATATAATTTGATATTTGATGGGGCCAACTATGATAATTGGAAGGAAAATATGAAGACTCAACTATTGTGCATGGATCTAGGATATTGGCTTTTGATGAGAGCTAAGAAGGCAATATTTGAAGAATTAAAGCTAGAGGAATGCAATGAGGGAGAAAGATATTTGTTCATGTGTAACATGAGAGCTAGTGAATCCATATTATTAGCTCTTCCAGAGAATGAATATAGTCAGGTAAAAAAATTTCAAACTTCTAATGAAATTTGGAAGCATTAGAAGTTACTTTTGAAGGTAATGGTCATGCAAAAATAATGAAATTACAAAGTTGGATTTGTGCACTTCAAGATACTTAGATGATGGAAGATGACTCCATCATAAATAGTTGTATGTCTTCAATCTCTTGGTGGAACTAAACATGATGATGAGGTTATATGGAAGATCTTGAAGAGTCTATCACCACCATTCAAGAAAACAGCTCAGATGATTCAACTAGTAATGCCCTGCACCAAAGATTTCACAAAGGAAACTTTTCTTGGAAGATTAGAATCTGTAGAAGAAGAAATGAGATAGTCTAGAGCATTAAACAAACTTGAGACAGCTTTCAATGCTATGCACATTCAACCTAATCTATAAAGAAGTACAAGTGAAAATTAAGGATTTGTGGCTATTAAGGAAGATAACCTTGATAGAGAAATTAGAAAAGAAATATCTCTAGTTTCTCAAGTTAAGACTAAATCATATTAGATAATTGATAGTAGATGTTCACATCACATGATTGATGATATGAAAAAATTTGTTTAAGTTTGGAAATCATGATGGAGGTATTATTAGAGTTGGTAAAAATGCAGCCTGTCATATTATAGGGATTGGATCTATTAGTCTTGATGGTAAAACTAACACTAACAATGTTTATTGTGTTGATGGCTTGAAACATAATTTGTTTAAGTGTTGGATAGTTGCTAGACAAGGGATATTTGTTGTAGTTCACAAAGAAGACTTGCATTATCAAAGACAAAGATGGTAAGTTGATTGGTATTAGAACTAGATCAAGAGGTAATGTATTTCATTTGAATCCTACTAAAATAACATGTTTGGTTGTAAAGGTTGATAATAGTTGGTTATGGAATAGAAGGTTTTGTCATATAAACTTTAATAATATTGTGAAATTTAGCGTTACATTTGCAATGAGAAATATGCCTAAGATTATTAAGCCTACTAATGTTGTCTACAAGGAATGTATTTTGGCTAAGAAGATGAAAGTGTCTTTTCCTAGCAAGAATTTCTCTACTATAGAAAAATTGGAGATTGTTCATACAAATCTGATTGGTCCTGCAAGAACTAGAGGATTTCTATGGTGAAAGGTATTTTATGATTTTTGTTGATGATTTCACTAGGATAATGTGGGTAGCATTTATTAAAGAGAAGTCTGAAGCTTTTGAGAAATTTAAGATATTCAAGAATAGAGTTGAAAATGAATTTGATGTTAAGATTAAGTGTTAAGGATCAAGTAGAGGAGGAGAGTTCACTTCTAGAGAGTTCAACATGTTCTATGAAGGGAATGCAATCAAAAGATAGTTATCTTCACCTAGAACACCTAAACAGAATGGGATCATTGAAAGAAGGAACAAGTCAGTAGTAGAAGCAGCAAAAGAGATGTTATTCGAGAATGATGTCTCAAATACATTTTGGAGAGAAGTAGTTAACACTACAGTATATACTCTAAATAGAGTATAGATATAGAAAAGGTATGAACAAGACACCTTATGAGTTATGATTTGGTCACTCAACATGAATTAAGTATTTTGAAATTTTTGGAAGTAAGTGTTCCATAAAGAGAGATGATGATATTGGTAAGTTTGACCCTAGAAGTGGTGAAGGTGTGTTTCTTGGTTACTCATTGAAAATAAAATCATATAGGTGTTTCAACTATAGAACTAAGACAATAGTTGAGTGTGCAAATGTAAGGATTGATGAAAAGTTTGGTACTAAAGAGAAAATTGTATATTATAATTCTAGAATTGCTAGACATAATGTTGAAGTTATTTTTGAGACTAAAAATAAGTTTCATAATGAAGTATTTGTTGAACATTGAGAAGAACCGAGATCTAAACCCAAAGAAGAGATTAGATTTGAGATGTCAGCTCCTACTTCCAATAGAAACATGATAAAGATTCACACTCCAAAGTAGATAATTTGGAGCAAGGATAAAGGTGTGATTAAAGAAATAGAGTGAATGAATAATTGTGTCTAATTTCTCAAGTGGGACCTAAGAAAATAGATGAATCATGTAATGATGATCACTGGATTCAAGCTATGAAAGAAGAACTAGATCAAATTGTGAAGAATGAAACATGGGAATTAGTTCCTAGATCTAAAGACAAGAATGTGATAAGAACCAAATGTGTATTTAGAAATAAGATGAATGAGCAAAGAGAAGTTGTGAGAAACAAGGAAATACTTGTTTGCAAAGGTTACTCATAGTAAGAAGGCATAGATTATGAAGAAACCTATGCATCTATGGCAAGAATGGAAGCAGTAAGGATGTTCTTGGCTTATGTAGTAGGCAAGAATTTAAAGGTTTATCAGATGGATTTCAAGTCAGCTTTTCTTAATGGAGAACTTGAAGAAGAAGTCTACATTAAGCAACCTAATGGATTCCCTCTAATAGAAGATAGAGATTTAGTATGAAAACTAAAGAAAGCATTGTATGGTTTAAAGCGAGCACCTAGAACCTGGTATGAAAGTTTGGATGGGTATTTATCAAAGCTTGGAATTATAAAAGGTATAGTAGATGGTAATTTATATTTGAGGAAAATTTATTATGGTCTATTTTTCATTGTAATATTTGGAGGAAATGATAAAGAAAGTGATAAGTTTGTTAAAGAGATGAGAAATGAGTTTGAAATGAGCATGATAGGAGAAATGAAGTTTTTCCTAGAATTGCAAATTATGCAAAATAAATATGGGATATTTATCTCACAAACTAATTATCTAAAAGTTTTATTGAAATTATTTGGTTTGGAGAATTGAAAATTTATTGGTACACCCATGATAATTGGTCATAAGTTATTCAGTAAGGATGAGAAACCTACATTTGGGAAAAAGAAGTATAGATCAAGGATTGCAATATCTGACTCACACCAAACCAGATATAGAAAATGCATTTGGAATTGTGGTAATATTCCAAGCTAATCCAAAAGAGTATTATTATGTGGAAGTAAAGAGGATATTTAGATACTTGAAAGGTACATCTGACCATGGAATATGGTATGATAGATCAAGTAATTTCACCTTGTGCACATATACTGATATAGATTGGGTAGGTAGTATAGATGACAAAAAGAGCAGTAGTGGTGGAGCATTCTTTCTTGAAGGAAGATTGGTTTCTTGGTTGAGAAAGAAATAGGATTGTATATCTCAAAGTATAACTAAGGCATAGTATGTTGAAGTAGCAAATAATTATAATCAAATTATGTGGATGAAACAAATGTTGAAGAATATTGGAATTGAGTTTACAGAACCTATTGTTATTTACTATGATAACACAAGTACAGTAAGTATGTCGGAGAATCCAATATTGCATTTTAAGACAGAGCACATATCCATAAAGTATCATGTTTTGAGAGAAAAGGTGTCAGAGAAAAAAATAAGGTTTGAGTATGTAAGAACTAAAGATTAGATTGTAGATATCTTTACAAAAACTTTTCCTAAATATACTTTTGAGTGCCTAAGAGGTATGCTAAGAGTTATGCCCCTACCTAATTTAGAGTAGTTTATGTAACGAGTTCATCAGTCCAGTGGTATAGATCACTATGGTTGACTAGACTAAATGTTGATGATACATGTATGGGGAGTATCTAATATGTACTGAGTCATGAAGGACTATAGGTATTTGGTATTGAATAGTGTCTTTGGACACTTGATTTGGTTGATGATTTGAGTAGCTAATTGAAAATTGGTATTGTGATTGACACCTTTGACATTGATGTCAATGGGGGAGAGAATGTACATGAAAAATATATTGAGTGAAAGTGCATAAGTAGAGAAGCACCTATTGAGATGGAAATGGGGGAGAGTTATCTCTTTAGGGATATTTATAAAGATTCATGTAAGTGCACAAAAGGATGTGTAAGTATGCAGATGTAGCTAGAGATTATTGGAAGTTACTTACTATGAACAATTGTTTCTGATCCTAAAAGAAGAAGAAGAACAGTAAAGCATTTCAAAAAGATCTTAGATTGATGAAGAGGATTTGAGAAGGAGATAGAAATAGAGTACAGTTTTGTATTCTTGGAACTTAGATGTTTTTCATCTATATTTCCATCAATGTGAAAGGGGATATTGTTAGCCTAAATCATAATGATAATATATTTGGGGAATATCCTAAGCATTGAAGAATATTGATATGTTGCATTCATGGTTGTATTTGTCATTGATGTCAACACAACAATAATTATGTTAAGACTAGAAGAATAGCAGTCAGTAATCTTAGTATGTGCAAGAGCTAAGGAAGTTTCAAATGATGCAGAGTGGAGGACATATTCTTGAGGTTGTCTAGATGACATGGTTCAAAGGACTAAGCCTGATTTGATGTTGTACAAAAGTTACGCCTATTTTACTAGAAGTAGTGCAAAAACAAAGCACTGGAAAATAGAGTTCAAATGATCTATCACTATCTTTCATCTAAGATGTAATGAAGATGATGCACAAATAACAGTAATAGAGGATTATTGTATGGTGATGCCAACATGTGCGCAAGACATGATTTCACATGCATAAAGTTTTGTATAGTCTATGAGCCAACAATGTTGTTGTAATTGTGAATTAATTAATTACCTTATTTCAATTAATTTTGATTACCTCAAGGCCAACTCAAGGAATTATTATGAAGATATGGTATAAAGGGAAGTTGTTTTCCTTATTTGTAAAGAGACTTTGAGAGAGAGAGGATCAAGTGGAATGTGAAGTATATAAGCGATCCAGGGGATTGATGGATGCATGGTATGAGATCTAGTTACAAGATTTGAAGGAGAAGAAGTCTAGTTGATAGGATAGAGACATAGGAAGGAAATACATTTTAGTTCTATTATTCTACAAGGAATAATGTAGAGATCATTTGGATAGTGGGTTCTTTGATCTTAACCTTGAAGTTGTTTGGGCAGTGGATCCAATTGTCTTCCACAACTCCTAATAGGGTTGGCACAAATCCTAATAGGGTCAGAATCTCCTAACAGGGATTCCAAGTCTCCTAAAAGGGACTCATATATACTGAATTTTGTAAGAGGCTACTATTAGGGTCAATCCTCTAACAAGGAATATTTATATTAGTACATCATCTTGTGGGTACCATCCCCACCGAGGTTTTCCCTCTAATCAAAGGTTTCCTTAGTTAACATATCTAGTATTAATTGTGCATGAGTATCTTGTTGTGGTTTCAGTTTATACTACTCATATGGTTAAGTTTGTTTAAATTTAATGTTTGTAATGATAGTTATATAATTGATTTCCCCACCCCTCTCGATTATATCAGTGGACTATATATTCTAACAAGATTACCAATCTCCCCCTTTTTTATTAGTGACAAAAATACTTATCATGCATAATATCTAAAATCAAAATTTCTTTAGTCAAACTCCCCCTTTGAATATGCTCTAGTGTGTAGCTCAATTTTCATTGATGATGTTGGCTTCTAAATTAATAGCTTTTTAATAACCTATTGATAGGAACAAATACATCTAGGGGAAACTAATTCTCATTTTCAACATACCTATTCAAGCTTTGCAAAACCTAGGTGGGTGAACCTCAAATTCATTCATATGGTACCAATTTCAAAAATATACACTAAATCTAGATAAAGCATATTGAACCCTAAATATATTATAATTTCACAAACAACATAGACATGAAATAGCTAATGGCATGACCTATGAACCTGACAAGCTGAGTGTGGATAAATTCTTTCAGCTCTTCAACATAAAGGGAAAAGACTTTGATTAATGTGTTGATTATTAGAAAAACCAAGGTATGAACAACAAACATATAGATCTTATAGCTAACTAGTGCCTTATCTATTGAGAAATTACATAAATCACTAACACACATCCTTGGAAATCATTGATACATCTCATGTACTAGGACCTCAGATCTATCCTATCACTTTGTGAATCAAACAACTACATCAAGACTAAACCCCATGCTTGACCTATCCCTTGATGAAATTTGCAACCCTATCAAATATATCAAGTATTTACTTGGCTCTTTGTTCCAATAGAAAAATATATTAAGACATTCAACTTTAAGAAGTTGCAACTAGGTTTAAGCTTGTTGTTTAGAAACCACAAACATTATAGACAACACAAATAGGAGACAAGAATCAGATTGAAGATAAAACTCAATTAGTACATTTTATTTATTTCCTTGAAACAAATACATGAGGATGCATGAAATTAAATCATGAAACAATTGAATAGACTAGAACTATCTATAGAACTTCATTAATGTTTTTCAAATAAAGAGAAATGTTAGGTACTAGTGGTCAAATCATAGCTAGAGCTTTGCTCAATAATCTAGAAACAACCAACCATAAACCTAGGTAGTATCACAATAATAAAACTAGAACCAACCTTGTGGTATCACAAAAATAAATATTGGAACTCTTACTTCACTTTTTTGAAATCCTTTAATAGAAAGTATTGCAACAAGCTTCAGATGGGAGGACAGATGTCAAAATCTTATTGGAAAATAAATATAGAGATATTTTTGTGTTAAAATGAATTTGAACAAAATTTTGGGAAGTAGTTGCAAAGTTTTGCAAGTGGCACTTACTGCAGGAGTCTTTAATTTAATTTTTTTTGTCTTCTACTGCCTTTAATCATGTATACCTTCAACTTCTTCCCCTAGCAAAGCCTTAACATCTCCAACTGCTTTCAAAACATTTACTTCTTTCTTGGTGGTTGTTTAGTGAATCTGATTTCATCTTCATCATCTTAATCTAATTTTGTTCCACCTAAAAATTAGATCCTCATTATTGTTGTGTAGATTGAGCATTAATGTTCATCCTTCTTGGCTCTACTTTCTTGCTCAAGCTCTGTTATCTAAGCCTTAAACCCAATGTTTTCTACCACTTCAAGTTCTTCTCCTCATCTAATATCTTACACTAAGTAGTTTACAAAACCTTTTGTAGCATCACCAAAATGTATCTTAACCCTTATGATCTTACGATCATATCTTTGTGTAATATCAGATCTCACCTTCTCTTTCCTTATGATCTCTTGATCACAATTAACTGAGCCTCTTTGCAACTTTAGAAGTTACCTCACAACCACTACTTTTACCTTCTAATCATACATCTATTTGTAGCCTTCCTTCATTTTAGCTTTGGAAGCCTTTATTTTTTCCTTTACGATCATACTCTTAGCATTGTTTCGTGACATCAAAACCCTCATGATCTACCCTCGTGATCTTACGATCCTATGTCCTTCATAACATTGGAATACTTTATTGACATGTGCTTATGTACTTAGCCCCAATTAGCTTTAACATTTCCCTTTTTTACTATCTTATGATCATATGAGCTTACAATCTAGCATAGCATCTTAACTCTAAAATTGGAGGCTTCTAATCCTACAAATTCTCGTATCTTCTTAGCTCTTCATCTTAAGTCTTAGAATCTCATGACTATTGTAGTGTCACAACTCCACACACCATATCCTTTCAAACTTATGACTAGCCTCCAAAAGTGCCATGTGTCATCTCCTTACTAGTCAAATCTGGCACTTTACTGCCTCTTGCCACATGTCATGTTTTTGCACCTTGGGGTCCTAACCCATAACTTCACCTTAACCTGAGTGACCGTGCAAATCAAACACTTTCACAACTTTTTGGCTCCATTTCTTAACTATGGGTTAATGCTTGTGATCACATGAATGTCTCTTTTCACACCGTCAGAGCATTTTCTCATACCTATCATTTTTGTTGTGACCACGTGATGTGGTAAACTCTAACTATGTCGCCCCATCACTATGGTTAGGCCTAACCACGTGATTAACTCTATGAATGCATACCTTCTTTTCACGTGTTCATGCCTAGATGATATCATCATCTTCTCATCTACATTTTTAGTCAAAAAATTTTGACTTCACCAACTGGCCAAATGGGTGTGGGGCCCTCGCGCAATCTTGTGGCTCCAAAAGTCTTGTGTTAAAAGCCACTATGGTATTTTCTCTTCATGTATTTAAATACTAATCTATTTCACTTCCTTTCAATCCAGCTATATCATGTGGTCACAGTCTAAATACTTGTTATTCATCTTAACCACATGACCATGTGAGAAAATATCTTTAGTTGTCTTCAATAAGTCACTCCTTATCTTTCTTATTACCACTTGATTGTCATGACTACATGACTGAAGAGTATCCTAAATGTTTTTAACCTAGTCACTCCCTCATAATCCAATTTCCTAACTATCTTTTAACCTCTCTAATGATGAAAACAAAGGTTTTATCCATGCCCTTACCATTTTTTCTCAGTCACAGTCATCTTAGTTTCTTTATCTTTTAAGGCCTCGATCATGCAAACATAATAGTTCACCTAATTGCTATCTAGAATTTTTATACCTTTTTATTTAGGTGACAGCATGATCATACGATGATTCAAATTTAGATTGTGTGGTTCTAAATCACTTCATTGCAACTCATAATATCTTAAGCTTGACCACATGTGACCTTGTGATCAACATCTTGTTGCCTCTTTGCCACTTAAATTTAATAGTTAGCCCTAATAGCTGCAAGGCTACAATAACCTATTAATAACTATTTTGCATCCTTGCATCTACAAAATCTAACATATCTTTCAGCTCAATGATGTTGTGATAACCATTTTTTTTGGTTGCTCCCTACCATTGCAATTAAAAATCCTTTAAGTCATAACTGATCTGTGATCATGCAAGTAATATTGAATCGCTCCTTTGCAACATAAACTTGGATGTTAGCACTAACCTTTGTGAGGGTGTGATGACCATTTTTTTGACTACTTCCCATCTTCACTATTGTTAAAATAGTTAGTGATCATAATGGAGTGATGGTACAACTAGGACAATTCTACAAGATCACAACTTAAAAGACGTTAGAGGTAAGACTTTATAATATGAAAAATAGCCAAGGAATCTAGGGATATGGAAAATTAGATGAATGACCATGGTTTTGATGTATCATTATTTCATACTTGCATGTCAATTTATAAATAATTTATTAGAATCATAGGACATGACTATTTTCTAGGGTTTGAGTGAGAAATGATACATTCTCAGAAGCCCTAAGTAGTAGAAACACATTTTCCTCCTGATTTTCACAAGGTGTTTCAAAATTCTTGGTTGGGTGAAAAATTTGGCCAATAGTGACTCTATCTAGGGGTGCATGTCCCTTGCAGGCATGACAAGGATTTAGAATTTCTAGAAGAAGTAGACCACACACATGATCTCTTGAACAACTTTATTGAAAATAGGAAACCTACTCTAACTGTACAAAGAATGGCCCCAGGCCACCAAATTTAATAAAACTTCTTACCTTGGTCAAACATTTATTTTTTATTTACTTCTTCTTGAGGTAAGTTATAAGTGTCATTCTCAATTGTTTCAGCAACACATTAGAATTATTCAGTAGCAGATTAGGTAAAACAAAATCCCTTTCATAGTGCATATAAAAACTTGAAACACTCTCTTCATCTTGCTCACTATGAAAATACATATTAGCATGCTCTTGATTTCCAAAATCAAGTTGAGAGTCACCATTATCAAAAGACTCATGCATCCTATCAAATGGAAATACAAAGTGCTCATACTCTTCTTCATTTAAAGAGTCATACTCATCATAAATTTGCAACTCACCTTATGTACCTAGATGTGAAGATTATGTGAAATCTGATCCCTACTCACTTGCAATCTCATTACTCATCTAATTAGATTTATCATGTATTGAAACCTCTTCACATTTAAATAACTGATTAATCACCAAGTTTGAGAAACTATCATGAAAGTGCTCAAAAAAAATATGGTAATCATAATCATCATCATTTTCTAACAACTTATTAGATTTAACTTTGAATTCATCAATCTTATCATCACAAGATTTGTTAGCACATAAGAAAAACTTAGAATCAGATTCACAACCTCTATTGTTTTCCTTTTCTTGATCTGAAACATTAAAATTTATTGTAGCATCACCAACATGAGAAGAATTTGAAACAATACCAATTTCCCTTTAATAACATCCTCCACATCTAACAAGTCATCATGTGCATAGATATTTGAGGTACTATCATATACACCTCCAAAGCTTGACAAAGATGGTTCCAATACTATATCTCTTTCCACATCAAACTTTAGGGAAATAACTTCATTAAATGAAGAAACATCATAAGGGAAAATATGAGCATCCTTAGAAACACTTACATACCTTTCAAAATCATGAGCTAACAAAGTTGAAATTTAATCAAGGTTCAAAAAGACTTCCTCACAAATCTTCTCCTCTTGGTTTTGATTATTATTCATTTGACATGAAAAAGTTACAACAGAAGAAACATTAGTAGTAAAATCTAAAAAATTAGAAGCCTCACTACACTTATTTTCATCATTATAAGAATTACCTCTACTATTGTTATACATTTCTTCACTCTCATACACACTGTCACATGATTCATTTCAGTTATGTATCCATCTTCCTCATGTTGGTTGTAATCATCTATTTCACTAGATCTAGAATCCATCTCTTCAAACTCAAAAGAAAAATTATCATTATCTATGGATTCATTACATTCGCTCTTACTTTTAGCAGATTCACTAACATCATTAGAAGATTCAACAGAATTCTATTGTTGTACAAATTAATTTCCATCTTCTTGATGTATTCTTCAACTTTCAAAAGCTTTTGTAATTTCAAATGTGTTGGCCAATCAACTAAATTAGGCATAAAGACTTTTAGGAAAATAATAGGTAAAGAAGATTCATTAGGTCTTAAAGAAAAATGCAGCTCCATGACTGCTAATTTGAACTTCATATACAATTGATCATCTCCTAGACCTTGAATACTCCCTACCATATTTCTTATGAATCTAACAATCTAATTGTAGAGTTCCTTTTTTATCTCTACAATATCTTCAAGAAAATTGTCATTACTTGGTAAACTAACTTTAGATCTAAGATCTGATTCCATTTTGGAACAAAATTTATAAGTACCCCTTTCCTTAGTGTTGATAATCACTAAATAGAGGCAACTGTTCTTTTCATTTAACTTTCATGAAAGTGAAACTCATGAAAAGTAAAATACTTTTAAGTGTTGATTCTTGAAAACTCAATCTATTGATTTGGCATAGGTGTAAATGTGAACTTCTACACACCATCAATAAAGCCATGTAGAGTCACCACCTCCTTGAAGAGGACAAAGGAATCACTACTATGATTCACTTTCTAACACTTTAATTTCTTACAACAGTAGATGCATACAACACTTTAAAACTATCAATCAAGAAATACTATCTTCTTTTCCAAGAACCACTATCAAAAGCTTCAAATCTACCCATACAAGCTTAAAGTCCTTCAAAAATTTTAATATGAAATCAACTAGGAAAATTGGTACAGAGATATAGAGTGACCACTCACACTTGTGAGAAATATTTAAAACATAATTTGTAAATTGACAAATCTAAACTATGTTGATCAAATAAGCAAGATTGACAAATGGGTGTCAACACACTTAACCATCTTCACTATACATGTTGAGTATACAATGAAAGCCGAGCCAAAACTCTAACACATGTCAAGTTATAGATAGTGTTGAGTGATTCAAGAATCAGTAGAAGTTGAGCAATGCAAAAAACTAACAGGTGTCGAGTAACACAGGAATTCTATAGGTGCCAAGTGACACAGAATTCTATAGGTGCTGAGTAACATAGGAATTCTATAGGTGTCGAGTAACATAGGAATTCTATAGGAGCCGAGTAACGCAAGAACCAAAGAGGATGCTGAGCAATCTAGAATAGATGGTGTCAAGCATTAATATTACTTCATGTGTCGAGCAATGCAGGATTAGCATAAGAGTTTGTGCCAATACAAACCATGATGTGAAATGATTATGCATGACTCATGATAGGATCAAAAAATTGGAGATTGCATGCAGCCAATGGGTGAATTTCAAAGGTTTGAGTGGGAACACTTGAATCAAAGATGCATAATGAACCACTAATCTTTATAAGGGAGTCTTGACACCATTGAACAAGAAGTAGAGAAGCAGAGGAAAGAAGAAAAAAAAATAGAGCCTATTATTAAGGTCATTTCAGAATATTTGGTGTCAAATATTTAGTGGAAAGGACAGCATTTACACATCTAGTTTATCAGAACAGAACAAGGAACACAATCAGCAGATCAGATCTAGTAGAGATCAGTGATAGAAGAGTAGATCATGTACCTAAGATCAGCATTAGAGATTGCATTAGATTAGGTGTATTATTCTAATACTCTCTCACAATTGTATTAGGAATTTGGAAATCCTATTGAGTTAGGTGGATTTAACAGCTCTATGTAAATCCTTTAATAGGGTGGCATTCCAAGTTGAATGTTCTTAAGTCCTCTAATAGGGCACACTCCTAATAGGGTGCAAAAATCCTTTAGTAGGGTCACATTTAATAGTGTGTTGTAGCCTTTAACAGGGCAAACCATCAGAAGTGGTTGAAATCAATTGCTGCAGTAATTTTGTGGGTATCATCCCCACCCCAATTTTACCTTCTAATTCCTAGAGGGTTTCTGGGTCACCAAAATCTCAAGTGTTATGTGGTGATGCATGTTTTCTTCTCATGATTTTTTAACATTTATATGCATGCATGTTAATTTCAGTTATATGTTATTAAGGATTTAAAACTAATAAAGGCTAGTACTTCTAATTCACCCCCCCTCTCAGAAGCTCTCTTCCCATTAAGACACTCCAACAAACTAGACTTTTTGTTTGCAGGAAAAATGAAAATCATTAAACCACTAGTACATTTGAGACCATTTTTCAACCATTATTGGTCAAAATTTTGACCCAATTTTTGACCAAACTTTGACCAACTTTGACCAACCTTCTGGTTGGTCAAAATTTCAACCAATACGTTGGTCGAAAAACCTCCATAGCCATGGTGCAAGTTCTGCCAAGAATTGGTCAAAATTTTGATCAATGAAGGTAGAAAATTTTGACCAATAAAGGTAGAAATTTTGACCAATGAAGGAAAAAAAATTCGACCAATAAAGGTAGAAATTTTGACCAATGAAGGTTAAAAATTTTGACCAATGAAGGTAGAAATTTTGACCAATGAAGGTCAAAAATTTTGACCAATGAAGGTAGAAATTTTGACCAATGAAGGTAGAAATTTCTACCAACAAGTAGGTGTAAATTTTTTTCCAGGCATTCTATAAAACAGTCACATGCCCTACATATGATATGACATTTTGCATGCATCTTGCACTCTCTCATTCGACTGATGATGGATTACGGAGAGTGATCTGAAACCATGATGCTAAAAAATACACACAATCAAATCCAAAATGAACTTGCATTACAAATGGATTGTGAAAATCTGATATTGTTAATTTTGCATGCATGTCTACCAGGACAAATATATGTTTAAGTTGTGATTGTCTTGGTAGACATGCATGCAATTTTACCAATATCAGATTTCCACAATCCATTTATAGTGCAAGTTCATTTTGGATTTGATTGTGTGTTTTTTAGCATCATGGTTTCATATCACTCTACGTAATCCATCATTAGCCAGATGAGAGAGAGTGCAGGATGCATGCAAAATGTCATATCATACACAAGGCATGTGAACTATTTTATAGAATGCCTGAAAAACACCAACAGTAACTAATATGAAAAATATATAATTAGTTATATGATTGAGACAAATCATGTACCAATGAGTTGGTCAAAATTTTGATTAGAAAAATTTTGACCAATGGGTTGGTCAAATTTGGTCAAAAATTGGGTTGAAAATTTGATCAATGAAGATCAAAAAATGAACCCAAATGCACTAGTACAAGTATGCTCACCAAGTTGACTCTTTGAGTTCAGTCATCAAGTCACCCCATCAAAGTGCCTCATCAAGGTCAGTCTTTAGGTCCACTCATCAAGCTTGCTCACCAAGTTAGCTCACCATGTCACATCTCTAAGTGGCCTCGCTAAGTCGGCTCGCCAACTTGCCCCACCAAGTTGCCACTTTAAGCCCACTCACCATGTTAGATCGCCAGGTAAAAAGGTAGTTCTATCATTCAACTTAGGATGATTGGAAGAACTTATTATATTTTGTATCTCACAATGATCACTCTGTAAGAGAGCATATTGCCTTTGGCACCCATTCAGTGCAGGCATATAAAGTCTACCATTAGAAATGGCATCATCTTTGAGTATATTTATATTGTCATATCAAACAACTTATCACAATATTTAGAGCATAAATATAAAGTTATATCAGAGACGGCCTACATATTTGCAAATTCTTACTTGTATATCAGACGTAACGAATAGTACAAGGTACTGAGAATTTCCTCAGTCATTGCATGTAATATCCTGTATATCAGAAATAGAAAATACATATCATCTTGATTGTTATGAAATCATAATTATTTTGATTTGAACCATACTGTATATGCATTTGGAATTAAGAATCATTCAAATATTACTTTAATACAAGAAACTATTTCTATATTCATTGAATTGTGAAGAATTCAAGTAGTATCTCGTAATCAGAAACATAAGGAAATTACAACCACCAAATTATGTGGCTAAGAAGTGAGTCTTTAGAGTCTACATTTGCTCATTTTACTATAGACAGCATTTTCCTAAGAAGCTTTACCCCAATTAGGAATTGATACTCCAATGACACATACTCACAACCACTAGTTTTTTGTCCACCAAGGTCCCTGCCAATATTTGAAGGTTGCATATGATGCATGACTACTACTAGGATTTTATCCATAAAAATAAATTCATGTTGTCATAAAAGCCATTGTCTAGTAACATCCTGGCAAATCTCGTGCCTCTAAATTTTTAATGATGTTTGTATATGTCGGATCCCAATTGTGATGGTCGCAAATAACACATTACATATCTTCCTAGAATGTTCTTGATAGGAAGAGATCCCCTATTTTAAAATAATACAAATCAGAGTTACTCCATTTAAAAGTTAGATATACAAATATAGGTGGCACACAGTCTATTAGAAACTTAAGCTTCCACTCTACTTACTAAACATGAGAGTCACAATTGTCGTTTCGGTTATCGCCCATCACAAAAACATAGCCATGAGGCACATGCTGCAAATGGATATAACATGAAATGTAGAGATTTTAGTTAACTTTTTTATTGATCATGTAATCAATGAATAACAAAAGGATATGTGATGTGTGAAACCTCTATCTTTATGGATATTGTAACTATAATTCCCATATGAGTATTGTTTCTAGTGTATCAAATTATGTTAATTTATCAGGATTCAACTGTGTGGAGGGTTTGAGTCAAAACTTATACATTTAGCATATTTTCAGTTTTTTGCTTTAGAATGTTTGAAAATAAGAATAAGCTCATGGACATCATCAAAAATGAAAATACCAATCAGTTTTTAAAAATACAATTTCAACTACACCCCATAGAGTCATTTCAAATGAGGAACTAACTTAACTGTAAACAATTAGCAAAGTGTACTTAATTTTTTAATAATATTTGTTTAAAAAAACATGCATTCAGGCATGAAAAAAATAAAAAAGGAGTTGTGTAAATAAATAAGAGTTGTCAACAAATACTTTTTCACAATTGAACCAGTAGTAGCACACATAAATAGATGCTTTGATATCTGTCAGGAATTACAAAGAAAAAAGTATTTGAACAACAAAATGCTTCACTCTTGAGGAACAAACTCAAATAATCTACATATGCAAATAGTTCAATGCATGCAACTATGAGAGTGATACTTCAAAAGCATCAAATGCCTGCTGAATAGACATGGCATTCTGCCTAGGATTTTTGAAAATCCAAAGATAAAAACAACTTGAAGCAAACTAGAATGAACTAATTAGCATTATCCTCATTGCAAAGGGATTAAGAAATCTACCTTTTGTTGCCCTTCATGGGGATGAAGGGGGTTGTTTCATCCCCTATCACCTCTCAAGGGATATTTTTTTGTGGGACTAGGAAAATTAGAAATAACTAGGAAACCCTCTCAAACACACCTTGTGACCTTTTCAATTTATTCTCAATTTATTCCTATTTGTGCATAACATTAGTAGGTTAGCATTATGCCAAGAGAATGGAATTTATGTATCCTCTTGACTCTAACAAAGACAAAGGGCCATTCTTGTCACTCTTTGGAGGTAAACCATAAACTCTGAAGAGACACTAAGCCAAAATTATTGGGCACACAAAGGTCAAAAAACATGGCAAATGTATAGGACAAATAGAGTCAACTTTTATGAAAATGATAAATATCTCCCAGAAACAATTGAGAAAGGTTCAAAGCACATGCCTCCTCATATCGCTTTAATAGCATTTCTAGACGAGATGTTATCACAGCAGACAAACACTTAGTTGCTACCCTACGAACCTTCCAACTGATATCCTCATCATCGCTATATTCATTAGCACTCTCTCTACATCAACAAAATAGTATTCACATGTTGGTAATAAAATTCATAATTACATGAAAATAAAAGACACCATTGTGCAAAAATTAGATTTTCTCAAGCAAATAATTCTCTTAAGCAATTTTAACATACTCATCCTCCTCGCCATTACTCTCTTCTGTATCTTCTTCCATATTATTAGTGTAGTTTGGATCATAGCTTATGTGCTCTAGAGAAAGTTCCAAAATTGTATCACAATAAACAACCACATCTCTAGCACAACATAGGACAAAACTCTCCAATGCCTACAAATTGCATCTTTAAGGTGATTATTTACAGATTTTTGAATAATCAGGGTTTTCTATTTGAAGAATGAAATCTGAAGATGCATTTCACAAAACATACATATAATTTCAATATAGATGATATGAACTTTTAAAATGGAACCACTAATGTTAACAAATAGTGTGAGATGAAAATACATAATTTCTCTACAACCAAACTCTTTTAATACCTGCAAATTTATATCAATAAATTAGGCAGTTATCTTTCTTTCAGATTTTCTAGTTTTTCTATTCTTGGGCTACATATAACGTTAAAAAAAATTAATATTTCTTTGCCATCCCATCCGGAAGGTGAACATGACAAAAGTTGAACAAAACTATACTAGAAATCTTGAGGGGCTTATTTGTTCTATAATCTTTCAACATTAGTCATACAAAGAGATTACTTTTTAAAATTAAGGGCATTCCATAGCAAGCTTACCCCAAATTCATCTATGCAAACTAACTAATGGGTCATGTTGTTTGCAAGATGATATTAAATTAATAAATGTGATCAAACATCAACAATTGTAAAGCACTCACTACACCAGGACTGTGTCATGAATTTCATTTATGGACAAAAAATTCAAAAACAATGAGATGTGGAAAGGCAAAAGGGAAAAATATATCAAAAAGGAAGTTTGGAAATTTAGATAATGAAGAACTAAAGAAGATTAAATGAAGAATTATGACACTCAAAAATTCAAACCTTAGATATATGCACCCCAAGGCTTCAATGTATTCCTGAGCAATGAATGCATACAAAAATCCCCAAGTTCACACTTGCCCACCGTGGTCCCCTACATTATTAACTAAATATAAATTTTCCTCTAAAAAAACAAATTTAAGTTGTATGTTTTACAGAATCTGAGCTTACATTCAAAATTTTTGAAACATGTAAAAGTTGTTTCTAACAGTACACGGCTTGATCATACATAGAATCTATGCAACTGAACAAAGACAACAACCCATGCTATTTGCTTCAGTCTGCAATGTGTCTCACTCAAATAATAGACTGAATATAATTCTCAAAATTTAGAATCAAATTCACTTCAACGACTGTAAAAATATAAAACTGATGAGTTGTGCTCCATCTCATTCTAAATCATAAAAGATTTCAAAATTAAATTTAGCATGGGGCTCAAATCAACCCTCAGAGGAAAGATCAACTAGGAAATTGAAAAAATGAAGAACATTCTCTTGTATATAGCACTATCCAGCTACTAGGATTGCATAGAGTCTTGTTCATGCATAGTTTGAAATTTCAAAATTCTCTTCACCTAGCTTGTTGCTAATCTAGCAAATATCCAAAGACAAGCTATGTGAACATCTTTAAACATCCAAAAAAAAAAATTCTAGAAAGAGTCAAATAAGTAAATTTGGCCCAAATGGCATACAACACATAAATTTAAAAAAATAAAAATGCATGGAAAAAATATGTAGACATTGAGAATGAATATCATACATATGGCACTAAAAGAAAAAGAGTATCTTCATATTTATCAAACAAATACCTGCTTTTGCAATCTGTGCATTCTCTGTTTTCAGGTAGCTTTAAAAGTCCTTCGAGTATGTGTAGCATCCCAATAATAATGAATGTAAACTCCACAGAAGCTCAATCAAATAGAATAAATAACTGTTGTCTTTACAACAAGTTAAGAAGACTAACCAAAGTTAAGACTAAAAGAAATCTCTAATTCATGTCTTTTCATTACATTCAAAGGAATTTTTGATGAATTTACCATTTTACTTTAGAAAAACTTGAAATCTAGAAAAGCATTAAATTTTCAGTCAGAAGTTATCATGATTAATTCTTCCACAGAAGTTAGCTACTTGGCTGAATTTTAAAATAAGTTCCCCGAAATTGCCTTTTTTTCTAGGAAAATAAGTTATGTGTTTACACTTAATTAAAATTAGTAATATAAAAAGGCAATCAATAAAAAATTATAATGCAAAAAGGGGTTGATAGCCTGTGTACAAGCTTCACCCTATAGCATCTTTAACCCATTATTTTTTCAAAATAAAAAGATTATATTGAGCCCTGATTTTCATAAATATATCTATTTATATAACCTAAATTGAAAAAACCTAAAAGATATGTGACCACCCTCCACCATAAGCAACTTGTATATTTTGGGCAACTTCCAACACCATCACAACAAACAAACTTAATAAAAAGATACACAGGTCAGGAAGACAAAAGACTATGCTAGACAACAACATGCAGACTATCAAATCTTCTGCTTTTCTACCCAAATGGCCATGGCCCAAACTATGGTTATTCTGTAGATGATGTTCTACTACAAACAAATTAGCTCTTTATGTCATTGTAGTTTCCTTCCATTTGCTCCCCTTCTCACATCAATAGGCATCCAGCCCTGTTTCAATCCTTTAGTTGTATTTCCCAGTATGTTTACCATTCCAAAATGGATTCCTTTAGCTATTTTTTACTTTGAGCTTGTGATGCACAGAGCTCAAACACTTGCACCTTTTTTGTAAATCCAAATTTAAATCCTGACCACCAGTTAGGCTTTCCAAACTACCACTACAGACCACCAACCCAAAAATGTGCTATGACAACAGCCAAATCCAGAATGAATGCTCAGTGCAAACCCACCAACCCAAGGAACCATTTGACCACATATGAGAAAAGAGGGGCCAACTGCCAGATCAAAAATGTCCCAATTGCATCATTCCTGTGCACCTAATAGGAACAGTTTGCCCTACCCATATGGGTGTTGGCTCAAATTACCCAGAACACCTTGCATATTATTATCCTCCTCTTCCCAACAAAATATGGTATGTACTTTTAAGTTTTACATCGTCCTGCATCTACTTCAAAGTGTCAAAGTTTTGAAGCTTATGTGTGTTCTATACCTACTTTACATACTTAGTTACCCATACTAGTAACTCCCCTCATATTCCTTAAATCTACCTTGCCCCACATTCAAAATTCAACATTTCTATCTAAATCACAGTCTGTGACTCTAGGCAATGTAAAAAGATTTTCTTTCTATTTTTGGTGTTTATGCCTTTCTTGCCAGAAAATGTACTTCTCTCTATCACAACATGATTATTGAATGAAAACAATGTGTAAACATGTATTACTGTTGACCATGAGATACATCACTCTGTTAAATTAAATAGACATTCCACATTTCCTACCCTTTTTTTTGTCATTCTTAGGAAATGCTACATTACTTGAGAGAGTCCAATGTCTAAATATTCTAAGAAATGTTTCACATCTTGATGCAACAAAGCCAAAGCCAGACTAGATTTGAGCTCCTTGAAGACTATAAGCAGCCGCAGTTGTCATGAATAGAGTTAATACTTATAGTTCTATCCTTTGGGAGGATGTTGATATCTTAGGGAGAGTTGGGGCCAAAATGATTTTGAGATTCTATGAACTTCGACTAGTGAAAAAGGGTCAAAAGAGAACTATTTGTGGTTACAAAGCTAGAAGAAATGTTTCTTGATGTAAGATATATAAATGTATATACAAACATTCTCCACAATGTTGTTCCCACTAGCTTGATGATTTGAACTATCCTTAAAGAATAATTTCCAGATCTGTGTGCAAGCTAAAAAATAAACACAGATAGAAAGGATGGAACTCTTAAACAATAGAAAGGAATAAAGTACATTCCCTTAGTTAGCAGCAATCAACAAATTAGTGGAACAATATAATGATTAATGAAGTACATAGTTCCTGACTTTTGTTGGCAACATTACTATGCCTTATTTGTCAATTAACTCAAGAGATGCATTTAGTGCAACACTCAAAAATGAATAATAGCTACATATAGCCAGCACTGAAAGTATTCCAAATTGTATTACACAAAAATAGATCTCTCCAACATACTATGTCAGTATAAAAGGAGTGACACCATTATCCAGAATTCCATGCTAATAGTAGGAATGTATCCACATAAGCATTTGAAGACTCATAAGCATAAATAAAGATGCTTGAAATGCTTTCCATATTATCACATGAACATCATAAATACAAGCCATAATTCTTATCCAATCAGACCTCACAAACACCTTTCATAACAGATCCAAACAAAACATATGGGCACCAATCATACTACTAATGTACTTGAAAAACAAACAAATGTTGGCTTACACTTCAACATGATGGTCAAGGAAATAAAGCAGCTAGAAACTCAGCTTAAAAGAAGATAGCATACCTTCTTTCTGAAATAAAAGAGTATGAACATTTTATTTGAAGTGTCCTATGGCAAAAATAAAGAGTCAAAAAAAGAAAATGTCAACAAACTTTGAAGATAGCAAAACTCAAATTAAAAAAAGCTCTAGAAGATAAGCACTTCAGCAAAGTCAACCTTAGAGACAATGTTGAAACCAAGACAATTGAGAGCCTTAACAAATTTATTTGGATCATGACCAGCATTATTTGGATCAGACCTGCTCTTCACCTCTACTTCTAGAAGCCAACCTCTGCTAAATAAGACAATGAACAGGGACACATAATAATTCTCCATACTAGAAGATTATTTCTTAACAATGCAAAAAGAAAGTCTTGCTTGCTTTAAAACTTAAAAGAGTAAAAGTACTGGTGAAAATAAATGACCAGGTATCTTTTAGCAATCTCAGACTATTAAACAAATACATGTATAATATTCACTCCATTATTACAACTACCCAAAAAAATAATGTGCTATTGTCACTTATTATCATTGCAGGTAATTCTGTTGTATCAGAATAAAAAAGAAAAAGCTTGAGGAAATTATTGTCATGGATTCAAAATTAATAAGAGTCTATAACAGCAAAAGTACAGATTGATTGAAGAGATTTCACGGTGCTGGGTCTATTTCATAGCTATTTGGCTACAAACAAATTAGTAAAAAAATCTAGTATTTTCTATTTGTACTTCATTATGCTTATGAATTTGTATTTATGCTTATCCACATAAGCATTTCAAGTATCTAAATTTATGCTTATGAGTCCACACTATTGTTTTCTATGTAATGGTTAGTAATGGTTTCTTGATGTTTTGTGTGCACGTTATGATTATTCTGTATGTGGAAAATTTGAAAAAGGTATTTCCTATGTGGTTGAGTGGGTTGTCATGTCTCAATGTCATTGACTATATTTTTGTTATTAATATGAATTGGTTACTTGACAAAAGATAACCATATTTATTAGTTTAAGTATTGATGCAAAAGAAATGAAGCAATACATTAAAAACAATTAGTGGGAATGAATTGATGAGGTGAAGTGGTGCAATTAGATGATTTTCTATCAAGTTTGAAATCTAAAAATTTTAATATTTTTAACTTCCAAAGTTGAATTTTAAAGAGAAAGCCTTCTAGTAAACATGAACTTGAATGGTGATTGCTTGGTCATGAATGAAACATTGTTAAAGCTCTTTGTAATGGTACATTTGGGATTCTTCAATTGTTTTAACTTTTAAACTTCATAAAACAAATAGATAATTTTGGGTTCCTTACATCTTGGAAAACAATTTCAAATCATTAGAATTGGAGATAGCATCAAGTGCTAAGAGCTTGTGGTGAGCAGGCTAAGGTGATGCAAGAATTCCAAAGGCAGACGGCACAGATGGATATGATGGTAATTTTTGTGATTATTTATTTCTAATAGTAGCAATAGTATATCATGGCATCATATTTCATTATTACGATTTTCTCATTTATCAGGTTTGTCTTGATGCTTTCTTAATGCTTTCATTTGTGACTATGTCATTTATGATTTCTAAAATGGAAGAAATGTATAGTTCGTAACATTCATCACAATTTTCCATTGATTTGTTTACTATTTTTCCTAACGAGTCATCATTTTCAGAGAATCTATCTACTTCTCACATTTAGTACATTAGCAATGAATTTGTATATTGCTCATTATGATTTACCTCATTGTGAAGTCCATTTAATGGCAGTGATCATTGTGATTTGAGAGACAAAGAAGCCAAATATTCAAAAAATGACAAGCAAAAATGAAAAAATCTCTACATTTTTAAGACTAGAAGATCTTCACGGATGGTGAGAAAAAATTTCACCATTTAGGATGTTGTAAATGTAGGGAAACATCAAACTCGTACCATGCTAGGATTCAAATTAAATAAATTGAAATAAAATGTGAAGGGACTTACCTCAAAAGTCTTCAGAGATTGTATGCGTTGGGGGGAAAGGTAGATTACGAACCCTAGGAAGGTTTTCCCAGAATCAAGAGTATTGAAGTGTTCTATGTTTACAGGGCGTGAGATTATTTTAACTGGGACTTTAAAGGCATAGGGAGGTAATAAGGGTGGAACTTTTACGACTTGCGAAATTGGGGCAGATATAATAGCCTATGTATTGGGGGGTGTCAAGAGGTTGGGCGCTCTAATGGGCCTTTAATTTGTGGGTGGGGAGAATTTGAATGTGATCTTGTTCAGGCCTCTATGCATGCCTCCACAGGCATAGGGTGAATTTGATTGATATGGGACAATTTTTATTCTACTTCTTCTATTGATTCCTCTGGATTTGTTGTCGGAGATATTTGATCTTGGATTGGAGTGTGATCTATAGGTCTGCACTCCATTTCTTGCTGCGTGTCTAGTCCCGGTATCACAAATTAAAACTTAAACCCTTAACCATCCTCCTACTCCTTCACGTGCTCGGTCAAATGAATTTTCATTTTAAAGTGAAAGATCGTGTTGGTCAAAATTTTGACCAACACAAGTTAGATTTGAATTTTCACTTTAAAGTGAAAGTTCGTGTTGGTCAAAATTTTGACCAACACGGGTTAGATTTTTAAAAAAGAGAAAAAATTTCTTCTGCAATCTAACCAATCTAAACCTTTTTAACTGATGGTCAAAAATTTTGGTCAAAAAATGAGGTCAAATGTAGTAGTGAACCACTCTTACAAATTTACAAACTTGGAAAAGAGGACATCCACATTTGTTCATTCTTGACTCTGAACTTTTACAACAACACTTTGAAACACAAGTGAACTGATTGATGATGAATCCACTAGTAACAATGCACTTTACATTCAACTTTCAAAGTATTATTGTCTAGAATAAGGTAATTACTAGGAGATGTGAATCTTCAGCAAAGAAATGGAAAACACTTCACAACCTTGCTTCTATAGAAAATTCTACACATGCCTTTCTTCTAATCGTATTGAATCTCTTTTCAGATTTAATACTTCCCTAGTAGAGTCACCATTTTGTTTGCTTCTAAATTAATAGCTTTTCAATAACCCAATGATAGGAACAAATACATCTAGAGGTGGCTAATTCTCATTTTCAACATACTTATTTAGACATTGGGGCCAACTATAAGACTATACTCCTTCTTCAAGCTATGAAAAATCTAGGCGGGTGAACCTCAGATTCATTCATATGGTACCAATTTCTAAAACATACATTGAATCTAGATAAAGTATATTAAAACCCAAAGTCTTCTATACTCATGCCAGTAACATAGACATGAAATAGCTAATGACATGACCTATGAACTTGACAAGCTAAGTGTGGTTAAATCCTTTTAGTTCTTCAACATAAAGGGAAAAGACTTTGATTATTGTGTTTATTATCAGCAAAACCAAGGTATGAACAACAAGCATATAGATCTTGTACTTGACCAGTGCTTTATCTATTAGGAAATTCCATAAATCACTAACACACATCCTTGGAAATCATTGATATATCTCATGTATTAGGACCCCAAATCTATCCTATCACTTTGTGAATTAGATCTGCATCAAGACTAAACCTCATACTCGACCTATCCCTCCATGAAATTTGTGACCCTGTCAAATATATCAAGCATTTACTTGGCTCTTTGTTCCAATAGAAAAATATGTTAAGACATAAAAATTTGTTCAAAAACCACAAAACATTACAGACAACATAGATAGGAGACAAGAATCAGACTGAAGATAAAACTCAATTATTGCATTTTACTTATTCCCTTGAAACAAATACATGGCTATGCATGAAATTAACTTATGGAACAACTGAATAGACTAGAACTATATATAAAACTTTATTAATGTTGTTCACATATAGAGAAATGTTGGGCATGAATAGTGGGATTACATCTAGAGCTTTGCTCAATAGTCTAAAAATACCCAACCATCAACCTAGGTGGTATCACAATAATAAAATTAGAACCAACCTTGTGGTATCACAATAATAAAAATTGGAACCCTTAGTCCACTTTTTGGAAATCTTTTAGTACAAAGGATTGCAACAAGATTTATATGGGAGGATAGATGTCAAAATCTTATTGGAAAACAAATATAGTGATATTTATGTGTTACATTTAAAACATTCTCTACATTCGAACAATCTGAGGAAGTAGTTGCAAAGTTTTACAAGTAGCACTTACTGTAGGAGTCTTTAATTTAATTTTGTGTGTCTTTTACTATCTTTAATCATGTATATCTTCAACTGCTTTCCACTAACAGAGCATTAACATCTCCAACTACTTTTAAAATATTTACTTCTTTCTTGGTGGTCATTTAGCGAATTGGATTTCATCTTCATCACTAAATCTGATTTTGTTCCACCTAAAAACTAGATCCTCATTATTGTTGTGTAGATTGAGAATTAATGTTCATCCTTCTTTGCTCCACTTTCGTACTTGAGCTCTACAATATGAGCCTTAAAATAGATGTTTTCTACCACCTCAAGCTCTTCTCCTCATCTACAATCTTACACTAAGTAGTTTACAAAACCTTTTGTAGCATCACCAACATTTAAGTTAATCCTTATGATCCTACAATCATAGCTTTGCATAACATTAGATCTCACCTTTTTTAAAGTTGATGAAAGATCAACCCCACAGCTCCAAAGAATCGCCTACATACAAACACCTATTATAGAAGAGAGAAGCAAAAAGCTATGGAGGCCAAAATTGTTAGATCTAGAGATGAGACATTCTTGATGAGGAAAAAAAGTTGGATTTTATAATCAACAAAGAATTAATATCAATTAATATTTACAATGAGATATCATCCTTACAAAGAAGATCAAAACCCTAAAAAGGTCTAACCTAGGTTACATCATAATAATTAATAAAAAAATTAATTATTAGATGCCTAAAGTTTACCATAAACAACTAAAGTTAATTAGGAAATATCTAAGTACTCTAATACCCCCCCTTAAGATAAACTTAGGGAGTAGCTAAAAACCTAGAAACTACTACAGAAAGTAGACTTGGGTCCTGGAAAACAAGGCTTGATGAGGTACTAAAGCACAACCAAATCTCTATAAAGAGGAAAAATAGACAGAACTACATGGGAAAAACCCTACTCCAAAAAGAGATGGAAAACATGTTGAAAGAACTAGTCAAGGACTAAAGAAGCCTCCAAACCAGGGAATGTCCCAAAAGATAGGAACAAAAGATGATCATGAAGAACATCACTAAGCATGTAGAAGATGCAAAGCTCTTTCAAAAAGTAATAGTTAATCTAAAGAATCTACATTGAAATAGAACCTAACCAAGTAGAGAAAATTGTAATCTACATTAGAATAGGAGGCACACTAAGGCAAACAACTAAACTTGATGATACAGATGGCATAAAATACCAATGCCTGAAGAGTTGATCAATCAAACCAAGGAAGCATGAAAAACAATAGAAGACCCCCCCCCCAGAATGTAGACAAGGATGAGGTGATAGGCAACTAAAAAAGTGGGCCAAAAGAGCTACAAATCAAGGAACCACAATAAAGATGCACAAAAGTGTACATATGTGTGTACTAAGGTCATCAATCTCAGACACGTCATGAGGCTAATGTCAAAAAAGGGACACCACTGGACAAAGGAAGATGGAAAACAAAAGAAAAAAATCAACCCCCATGGCACATTAATCATGAGTTTTGCACATACAATAAGGCAACAGATATGGTGAATCTCAAGAATAAAATAATTTGTATGAGTGTTCTCAGATGACATTGCTTGAATCAAAAGGAAAAATAAGACAAAACAACTTAAACAAAAATATAGAGGCAATATGGCACTTTATCTCAGTGTGTTTGCAAGAATGCAAGCAAATGACATCTAAATAGACCATAAGAGACATAAGACTAATACAATAGATGGTACAAGTTATGATGAATCATATGAAGCAACAAAATCAATCCCCGGACCTGAAACAACCAAGATATCCACTAGAATGCAAAAAAGTAAAAGACTAAATAGAAAGTGCTTAGAGAAAAATCTAGAAAAATAGCTAGCATCACTAAAATGATTTCCAAATCGGAGATTGGATGCTCAAGATATCTCTCTAGGAGTGCAAAATTGTACCCCTAAATTTGACAAAATTGAAAATCACTTATACCATTGTAACAAGATCGAAACCAACTTTTCAGTGATATCTAATTTTTGGAAATGCAGTCTGTATGTTCAAGATATGAGCAAAAATGTGAAGGTAGGTCCAAACAGAGCCCAAGGAGGTGATAGGAATGTTGATGCAGTGCTGACATGACACTAACATTAGCAAGTGATGAATCCAAATTTGATAATCAAATGGTCGTCAAGACAAAAAAAATGCCATAAAATGACCCCTAATGTTGAAAAAAATATCTAGAATGATAGAAAAAAATAGTTCCCCACAAAACAAAGGGTTGATGGCAGAATAAAAACCAATGGCCAAAACAATAAGCAGAGAAAAAATCATGTGCATAGTTTGGAGATTGCAACACTTAAATAAAAAATACCATATAACTGCATGGTCATTGGCCAAATGAGCAACATGCACACCAATAAACATTGCGTGAGAAAGACACATTGAAGTTGAGTTCACCCAAAAAATTCATAGCTCCCAAACCAAAAAATCTCCAAATGCAAGATGGCTTCAAAATCAATTGTATGTGTTGACAAAGCACACCAAGTCCATGGCACACCATAAAAAAGAGTTCAATCAAAAGTCTCTTTTCTCTTTACAATTTGGAGAATTTCTTGTGAGTGTTCACTGTAAGTTTGTAAAATCTCAAAGTTATCCATGGCTAATTAGAACCTAAAAGAACTACTAACAAGTATGGTAGAGGGCTCAAGATCGAGTTACATAGGCTACATTAGAAAATGTGCATCCAAGTCACATAGGTATTAGTATAGCTCAAAGGAAAATTGCCTTAAATAACGTGAAAAATTAACAAGAGTATATCCCTCATAAAATGCATGGTGACCATGAATGCACATGAACCAAAAACTCATCCCTCAATGGGCCCATCACTGACATCAGACACATACCTATCTTCATTAGTGTGATTAGCAATCTATTCAAAACCACCAATTCATTGATATGAAGCCCATGAATTACTAGAAATTTCCATTAAAAGAGAAGGATGGGCATTAAAGATGAGCCCAAGAACTAGGCAAAGACCCATCAATCATGGGTCTAGAGAAAAGAGAAATGCAATGTAGAAGCCCAAGAATACATTGTTGAGAAGGCACTAGACATGGACAGAATTTCCAAGGCCAAGGCTAGGCCAAGAAAGTGGGCTTAATAAACTACCCAATATCCATTAAATACAATGTTTCTCCAAGAATTTGTGAGGGTGAATAGAATGTTGCGATGATGTAGTGAGCCCTCAAAATAAAGCACATAACCCAAAAATCATGGGTGCTCCAAATTCAATGGCATTGTCTCCAAAAGTGGAGTCTCCTAGTGCCAATCACCAAAACTTTCTCCTAATAATCATAAGCTGATCTTGGTCAACAAGTAACTTGGCACAAGCATGTCACATCCAAGGTGAGAACTCCAATCCAAGACTTTCTATATGTAGGTACTCTCTAAGAATGCCTCAATTCACAAGTCAAACAACACCAAACCAAAGGGATATGTGGCATGGATGGGGCACATGGGAAGAGTAGATGTGGGAGTTTGGAGTCACATGGAGGAAGCACCAAATCCAATAAATTTTTCCCAAATAAATTTCTACATTTGGAGCTTGGACGGGCATGAAAAAAGTGCCTTCAAAACTACGTCTTCCAACCTAGAAGTCAAAAGAAACTGCGATTCCAAAAAAAAATGAGACCTTCAATGGAAAAAGTGTGTATAGGTGAAAGTTTTAATGAAATAATCAACCCCTACATCCTCACAAAATTGGCTCACCAAGATAGGTAGTACATAGGGAAAAGGGTCACAGATGGAAGAGCCAATGTATACTTGTGGACGGAGAGGTAAATACGCATACCATCAAGGGATGCAATCAAGGCATGCATTTGCATAGTGCAAGCTAGAAAAATACAATGGATTTGTAGCACTATATAAAATCCACAAGAAAAATCTCTCCACCACCAATAAACTACCCATAGTCCAATAATACAAGTTTTCAATCAAAAAATAATATTTTGATAAAATAAAACTTCTTCCTTAATTTGTGTGCCCAAGTCAAAATGGCCTAGTTGCAAAACAAGAATTGCCTCATATTTTATCAACATCCAAACTAGATTTACTTTATATGGAAATGGGGGTTTTTGAGTGATCGCAATGGTGATGTTTGTTTGGGCTCAAAGTGCTCTGAAAAATAGATTCCTTGAAATCCAATACAAAATCCTTTGAAAGCTATAGATCTTAAAATTAATGTCAAATCTCTCACAAATAGTATAGGGGCATGAAGATTTGGAGCTCTGGTACCATGTTGAAGTTGATGAAAGATCAAACCCATAGCTCCCAAGAATCACCTGCATGCAAACACCTGTTATAGAAGAGAGAAGCAAAAAGCTATGGAGGCAAAAAATTTTAGATCCATAGACGAGACATTCTTGATGAGAAAAAAAGTAGATTACTATAATCAATAATGAATTAATCTCAATTAATGTTTACAATGAGATATCATCCTTATAAAGGAGATTGAAACCCTAAAAAGGTCTAACCTAGGTTGCATCATAATAATTAATAAAGGAATTAATTATTAGATGCCTAGAGTTTAGCTTAATAAACTAGAGTTAATTAGGAAATATCTAATTACTCTAACAACCTTCTCTTGCCTTATAATCTCTTGATCACAATTAACTAAACCTCTTCATAACTTCAGAAGTTACCTCACAACTACTACTTTTACCTCCTGATTATATGCATGGTTGTAGCCTTTCTTCATCATAGCTTCAAAAACCTTTATGTTTTCCTTTACAATCATACACTTAGCATTATTTCTTGACATGGGAACCCTCATTATCTACCCTCACAATCTTATGATCCTCTTTCCTTCATAACATTGGAAGACTTTATTGACATGTGCTTATGTACTTGGCCCCGCTCAACTTTGACATTTCCCTTTTTTATGATCATATGAGCTTACAATCTAATATAGCATCTTAACTCTAAAATTTGAGGCTCTCAATTCTATGAATTCGTGTATCTTCTTAGCTCTTCATCATAATTCTTATGATCTCATGACTATTGTAGCAATCAAACTCCACACACCATGCCCCTTTTAACTTATGAATGGCCTCTACAAGCACCATGTGTCATCTCCTTTGTGGTCAAATCTGCCACATCACTACCTCTTGCCACATGTTATGTTCTCATGTCTTCAGTTCCTTAACCCTTGTAACCTGAGTGACCACATGAATCAAACACTTTTTCAACTTTACAACTCCATTTCTTAACTATGGGTTAAGGCTTGTGATCACATGAATGTCTCTTTTCACATTGTTAAAGCATGTTCTCAAACCTAGCATTTTATGTTGTGATCTTACAATGTGGTTAACTCTGAGTGCATCACCCTGTCACTATAGTTAGGCCTAACTACACAGTTAACTCCATGAATGTGTGTCTACCTACCACTTTTCCATGCATGGATGATGTCATCATCTTCTCATCTGCATTTTCAATCAAAATTTATTAACTTTGGAAGCTGACGAGATGGATGTAGGGACCTCACGCAAACTTGGGGCTCCAAAAGCCTTGTGTCTTAAAGACACTATGGTATATTGTCTTCATGTATTTAATTACCAAAAAAATGCCTTCACCCAATAAATGTGGGACTAAACCTTTTCACTTCCTTTCAATCAAGCTATATCATGTGGTTGCAATCTAAATACTTCTTATTTATCTTAACCACGTGACCACATGAACAAATATCTTTTAGTTATCTTCATCAGGTCAATGATGATCTTTCTTATTAGCACTTGACTATCATGACTGCATGACTGAAGAGTATCTTGAATGTTTCTAACCTAGTCTCTCCTTTGTAGTCAAGTTTCCTAACTATCTACTCACCCCTATGACCATGCGAGAAAAGTTTGTATACATGTCCTTACTATTTTTTCCTAGTCATACTCATCTTAGAGTTTTTATCTTTTGAGGACTAGACCATGAAAACATAATAGTTCACCTTGTAGACACCTAAATTTGATTACACCGCTTTGGTAATCCTATTTAGTTATCTCTAAAGGCATCATTAATTAAATTCCTATTTAATTAATCCTTTGTCATCCCCTAGCTGATTAATTTAATTAATCATCTATAGTCCTAATTGATAAATCAAATAAACCTATTATTTATCAATTAAATCCTTTTCTCCTATCTAATTCCAAAAATCCCCATTTATTAAATAAATATATTTGATAAATAAAATCCCTCAAATCTAAAAACCCCTAACTTATCCCTAATCCTCCATTTAGCCTAATCCATCCCATCCACCCATACTAACCTAGCTTAGCCACTAACTCACCCACCCTCATTAATGCCACCCACTTGCACATCTCTAACATCCCTAATCTAATCCTAAACCCAAGCCTAATCCACCCCCTAATGTTGTCACATTCCCTAAGCAAGTTTAAGACTTTCCTAAACCAAACGAAAGTCTCCCCTCAAAATCCCAACCACCAAGTCATGAGTGCTCTTACAAACCATAAAAGAATCTTACAAGCCCACTCATGACTCTTACATCCATCTTCCACACTCTTCCCTCTTCCACACTCATTCCTCTTACATCTCTCTTACATACTCAACCCCACTCATCATGCCTTTAACCAACCCTTTACCCTACCCTCTCACACTCATCCTCCTTGTGACAAGTGTCACCTTCCCATTGGTGCTAAACAAGCACAATCCATGTGCTCTCCTTTGAGTACATCCTAGCCCTCCTTAAGCCTTCATCTCTCCTTGCATCTTAGCCCTCCATCCCTCAAACCCTTAGCCTATAATTGAATCCCATCCCAAGCCATTCAATCACAATCTTTGAGCTAAAGTTACCATGCTATTTTGAGAACCAAAGTCATCAATCTTAACCTTATAATGCCAAATTGAGAGCTCACAAGGCTACCAATTTTCCATTACCCATCTCCACCATTGAAGCAATTAGGCAAGCAATTGAGCATACATCCGCATCAAAGGACACATCTACAAAATTAAGAAAGCATGAAGTGTTTTCTCTTTTGAGGTTTGCACTTCTTGTTTTTTTTTCTTTGTCTAAACATATATGTGAATTTAGTTTTAGTTTGTCGAAAAACCTCCATAGCCATGGTGCAAGTTCTGCCAAGAATTGGTCAAAATTTTGATCAATGAAGGTAGAAAATTTTGACCAATAAAGGTAGAAATTTTGACCAATGAAGGAAAAAAAATTCGACCAATAAAGGTAGAAATTTTGACCAATGAAGGTTAAAAATTTTGACCAATGAAGGTAGAAATTTTGACCAATGAAGGTCAAAAATTTTGACCAATGAAGGTAGAAATTTTGACCAATGAAGGTAGAAATTTCTACCAACAAGTAGGTGTAAATTTTTTTCCAGGCATTCTATAAAACAGTCACATGCCCTACATATGATATGACATTTTGCATGCATCTTGCACTCTCTCATTCGACTGATGATGGATTACGGAGAGTGATCTGAAACCATGATGCTAAAAAATACACACAATCAAATCCAAAATGAACTTGCATTACAAATGGATTGTGAAAATCTGATATTGTTAATTTTGCATGCATGTCTACCAGGACAAATATATGTTTAAGTTGTGATTGTCTTGGTAGACATGCATGCAATTTTACCAATATCAGATTTCCACAATCCATTTATAGTGCAAGTTCATTTTGGATTTGATTGTGTGTTTTTTAGCATCATGGTTTCATATCACTCTACGTAATCCATCATTAGCCAGATGAGAGAGAGTGCAGGATGCATGCAAAATGTCATATCATACACAAGGCATGTGAACTATTTTATAGAATGCCTGAAAAACACCAACAGTAACTAATATGAAAAATATATAATTAGTTATATGATTGAGACAAATCATGTACCAATGAGTTGGTCAAAATTTTGATTAGAAAAATTTTGACCAATGGGTTGGTCAAATTTGGTCAAAAATTGGGTTGAAAATTTGATCAATGAAGATCAAAAAATGAACCCAAATGCACTAGTACAAGTATGCTCACCAAGTTGACTCTTTGAGTTCAGTCATCAAGTCACCCCATCAAAGTGCCTCATCAAGGTCAGTCTTTAGGTCCACTCATCAAGCTTGCTCACCAAGTTAGCTCACCATGTCACGTCTCTAAGTGGCCTCGCTAAGTCGGCTCGCCAACTTGCCCCACCAAGTTGCCACTTTAAGCCCACTCACCATGTTAGATCGCCAGGTAAAAAGGTAGTTCTATCATTCAACTTAGGATGATTGGAAGAACTTATTATATTTTGTATCTCACAATGATCACTCTGTAAGAGAGCATATTGCCTTTGGCACCCATTCAGTGCAGGCATATAAAGTCTACCATTAGAAATGGCATCATCTTTGAGTATATTTATATTGTCATATCAAACAACTTATCACAATATTTAGAGCATAAATATAAAGTTATATCAGAGACGGCCTACATATTTGCAAATTCTTACTTGTATATCAGACGTAACGAATAGTACAAGGTACTGAGAATTTCCTCAGTCATTGCATGTAATATCCTGTATATCAGAAATAGAAAATACATATCATCTTGATTGTTATGAAATCATAATTATTTTGATTTGAACCATACTGTATATGCATTTGGAATTAAGAATCATTCAAATATTACTTTAATACAAGAAACTATTTCTATATTCATTGAATTGTGAAGAATTCAAGTAGTATCTCGTAATCAGAAACATAAGGAAATTACAACCACCAAATTATGTGGCTAAGAAGTGAGTCTTTAGAGTCTACATTTGCTCATTTTACTATAGACAGCATTTTCCTAAGAAGCTTTACCCCAATTAGGAATTGATACTCCAATGACACATACTCACAACCACTAGTTTTTTGTCCACCAAGGTCCCTGCCAATATTTGAAGGTTGCATATGATGCATGACTACTACTAGGATTTTATCCATAAAAATAAATTCATGTTGTCATAAAAGCCATTGTCTAGTAACATCCTGGCAAATCTCGTGCCTCTAAATTTTTAATGATGTTTGTATATGTCGGATCCCAATTGTGATGGTCGCAAATAACACATTACATATCTTCCTAGAATGTTCTTGATAGGAAGAGATCCCCTATTTTAAAATAATACAAATCAGAGTTACTCCATTTAAAAGTTAGATATACAAATATAGGTGGCACACAGTCTATTAGAAACTTAAGCTTCCACTCTACTTACTAAACATGAGAGTCACAATTGTCGTTTCGGTTATCGCCCATCACAAAAACATAGCCATGAGGCACATGCTGCAAATGGATATAACATGAAATGTAGAGATTTTAGTTAACTTTTTTATTGATCATGTAATCAATGAATAACAAAAGGATATGTGATGTGTGAAACCTCTATCTTTATGGATATTGTAACTATAATTCCCATATGAGTATTGTTTCTAGTGTATCAAATTATGTTAATTTATCAGGATTCAACTGTGTGGAGGGTTTGAGTCAAAACTTATACATTTAGCATATTTTCAGTTTTTTGCTTTAGAATGTTTGAAAATAAGAATAAGCTCATGGACATCATCAAAAATGAAAATACCAATCAGTTTTTAAAAATACAATTTCAACTACACCCCATAGAGTCATTTCAAATGAGGAACTAACTTAACTGTAAACAATTAGCAAAGTGTACTTAATTTTTTAATAATATTTGTTTAAAAAAACATGCATTCAGGCATGAAAAAAATAAAAAAGGAGTTGTGTAAATAAATAAGAGTTGTCAACAAATACTTTTTCACAATTGAACCAGTAGTAGCACACATAAATAGATGCTTTGATATCTGTCAGGAATTACAAAGAAAAAAGTATTTGAACAACAAAATGCTTCACTCTTGAGGAACAAACTCAAATAATCTACATATGCAAATAGTTCAATGCATGCAACTATGAGAGTGATACTTCAAAAGCATCAAATGCCTGCTGAATAGACATGGCATTCTGCCTAGGATTTTTGAAAATCCAAAGATAAAAACAACTTGAAGCAAACTAGAATGAACTAATTAGCATTATCCTCATTGCAAAGGGATTAAGAAATCTACCTTTTGTTTCCCTTCATGGGGATGAAGGGGGTTGTTTCATCCCCTATCACCTCTCAAGGGATATTTTTTTGTGGGACTAGGAAAATTAGAAATAACTAGGAAACCCTCTCAAACACACCTTGTGACCTTTTCAATTTATTCTCAATTTATTCCTATTTGTGCATAACATTAGTAGGTTAGCATTATGCCAAGAGAATGGAATTTATGTATCCTCTTGACTCTAACAAAGACAAAGGGCCATTCTTGTCACTCTTTGGAGGTAAACCATAAACTCTGAAGAGACACTAAGCCAAAATTATTGGGCACACAAAGGTCAAAAAACATGGCAAATGTATAGGACAAATAGAGTCAACTTTTATGAAAATGATAAATATCTCCCAGAAACAATTGAGAAAGGTTCAAAGCACATGCCTCCTCATATCGCTTTAATAGCATTTCTAGACGAGATGTTATCACAGCAGACAAACACTTAGTTGCTACCCTACGAACCTTCCAACTGATATCCTCATCATCGCTATATTCATTAGCACTCTCTCTACATCAACAAAATAGTATTCACATGTTGGTAATAAAATTCATAATTACATGAAAATAAAAGACACCATTGTGCAAAAATTAGATTTTCTCAAGCAAATAATTCTCTTAAGCAATTTTAACATACTCATGCTCCTCGCCATTACTCTCTTCTGTATCTTCTTCCATATTATTAGTGTAGTTTGGATCATAGCTTATGTGCTCTAGAGAAAGTTCCAAAATTGTATCACAATAAACAACCACATCTCTAGCACAACATAGGACAAAACTCTCCAATGCCTACAAATTGCATCTTTAAGGTGATTATTTACAGATTTTTGAATAATCAGGGTTTTCTATTTGAAGAATGAAATCTGAAGATGCATTTCACAAAACATACATATAATTTCAATATAGATGATATGAACTTTTAAAATGGAACCACTAATGTTAACAAATAGTGTGAGATGAAAATACATAATTTCTCTACAACCAAACTCTTTTAATACCTGCAAATTTATATCAATAAATTAGGCAGTTATCTTTCTTTCAGATTTTCTAGTTTTTCTATTCTTGGGCTACATATAACGTTAAAAAAAATTAATATTTCTTTGCCATCCCATCCGGAAGGTGAACATGACAAAAGTTGAACAAAACTATACTAGAAATCTTGAGGGGCTTATTTGTTCTATAATCTTTCAACATTAGTCATACAAAGAGATTACTTTTTAAAATTAAGGGCATTCCATAGCAAGCTTACCCCAAATTCATCTATGCAAACTAACTAATGGGTCATGTTGTTTGCAAGATGATATTAAATTAATAAATGTGATCAAACATCAACAATTGTAAAGCACTCACTACACCAGGACTGTGTCATGAATTTCATTTATGGACAAAAAATTCAAAAACAATGAGATGTGGAAAGGCAAAAGGGAAAAATATATCAAAAAGGAAGTTTGGAAATTTAGATAATGAAGAACTAAAGAAGATTAAATGAAGAATTATGACACTCAAAAATTCAAACCTTAGATATATGCACCCCAAGGCTTCAATGTATTCCTGAGCAATGAATGCATACAAAAATCCCCAAGTTCACACTTGCCCACCGTGGTCCCCTACATTATTAACTAAATATAAATTTTCCTCTAAAAAAACAAATTTAAGTTGTATGTTTTACAGAATCTGAGCTTACATTCAAAATTTTTGAAACATGTAAAAGTTGTTTCTAACAGTACACGGCTTGATCATACATAGAATCTATGCAACTGAACAAAGACAACAACCCATGCTATTTGCTTCAGTCTGCAATGTGTCTCACTCAAATAATAGACTGAATATAATTCTCAAAATTTAGAATCAAATTCACTTCAACGACTGTAAAAATATAAAACTGATGAGTTGTGCTCCATCTCATTCTAAATCATAAAAGATTTCAAAATTAAATTTAGCATGGGGCTCAAATCAACCCTCAGAGGAAAGATCAACTAGGAAATTGAAAAAATGAAGAACATTCTCTTGTATATAGCACTATCCAGCTACTAGGATTGCATAGAGTCTTGTTCATGCATAGTTTGAAATTTCAAAATTCTCTTCACCTAGCTTGTTGCTAATCTAGCAAATATCCAAAGACAAGCTATGTGAACATCTTTAAACATCCAAAAAAAAAAATTCTAGAAAGAGTCAAATAAGTAAATTTGGCCCAAATGGCATACAACACATAAATTTAAAAAAATAAAAATGCATGGAAAAAATATGTAGACATTGAGAATGAATATCATACATATGGCACTAAAAGAAAAAGAGTATCTTCATATTTATCAAACAAATACCTGCTTTTGCAATCTGTGCATTCTCTGTTTTCAGGTAGCTTTAAAAGTCCTTCGAGTATGTGTAGCATCCCAATAATAATGAATGTAAACTCCACAGAAGCTCAATCAAATAGAATAAATAACTGTTGTCTTTACAACAAGTTAAGAAGACTAACCAAAGTTAAGACTAAAAGAAATCTCTAATTCATGTCTTTTCATTACATTCAAAGGAATTTTTGATGAATTTACCATTTTACTTTAGAAAAACTTGAAATCTAGAAAAGCATTAAATTTTCAGTCAGAAGTTATCATGATTAATTCTTCCACAGAAGTTAGCTACTTGGCTGAATTTTAAAATAAGTTCCCCGAAATTGCCTTTTTTTCTAGGAAAATAAGTTATGTGTTTACACTTAATTAAAATTAGTAATATAAAAAGGCAATCAATAAAAAATTATAATGCAAAAAGGGGTTGATAGCCTGTGTACAAGCTTCACCCTATAGCATCTTTAACCCATTATTTTTTCAAAATAAAAAGATTATATTGAGCCCTGATTTTCATAAATATATCTATTTATATAACCTAAATTGAAAAAACCTAAAAGATATGTGACCACCCTCCACCATAAGCAACTTGTATATTTTGGGCAACTTCCAACACCATCACAACAAACAAACTTAATAAAAAGATACACAGGTCAGGAAGACAAAAGACTATGCTAGACAACAACATGCAGACTATCAAATCTTCTGCTTTTCTACCCAAATGGCCATGGCCCAAACTATGGTTATTCTGTAGATGATGTTCTACTACAAACAAATTAGCTCTTTATGTCATTGTAGTTTCCTTCCATTTGCTCCCCTTCTCACATCAATAGGCATCCAGCCCTGTTTCAATCCTTTAGTTGTATTTCCCAGTATGTTTACCATTCCAAAATGGATTCCTTTAGCTATTTTTTACTTTGAGCTTGTGATGCACAGAGCTCAAACACTTGCACCTTTTTTGTAAATCCAAATTTAAATCCTGACCACCAGTTAGGCTTTCCAAACTACCACTACAGACCACCAACCCAAAAATGTGCTATGACAACAGCCAAATCCAGAATGAATGCTCAGTGCAAACCCACCAACCCAAGGAACCATTTGACCACATATGAGAAAAGAGGGGCCAACTGCCAGATCAAAAATGTCCCAATTGCATCATTCCTGTGCACCTAATAGGAACAGTTTGCCCTACCCATATGGGTGTTGGCTCAAATTACCCAGAACACCTTGCATATTATTATCCTCCTCTTCCCAACAAAATATGGTATGTACTTTTAAGTTTTACATCGTCCTGCATCTACTTCAAAGTGTCAAAGTTTTGAAGCTTATGTGTGTTCTATACCTACTTTACATACTTAGTTACCCATACTAGTAACTCCCCTCATATTCCTTAAATCTACCTTGCCCCACATTCAAAATTCAACATTTCTATCTAAATCACAGTCTGTGACTCTAGGCAATGTAAAAAGATTTTCTTTCTATTTTTGGTGTTTATGCCTTTCTTGCCAGAAAATGTACTTCTCTCTATCACAACATGATTATTGAATGAAAACAATGTGTAAACATGTATTACTGTTGACCATGAGATACATCACTCTGTTAAATTAAATAGACATTCCACATTTCCTACCCTTTTTTTTGTCATTCTTAGGAAATGCTACATTACTTGAGAGAGTCCAATGTCTAAATATTCTAAGAAATGTTTCACATCTTGATGCAACAAAGCCAAAGCCAGACTAGATTTGAGCTCCTTGAAGACTATAAGCAGCCGCAGTTGTCATGAATAGAGTTAATACTTATAGTTCTATCCTTTGGGAGGATGTTGATATCTTAGGGAGAGTTGGGGCCAAAATGATTTTGAGATTCTATGAACTTCGACTAGTGAAAAAGGGTCAAAAGAGAACTATTTGTGGTTACAAAGCTAGAAGAAATGTTTCTTGATGTAAGATATATAAATGTATATACAAACATTCTCCACAATGTTGTTCCCACTAGCTTGATGATTTGAACTATCCTTAAAGAATAATTTCCAGATCTGTGTGCAAGCTAAAAAATAAACACAGATAGAAAGGATGGAACTCTTAAACAATAGAAAGGAATAAAGTACATTCCCTTAGTTAGCAGCAATCAACAAATTAGTGGAACAATATAATGATTAATGAAGTACATAGTTCCTGACTTTTGTTGGCAACATTACTATGCCTTATTTGTCAATTAACTCAAGAGATGCATTTAGTGCAACACTCAAAAATGAATAATAGCTACATATAGCCAGCACTGAAAGTATTCCAAATTGTATTACACAAAAATAGATCTCTCCAACATACTATGTCAGTATAAAAGGAGTGACACCATTATCCAGAATTCCATGCTAATAGTAGGAATGTATCCACATAAGCATTTGAAGACTCATAAGCATAAATAAAGATGCTTGAAATGCTTTCCATATTATCACATGAACATCATAAATACAAGCCATAATTCTTATCCAATCAGACCTCACAAACACCTTTCATAACAGATCCAAACAAAACATATGGGCACCAATCATACTACTAATGTACTTGAAAAACAAACAAATGTTGGCTTACACTTCAACATGATGGTCAAGGAAATAAAGCAGCTAGAAACTCAGCTTAAAAGAAGATAGCATACCTTCTTTCTGAAATAAAAGAGTATGAACATTTTATTTGAAGTGTCCTATGGCAAAAATAAAGAGTCAAAAAAAGAAAATGTCAACAAACTTTGAAGATAGCAAAACTCAAATTAAAAAAAGCTCTAGAAGATAAGCACTTCAGCAAAGTCAACCTTAGAGACAATGTTGAAACCAAGACAATTGAGAGCCTTAACAAATTTATTTGGATCATGACCAGCATTATTTGGATCAGACCTGCTCTTCACCTCTACTTCTAGAAGCCAACCTCTGCTAAATAAGACAATGAACAGGGACACATAATAATTCTCCATACTAGAAGATTATTTCTTAACAATGCAAAAAGAAAGTCTTGCTTGCTTTAAAACTTAAAAGAGTAAAAGTACTGGTGAAAATAAATGACCAGGTATCTTTTAGCAATCTCAGACTATTAAACAAATACATGTATAATATTCACTCCATTATTACAACTACCCAAAAAAATAATGTGCTATTGTCACTTATTATCATTGCAGGTAATTCTGTTGTATCAGAATAAAAAAGAAAAAGCTTGAGGAAATTATTGTCATGGATTCAAAATTAATAAGAGTCTATAACAGCAAAAGTACAGATTGATTGAAGAGATTTCACGGTGCTGGGTCTATTTCATAGCTATTTGGCTACAAACAAATTAGTAAAAAAATCTAGTATTTTCTATTTGTACTTCATTATGCTTATGAATTTGTATTTATGCTTATCCACATAAGCATTTCAAGTATCTAAATTTATGCTTATGAGTCCACACTATTGTTTTCTATGTAATGGTTAGTAATGGTTTCTTGATGTTTTGTGTGCACGTTATGATTATTCTGTATGTGGAAAATTTGAAAAAGGTATTTCCTATGTGGTTGAGTGGGTTGTCATGTCTCAATGTCATTGACTATATTTTTGTTATTAATATGAATTGGTTACTTGACAAAAGATAACCATATTTATTAGTTTAAGTATTGATGCAAAAGAAATGAAGCAATACATTAAAAACAATTAGTGGGAATGAATTGATGAGGTGAAGTGGTGCAATTAGATGATTTTCTATCAAGTTTGAAATCTAAAAATTTTAATATTTTTAACTTCCAAAGTTGAATTTTAAAGAGAAAGCCTTCTAGTAAACATGAACTTGAATGGTGATTGCTTGGTCATGAATGAAACATTGTTAAAGCTCTTTGTAATGGTACATTTGGGATTCTTCAATTGTTTTAACTTTTAAACTTCATAAAACAAATAGATAATTTTGGGTTCCTTACATCTTGGAAAACAATTTCAAATCATTAGAATTGGAGATAGCATCAAGTGCTAAGAGCTTGTGGTGAGCAGGCTAAGGTGATGCAAGAATTCCAAAGGCAGACGGCACAGATGGATATGATGGTAATTTTTGTGATTATTTATTTCTAATAGTAGCAATAGTATATCATGGCATCATATTTCATTATTACGATTTTCTCATTTATCAGGTTTGTCTTGATGCTTTCTTAATGCTTTCATTTGTGACTATGTCATTTATGATTTCTAAAATGGAAGAAATGTATAGTTCGTAACATTCATCACAATTTTCCATTGATTTGTTTACTATTTTTCCTAACGAGTCATCATTTTCAGAGAATCTATCTACTTCTCACATTTAGTACATTAGCAATGAATTTGTATATTGCTCATTATGATTTACCTCATTGTGAAGTCCATTTAATGGCAGTGATCATTGTGATTTGAGAGACAAAGAAGCCAAATATTCAAAAAATGACAAGCAAAAATGAAAAAATCTCTACATTTTTAAGACTAGAAGATCTTCACGGATGGTGAGAAAAAATTTCACCATTTAGGATGTTGTAAATGTAGGGAAACATCAAACTCGTACCATGCTAGGATTCAAATTAAATAAATTGAAATAAAATGTGAAGGGACTTACCTCAAAAGTCTTCAGAGATTGTATGCGTTGGGGGGAAAGGTAGATTACGAACCCTAGGAAGGTTTTCCCAGAATCAAGAGTATTGAAGTGTTCTATGTTTACAGGGCGTGAGATTATTTTAACTGGGACTTTAAAGGCATAGGGAGGTAATAAGGGTGGAACTTTTACGACTTGCGAAATTGGGGCAGATATAATAGCCTATGTATTGGGGGGTGTCAAGAGGTTGGGCGCTCTAATGGGCCTTTAATTTGTGGGTGGGGAGAATTTGAATGTGATCTTGTTCAGGCCTCTATGCATGCCTCCACAGGCATAGGGTGAATTTGATTGATATGGGACGATTTTTATTCTACTTCTTCTATTGATTCCTCTGGATTTGTTGTCGGAGATATTTGATCTTGGATTGGAGTGTGATCTATAGGTCTGCACTCCATTTCTTGCTGCGTGTCTAGTCCCGGTATCACAAATTAAAACTTAAACCCTTAACCATCCTCCTACTCCTTCACGTGCTCGGTCAAATGAATTTTCATTTTAAAGTGAAAGATCGTGTTGGTCAAAATTTTGACCAACACAAGTTAGATTTGAATTTTCACTTTAAAGTGAAAGTTCGTGTTGGTCAAAATTTTGACCAACACGGGTTAGATTTTTAAAAAAGAGAAAAAATTTCTTCTGCAATCTAACCAATCTAAACCTTTTTAACTGATGGTCAAAAATTTTGGTCAAAAAATGAGGTCAAATGTAGTAGTGAACCACTCTTACAAATTTACAAACTTGGAAAAGAGGACATCCACATTTGTTCATTCTTGACTCTGAACTTTTACAACAACACTTTGAAACACAAGTGAACTGATTGATGATGAATCCACTAGTAACAATGCACTTTACATTCAACTTTCAAAGTATTATTGTCTAGAATAAGGTAATTACTAGGAGATGTGAATCTTCAGCAAAGAAATGGAAAACACTTCACAACCTTGCTTCTATAGAAAATTCTACACATGCCTTTCTTCTAATCGTATTGAATCTCTTTTCAGATTTAATACTTCCCTAGTAGAGTCACCATTTTGTTTGCTTCTAAATTAATAGCTTTTCAATAACCCAATGATAGGAACAAATACATCTAGAGGTGGCTAATTCTCATTTTCAACATACTTATTTAGACATTGGGGCCAACTATAAGACTATACTCCTTCTTCAAGCTATGAAAAATCTAGGCGGGTGAACCTCAGATTCATTCATATGGTACCAATTTCTAAAACATACATTGAATCTAGATAAAGTATATTAAAACCCAAAGTCTTCTATACTCATGCCAGTAACATAGACATGAAATAGCTAATGACATGACCTATGAACTTGACAAGCTAAGTGTGGTTAAATCCTTTTAGTTCTTCAACATAAAGGGAAAAGACTTTGATTATTGTGTTTATTATCAGCAAAACCAAGGTATGAACAACAAGCATATAGATCTTGTACTTGACCAGTGCTTTATCTATTAGGAAATTCCATAAATCACTAACACACATCCTTGGAAATCATTGATATATCTCATGTATTAGGACCCCAAATCTATCCTATCACTTTGTGAATTAGATCTGCATCAAGACTAAACCTCATACTCGACCTATCCCTCCATGAAATTTGTGACCCTGTCAAATATATCAAGCATTTACTTGGCTCTTTGTTCCAATAGAAAAATATGTTAAGACATAAAAATTTGTTCAAAAACCACAAAACATTACAGACAACATAGATAGGAGACAAGAATCAGACTGAAGATAAAACTCAATTATTGCATTTTACTTATTCCCTTGAAACAAATACATGGCTATGCATGAAATTAACTTATGGAACAACTGAATAGACTAGAACTATATATAAAACTTTATTAATGTTGTTCACATATAGAGAAATGTTGGGCATGAATAGTGGGATTACATCTAGAGCTTTGCTCAATAGTCTAAAAATACCCAACCATCAACCTAGGTGGTATCACAATAATAAAATTAGAACCAACCTTGTGGTATCACAATAATAAAAATTGGAACCCTTAGTCCACTTTTTGGAAATCTTTTAGTACAAAGGATTGCAACAAGATTTATATGGGAGGATAGATGTCAAAATCTTATTGGAAAACAAATATAGTGATATTTATGTGTTACATTTAAAACATTCTCTACATTCGAACAATCTGAGGAAGTAGTTGCAAAGTTTTACAAGTAGCACTTACTGTAGGAGTCTTTAATTTAATTTTGTGTGTCTTTTACTATCTTTAATCATGTATATCTTCAACTGCTTTCCACTAACAGAGCATTAACATCTCCAACTACTTTTAAAATATTTACTTCTTTCTTGGTGGTCATTTAGCGAATTGGATTTCATCTTCATCACTAAATCTGATTTTGTTCCACCTAAAAACTAGATCCTCATTATTGTTGTGTAGATTGAGAATTAATGTTCATCCTTCTTTGCTCCACTTTCGTACTTGAGCTCTACAATATGAGCCTTAAAATAGATGTTTTCTACCACCTCAAGCTCTTCTCCTCATCTACAATCTTACACTAAGTAGTTTACAAAACCTTTTGTAGCATCACCAACATTTAAGTTAATCCTTATGATCCTACAATCATAGCTTTGCATAACATTAGATCTCACCTTTTTTAAAGTTGATGAAAGATCAACCCCACAGCTCCAAAGAATCGCCTACATACAAACACCTATTATAGAAGAGAGAAGCAAAAAGCTATGGAGGCCAAAATTGTTAGATCTAGAGATGAGACATTCTTGATGAGGAAAAAAAGTTGGATTTTATAATCAACAAAGAATTAATATCAATTAATATTTACAATGAGATATCATCCTTACAAAGAAGATCAAAACCCTAAAAAGGTCTAACCTAGGTTACATCATAATAATTAATAAAAAAATTAATTATTAGATGCCTAAAGTTTACCATAAACAACTAAAGTTAATTAGGAAATATCTAAGTACTCTAATACCCCCCCTTAAGATAAACTTAGGGAGTAGCTAAAAACCTAGAAACTACTACAGAAAGTAGACTTGGGTCCTGGAAAACAAGGCTTGATGAGGTACTAAAGCACAACCAAATCTCTATAAAGAGGAAAAATAGACAGAACTACATGGGAAAAACCCTACTCCAAAAAGAGATGGAAAACATGTTGAAAGAACTAGTCAAGGACTAAAGAAGCCTCCAAACCAGGGAATGTCCCAAAAGATAGGAACAAAAGATGATCATGAAGAACATCACTAAGCATGTAGAAGATGCAAAGCTCTTTCAAAAAGTAATAGTTAATCTAAAGAATCTACATTGAAATAGAACCTAACCAAGTAGAGAAAATTGTAATCTACATTAGAATAGGAGGCACACTAAGGCAAACAACTAAACTTGATGATACAGATGGCATAAAATACCAATGCCTGAAGAGTTGATCAATCAAACCAAGGAAGCATGAAAAACAATAGAAGACCCCCCCCCCAGAATGTAGACAAGGATGAGGTGATAGGCAACTAAAAAAGTGGGCCAAAAGAGCTACAAATCAAGGAACCACAATAAAGATGCACAAAAGTGTACATATGTGTGTACTAAGGTCATCAATCTCAGACACGTCATGAGGCTAATGTCAAAAAAGGGACACCACTGGACAAAGGAAGATGGAAAACAAAAGAAAAAAATCAACCCCCATGGCACATTAATCATGAGTTTTGCACATACAATAAGGCAACAGATATGGTGAATCTCAAGAATAAAATAATTTGTATGAGTGTTCTCAGATGACATTGCTTGAATCAAAAGGAAAAATAAGACAAAACAACTTAAACAAAAATATAGAGGCAATATGGCACTTTATCTCAGTGTGTTTGCAAGAATGCAAGCAAATGACATCTAAATAGACCATAAGAGACATAAGACTAATACAATAGATGGTACAAGTTATGATGAATCATATGAAGCAACAAAATCAATCCCCGGACCTGAAACAACCAAGATATCCACTAGAATGCAAAAAAGTAAAAGACTAAATAGAAAGTGCTTAGAGAAAAATCTAGAAAAATAGCTAGCATCACTAAAATGATTTCCAAATCGGAGATTGGATGCTCAAGATATCTCTCTAGGAGTGCAAAATTGTACCCCTAAATTTGACAAAATTGAAAATCACTTATACCATTGTAACAAGATCGAAACCAACTTTTCAGTGATATCTAATTTTTGGAAATGCAGTCTGTATGCCCAAGATATGAGCAAAAATGTGAAGGTAGGTCCAAACAGAGCCCAAGGAGGTGATAGGAATGTTGATGCAGTGCTGACATGACACTAACATTAGCAAGTGATGAATCCAAATTTGATAATCAAATGGTCGTCAAGACAAAAAAAATGCCATAAAATGACCCCTAATGTTGAAAAAAATATCTAGAATGATAGAAAAAAATAGTTCCCCACAAAACAAAGGGTTGATGGCAGAATAAAAACCAATGGCCAAAACAATAAGCAGAGAAAAAATCATGTGCATAGTTTGGAGATTGCAACACTTAAATAAAAAATACCATATAACTGCATGGTCATTGGCCAAATGAGCAACATGCACACCAATAAACATTGCGTGAGAAAGACACATTGAAGTTGAGTTCACCCAAAAAATTCATAGCTCCCAAACCAAAAAATCTCCAAATGCAAGATGGCTTCAAAATCAATTGTATGTGTTGACAAAGCACACCAAGTCCATGGCACACCATAAAAAAGAGTTCAATCAAAAGTCTCTTTTCTCTTTACAATTTGGAGAATTTCTTGTGAGTGTTCACTGTAAGTTTGTAAAATCTCAAAGTTATCCATGGCTAATTAGAACCTAAAAGAACTACTAACAAGTATGGTAGAGGGCTCAAGATCGAGTTACATAGGCTACATTAGAAAATGTGCATCCAAGTCACATAGGTATTAGTATAGCTCAAAGGAAAATTGCCTTAAATAACGTGAAAAATTAACAAGAGTATATCCCTCATAAAATGCATGGTGACCATGAATGCACATGAACCAAAAACTCATCCCTCAATGGGCCCATCACTGACATCAGACACATACCTATCTTCATTAGTGTGATTAGCAATCTATTCAAAACCACCAATTCATTGATATGAAGCCCATGAATTACTAGAAATTTCCATTAAAAGAGAAGGATGGGCATTAAAGATGAGCCCAAGAACTAGGCAAAGACCCATCAATCATGGGTCTAGAGAAAAGAGAAATGCAATGTAGAAGCCCAAGAATACATTGTTGAGAAGGCACTAGACATGGACAGAATTTCCAAGGCCAAGGCTAGGCCAAGAAAGTGGGCTTAATAAACTACCCAATATCCATTAAATACAATGTTTCTCCAAGAATTTGTGAGGGTGAATAGAATGTTGCGATGATGTAGTGAGCCCTCAAAATAAAGCACATAACCCAAAAATCATGGGTGCTCCAAATTCAATGGCATTGTCTCCAAAAGTGGAGTCTCCTAGTGCCAATCACCAAAACTTTCTCCTAATAATCATAAGCTGATCTTGGTCAACAAGTAACTTGGCACAAGCATGTCACATCCAAGGTGAGAACTCCAATCCAAGACTTTCTATATGTAGGTACTCTCTAAGAATGCCTCAATTCACAAGTCAAACAACACCAAACCAAAGGGATATGTGGCATGGATGGGGCACATGGGAAGAGTAGATGTGGGAGTTTGGAGTCACATGGAGGAAGCACCAAATCCAATAAATTTTTCCCAAATAAATTTCTACATTTGGAGCTTGGACGGGCATGAAAAAAGTGCCTTCAAAACTACGTCTTCCAACCTAGAAGTCAAAAGAAACTGCGATTCCAAAAAAAAATGAGACCTTCAATGGAAAAAGTGTGTATAGGTGAAAGTTTTAATGAAATAATCAACCCCTACATCCTCACAAAATTGGCTCACCAAGATAGGTAGTACATAGGGAAAAGGGTCACAGATGGAAGAGCCAATGTATACTTGTGGACGGAGAGGTAAATACGCATACCATCAAGGGATGCAATCAAGGCATGCATTTGCATAGTGCAAGCTAGAAAAATACAATGGATTTGTAGCACTATATAAAATCCACAAGAAAAATCTCTCCACCACCAATAAACTACCCATAGTCCAATAATACAAGTTTTCAATCAAAAAATAATATTTTGATAAAATAAAACTTCTTCCTTAATTTGTGTGCCCAAGTCAAAATGGCCTAGTTGCAAAACAAGAATTGCCTCATATTTTATCAACATCCAAACTAGATTTACTTTATATGGAAATGGGGGTTTTTGAGTGATCGCAATGGTGATGTTTGTTTGGGCTCAAAGTGCTCTGAAAAATAGATTCCTTGAAATCCAATACAAAATCCTTTGAAAGCTATAGATCTTAAAATTAATGTCAAATCTCTCACAAATAGTATAGGGGCATGAAGATTTGGAGCTCTGGTACCATGTTGAAGTTGATGAAAGATCAAACCCATAGCTCCCAAGAATCACCTGCATGCAAACACCTGTTATAGAAGAGAGAAGCAAAAAGCTATGGAGGCAAAAAATTTTAGATCCATAGACGAGACATTCTTGATGAGAAAAAAAGTAGATTACTATAATCAATAATGAATTAATCTCAATTAATGTTTACAATGAGATATCATCCTTATAAAGGAGATTGAAACCCTAAAAAGGTCTAACCTAGGTTGCATCATAATAATTAATAAAGGAATTAATTATTAGATGCCTAGAGTTTAGCTTAATAAACTAGAGTTAATTAGGAAATATCTAATTACTCTAACAACCTTCTCTTGCCTTATAATCTCTTGATCACAATTAACTAAACCTCTTCATAACTTCAGAAGTTACCTCACAACTACTACTTTTACCTCCTGATTATATGCATGGTTGTAGCCTTTCTTCATCATAGCTTCAAAAACCTTTATGTTTTCCTTTACAATCATACACTTAGCATTATTTCTTGACATGGGAACCCTCATTATCTACCCTCACAATCTTATGATCCTCTTTCCTTCATAACATTGGAAGACTTTATTGACATGTGCTTATGTACTTGGCCCCGCTCAACTTTGACATTTCCCTTTTTTATGATCATATGAGCTTACAATCTAATATAGCATCTTAACTCTAAAATTTGAGGCTCTCAATTCTATGAATTCGTGTATCTTCTTAGCTCTTCATCATAATTCTTATGATCTCATGACTATTGTAGCAATCAAACTCCACACACCATGCCCCTTTTAACTTATGAATGGCCTCTACAAGCACCATGTGTCATCTCCTTTGTGGTCAAATCTGCCACATCACTACCTCTTGCCACATGTTATGTTCTCATGTCTTCAGTTCCTTAACCCTTGTAACCTGAGTGACCACATGAATCAAACACTTTTTCAACTTTACAACTCCATTTCTTAACTATGGGTTAAGGCTTGTGATCACATGAATGTCTCTTTTCACATTGTTAAAGCATGTTCTCAAACCTAGCATTTTATGTTGTGATCTTACAATGTGGTTAACTCTGAGTGCATCACCCTGTCACTATAGTTAGGCCTAACTACACAGTTAACTCCATGAATGTGTGTCTACCTACCACTTTTCCATGCATGGATGATGTCATCATCTTCTCATCTGCATTTTCAATCAAAATTTATTAACTTTGGAAGCTGACGAGATGGATGTAGGGACCTCACGCAAACTTGGGGCTCCAAAAGCCTTGTGTCTTAAAGACACTATGGTATATTGTCTTCATGTATTTAATTACCAAAAAAATGCCTTCACCCAATAAATGTGGGACTAAACCTTTTCACTTCCTTTCAATCAAGCTATATCATGTGGTTGCAATCTAAATACTTCTTATTTATCTTAACCACGTGACCACATGAACAAATATCTTTTAGTTATCTTCATCAGGTCAATGATGATCTTTCTTATTAGCACTTGACTATCATGACTGCATGACTGAAGAGTATCTTGAATGTTTCTAACCTAGTCTCTCCTTTGTAGTCAAGTTTCCTAACTATCTACTCACCCCTATGACCATGCGAGAAAAGTTTGTATACATGTCCTTACTATTTTTTCCTAGTCATACTCATCTTAGAGTTTTTATCTTTTGAGGACTAGACCATGAAAACATAATAGTTCACCTTGTAGACACCTAAATTTGATTACACCGCTTTGGTAATCCTATTTAGTTATCTCTAAAGGCATCATTAATTAAATTCCTATTTAATTAATCCTTTGTCATCCCCTAGCTGATTAATTTAATTAATCATCTATAGTCCTAATTGATAAATCAAATAAACCTATTATTTATCAATTAAATCCTTTTCTCCTATCTAATTCCAAAAATCCCCATTTATTAAATAAATATATTTGATAAATAAAATCCCTCAAATCTAAAAACCCCTAACTTATCCCTAATCCTCCATTTAGCCTAATCCATCCCATCCACCCATACTAACCTAGCTTAGCCACTAACTCACCCACCCTCATTAATGCCACCCACTTGCACATCTCTAACATCCCTAATCTAATCCTAAACCCAAGCCTAATCCACCCCCTAATGTTGTCACATTCCCTAAGCAAGTTTAAGACTTTCCTAAACCAAATGAAAGTCTCCCCTCAAAATCCCAACCACCAAGTCATGAGTGCTCTTACAAACCATAAAAGAATCTTACAAGCCCACTCATGACTCTTACATCCATCTTCCACACTCTTCCCTCTTCCACACTCATTCCTCTTACATCTCTCTTACATACTCAACCCCACTCATCATGCCTTTAACCAACCCTTTACCCTACCCTCTCACACTCATCCTCCTTGTGACAAGTGTCACCTTCCCATTGGTGCTAAACAAGCACAATCCATGTGCTCTCCTTTGAGTACATCCTAGCCCTCCTTAAGCCTTCATCTCTCCTTGCATCTTAGCCCTCCATCCCTCAAACCCTTAGCCTATAATTGAATCCCATCCCAAGCCATTCAATCACAATCTTTGAGCTAAAGTTACCATGCTATTTTGAGAACCAAAGTCATCAATCTTAACCTTATAATGCCAAATTGAGAGCTCACAAGGCTACCAATTTTCCATTACCCATCTCCACCATTGAAGCAATTAGGCAAGCAATTGAGCATACATCCGCATCAAAGGACAAATCTACAAAATTAAGAAAGCATGAAGTGTTTTCTCTTTTGAGGTTTGCACTTCTTGTTTTTTTTTCTTTGTCTAAACATATATGTGAATTTAGTTTTAGTTTGTGAATGTTTACTTTATTGTTAATGTTCCTTGCACACTATATCTTGTTCTACACACCTAAACATTATCAAGGATTGTTATACCTTTTTATTTAGGTGACCGTGCGACTGGAGTTTGATCTAATTTTTTGTGATCATGTGAAAATTCAAATTTAGATTGTGTGATTCTGAATCACTTCATCGCAACTCATAATATCTTAATCTTGACACCACATGCAACCTTGTGATCAATAGCTTGTTGTCTCTTTTCCACTTAAACTTAATAGTTAGCTCTAATAGTTGTGAAGCCAAGTTGACCTATTAATGATTGATTCAAATCCTCACATCTATAAACTTTGACATTTATTTTAGGTTAGTGATGTTGTGATAACTATTTTTGTTGAATACTCCCTTATATCACAACTTCACAGCTTAAAATCCTTTAAGTCATAATTAATCTATGATCATACGACTGACAGTGAATCACTCCTTCACAACCTAAACTTGGATGTTAGCACTAACCTTTGTGAGGTTACGATGACCATTTTGTTGACTAGTTTACTTCTGCTAAAATAGTTAGTGATTATAATGGAGCGATGGAGAGACCAAGACAATTTCACAAGATTGCAATTTAAAACATGCTGAGGCAAGACTTTATAATATAAAAAATGGCCAAGGAACCTAGGGATATGGAAAATTAAATGAATGACCATGGTTTTGATGTATCCATCTTTCATACTTTCATGTCAATTTATGAATAGTTGATTAGAATCATAGGACATGACTATTTTCTAGGGTTTGAATGATAAATGACACATTTTCAGAACCCCTAAGTAGCAAAAACACAATTTCTTCCTAGTTTTCACAAGGTATTTCAAAATATTTGGTTGGGTGAAAAATCAGGCCAACAAATGACTCTACAACTTGATTTGAACTGAAAACTTTGTTCTTATTTTTCAAAATTGTTTTTATTTTTCTTATTTTTACATATCTTCCATGCTATACATATTGTCACCTTCATGTTTATAAGTATGTACATATGCTTCCTTTATATACCTTCCCCTTATATGTTGTACTTTCCTCCTTGTATACTTTCCCCCTTGTTTTTGTTACAAATGCCAAAAATTTACAAGGCTATACCAAAATTAGAAAGAAAATCATGATGTACCTTAAAAATTACAAAAAAATCCTTGTCCCAGTTATCTTCTAGCACCTTCAAGATTTGTAGATCAATTTGAAGCTCTATTGATAATTCAAGCATGTGTTCTAAAATTAACATATTTGTGTCTTTGACCAATGTCCTTGCATGATCCATTCTCTTTGGCATAGTGTCCATGTGGGGAAGTATTATTCTTTGTATATCAATCAATGTTGCTCTTGTTTTGGCCTCTTCCTTTAGCAGTTATGCCTGAAGAACTGTCAAAAATCTAATTTTTGCAAAATGAATGGAATTGGATCTTAGATTGAATGCCAACTAATTTGCACTATCCTTCAAGTCTATATCAATTTTGGTCAATTTCTCTTTCATTTCCTTGCTAAAGTTATTGGAATCACTTAACTTTACAAATAAAGATACGATATTGTTTACAAAAATTTCTAATGCAAAAATTAAAGTAAATAGTTCTATTTGATCAATTGTTATCTTCTATGCTACATTTTCTAGCACTTTTTTCTCAAACTTCTTTTTAGCTTTCATAAGGATTTATCCTACCCATTAGTGTCCTCGTTGAACTTATTAACAATATCAATTAATTGATCAATGCTAGAGTCTTTATCATTTACCTCTATATATAGAGCATCCAAAAATATTTCTTTGATGTCTTCCAAAACTTTCCTTCTATCTCTTTCAGCACTTAGCATCTGTTGCTTGGCTCTTTTCTTCCACAATTCTTCCAAAATATCCATTTGTTCAGCAGATAGATTGGATTGGTCCTAGTTTGGGATCACAATATCATCATCTACATATATGTCATCAATAGTCTTATGTTTTCATTTGCTTTTGACTTATAAGGAAGGAATAATTTATTTACCTTTTTCAACCAAGTCCTTCTATTGATGTAGTTTGTTTGAGACTGTGGGAGCCTGTTGCTTGGTTACCTCTAGGAGAGAGGTAGGTGAAGGTGTGATAGTCTTCTCTTCACTTCTTGTTTGAATTGTGTTAACTCAACATAGTATTTCTCAAAAGTTTCCTTGGGTGGAGTGAAGTGAAGTCATGCCATGACCTCTATAGTAATCTTCTTAGAATCAAAATCCTCAATTATCTAAATCTCTGGAAGATCTCCTTCTTCCTTAATATCAAAAATTATTTTCCACATATTTATTGTGGATTGCACAACATCTATCTTATTGGAAAAAATTTGGAAAGCTTTAAATATAGGACTATGTCTACCTTCATGATTCAACATTGCCTCCTTGATTTCTTTGTTAGAGAGATTAGGCACCAACTTTCTTTAGATTTTCTCTCTGATGTATTTTTTTGTTTTCACTACATTAGTCTAATAGTGAGAGACATCCTTTAGTAGGGCTTTGGGATATTTCCCTCTAATTTTAGAAAGTTCATATTTTCATTTTTCCATCTTCTCAACCATTTCATCTTCAATCTACTTCTACTCATCCTTGCTTCTTGTATCATATTTTATAAATCTGAAATCTACCATTCCACTACCTTCTTTTAATGTCTTCAGTCTTTGTTCAAAGGTAGGTAGGTGGCTTCTTGAAATAGGAGTATTGTCTTCATCATCATCATCAAGCTTCAATTTCTCTCTTTTCCTCCTTGGCTTGGTGGCAGTAAGCACAAGAGTAGACCTTGTTGTTCTCTTTGGTGGAGGCTTTTTTGGGGTCTTCACCTTCTTCTTAGGAGGTTCATTTGCCTCTTCTTCTACTTCATCTTCACTTGCATCTTCTTCTTCATCTTCCTCTTCTATAACATCACCCTTTCCTTCAATGAGTTCAAGAGATGAATCTAATTTGGAAAGTTTCTTTCCTATGCTTTCTAGCCTCTTCTTTCCTCTCTTAAGAATTTGATAAGTCTGAATCTCAAGTGAGATTCTTGTCTTGGCTTCCTCATATGTTCCAAAATATGTTTCCTTGGGGTCTACAGTAATACAAGTGAAAGGAAAACACTCCAAAGATATGCTAATATCTCTTCCTAGATACCAACTCACGAAAAAGGAAAAGGTGAAATGGTCTTACACACACACACACCAACTTCATCCTCTCAAACTCACCCTATCTTCCAAGTAGTCGAACACCTTCCCCAAAGCACAAATCCACCCATACACCTCACTTAACCTGCATCCTATAGGATCTTAAACTTCCATGCACCCTAATACATCATTCCCTAATGTTGTACCAAAATTCATGGTCAACTAATAGGTCTAAGGCTTCTTACTACACCAAAACCACAAGTTACACTAGGAGGCCTAAAAGGGGTTCAATCCTAGTAGCCTTGTTTTACCAAAATTAATTCTAAACTCCAAAAACTTACAAAAAACCTAACTAAAAATTCACAAAATCTAATATTCCATGAAAAATCATATCTAAATCCCAAAAATGGTTTCTGGGTCTCAACTCTAAAGCCTTTTTCTCTCAAGCCCTAGTTTATAGGATTTATGGCTTGAAAATGTTGTGTAGCCTTGTAGGCTCACAACCTCGATTCCAAAGGTGATTTTCTTTCCTCACTAACATCAACATCATCCTTACTTACCTTCCACTATAGCTCCAACCTCCAAGATTCATAAAATGATCATTGTGCTATGTTTTTTTAGACCATCAACTCGTTAAAACTAGAGATAGTAGTCCCAACATATGGCTATTGTGTCTCAATCCGATAAAGAATACCAAGAACTTCACCATGCATGTCTCCTACAAATAAAAACCTTCCTTCTCATAAAATACTAGGAAGCTTCACCAGGTGTATTAAGAGTAATGCAAAATGTACATGCACACCCTTATCATGGTCTAGGATAAACATCAGATAAAGAAAAATCCAAAACTAACTATTGCCTTATCATATTCGAATCAAAACAATCAATTCTTGTTAGAGAAAAAGGTTAATTTGATTTAACTTATTAAATTACCTTTTCTCCCTTCTTAAGATTTTACTTTATGCACCTTTTGCATTCACATTTAATAATTAAGTAGTAATTATTAAATAACATTTACCTTTTAGGTTACCTTTTTACCTTTTCGATTACCCTTTTTGAGTTTCAATCTCTTTCTATAAAGATAGATTGTTTGTAATTATCATTTATCTTTTTCATTTTTGGGAATACAATTTGCATATTTTCAAAGCAAGCCCTTGCCTCTTCTTATCTTTTTCTTCTCTGTGATAGGTTTTTACATGCAGGTATTCTTCAGGCTTTGTGGATTTTTATTGTGTATTACTCAAATCTTTCATGGTATTATAGCTAGATCTATTGTAGCTTGTACAATATTTGGAGAAAAAGGAGAAAGTGTAGGGCCCATTTGTCGTTACACCAAAAGCCATGACTATTAGTGAAAATGGAACACCACATAATTAACCACCTGTGGGCAGGGGAGCGTGTCGCATCACCCAACAATCTCCCCCTCGACGTGCATACCAGGTGCTTATGCGGGTCGGGAAGGCACCGGGGAGATTTGAACCCATAACCAAGCCAAAACCAGGCTCTGATACCAATTGTAGGGCTCATTTTCCGTTACACCAAAAGCCATGACTATTAGTGAACATGGAACACCACATAATTATTATGTAATATGTTGTACCTAGATGGACGTGCAACATGTAAAGATTCCCATGGAATATTCTTGATGAGTTGTATTGTAACATTGTGATAATATTTGATGTAATTATTTAATATTGGGGGAAAAGAATTAAATGCCCAATATTAAATGTGGGGTCAGTGGGTTAGGTAGCACATGGTTTATGTAATACCACTTGGTGGTTTTGTGGGACTTGCTACTATATAAGCAGCCACAAGGGTAGTTGTTGAGAGAGAAAGAGAAAGAGTGACAAGGAGAAGACAAAAGGCAAGAGTCGAGCGGGAAAAGGCTTGACAGGTTAGCCAAGGGAGCATTTGTGAAGGTTGAAAGCATGGCATGGGATGTGTGGATTCATGCTTGTTTACATAGTTTGCTCGGTTGTGGCTATGGCCATGAAGGCTTCCATGGTTGTATGGCAATGGTATTTTTTGCTGAATAATACATGGTGATGGATGCTTTTGGAGGCTGGGTTTTTTCCCTCAATGAGGGTTTCCCAGGGTATATCTTGTGTCACAATTTTGTGGGTATGTTGTCTATTCTCTTGCATGTGGATTTTAATTTCGTGTTTATTTCAGATCTATTATGGGTTATGTGGAAACGGTTATATTCTTTATTGCCAAGTTTCCTTACAAGTGGTATCAGAGCTATGGTTTTTATTATTGTAACCCTAGATTGAATCCATGGGAATGCATGAGAGGATAAAAGAAAAGGGCAAGATATATGAGTTTTTATTGCAGATCTGAGGGTTTTGGATTTGCTGTTATGATGGGATGTTAAAAGATTTGGGCATGGGAAATTGTTGGACAAAAGACTTTTTCGGATGTTTCATTTAAAATGAGGGTTTTTGGGGGTAGCTTGCAGAAATGACCTCCTAGGTAAAAACAGACCTCACCATTGGATTCGGGTCGACATTTCCATAAAATTTGATATATAATATGCCCTAGTTTGGCCATGTTCAGAGGAAATGAAAGAGTTTTTTGGTTTCAGCCCATGATGGCCGTCAAATTTAATCCCGTCGGAATTTTCGTCACTAAAAAAAATTAAAAATGAAAAATCGTACTGAAAATAGGAAAAAGACCGTTTTAGTAAAATGGCCATAACTTTCTCTCAGAATATCGGATTTCAGAGTTCTTATAGGCGTTGGAAAGCTAATTTAGAGCACTACAAGATGGTGTAGGTTTGGTTCTATGATTTTGAAATTTTGTCAGGTTTTCAGAGCCCTAAAGTCAGATCTTATTTATTTTGAGCACGAATTGGGGCATAACTTGGGCATACGGAGTCGGATTTTAGACTTCGAGTAGTCAACGGAAAGCTCTTGGAGAGCTCTACACATTGGTTCAGATTTGGTGCAGGTTTGGCATGATTTATTTGTTGATATATTGATCTGAACAGTTTATAGGTATATTTTGACTATGGTAACTTGTGAGTTTATGACATTGGAGATTTAAGTTTTGATGTCATTGTATACTCAAGTTTGGTCTCATGATGATATGGTTATCAGTGTTTGGATTGGATATGCATGATGACTTGTTGGGTCTACAAGTTGTGCAGTGTTGTAAGCGGTCTATACTTACAGGTTGCATTTATAGCTTGGTTATGGGTTGTCTTTGCCCATTGATCTTTCATTATTGATGCATATTTAGATTGGTGACTTGGATTTGGGTTGTCTATGCCCTAAGTCACATGATTTTATCTTCATGTAGAAGGGATGAGATGTTGTTACCAGGTACAGTCATGGTAGAGGATTGTGGTTGACTATTTTATGCTGACAGGTTGGACATATTGAGAACCAGATGCTCAGTTCATGGATGTGATCATGGTGTCATGGATTTTGGCATGACATGATTGGATATACAGGTACATCCTTGATGTTCATTAGCTTGGATTTCTGATTCAGTTATGGTGGTACATCTTCTTGGTTGAGGATCATGGTTATTTGGTTTTCTTTTGAGGAGCTCATGATGTGCACTTTGAGTTCTTTGATGGTTTGATGCCTTGGTTGATTCTCATGGTTAGAAGATGGATTTTTTCATCATGATGTCATGGATAGCTTGGATACACAGTTTAGTGGGAGCTTGTGACAGTGATGGGGTGACAGTGCAGGATTAGTTCCTAGTTTGGTTTATATCTTCTTGGTTTGGAGAAGATGGATTTTATGATGCCATAGGTGACTTGGTACCACGGTTGAGTGGGAGTTTGTTGGCATTGATATATTTATTGAGTGTTTGCAGATGTTGGAGGTTTGTCTTAGATCCTGTTGCTGCAGAAGCATCTTTGACATTTGCATGGTGCACTTGTTATCTTCATGGTGTTTGAAGATGGTTAGATCTTGAGGACTCATGGAGTTCTTGGTTATCTTCATGGTATGTGGAGATGGTTCTTCCTAGTATGTGGAGATGGTTTTCTTCATGGTGTGTGGAGATGGTTGCATCTTGAGGACTCACAAGGTTCTTGGCAAAGGTGTGGTTTATGCTTTTATTTGGCATGTTATCCTTGGTATGAGGATGGTTTCATTATTATGTCATGGTATACTCTTGATACGCGTTTAGAGTTGTGACATGTTATAGTATGTTCATATGGAGCATGTTATCTCTTTAGTTGAGATGGTAAGATCATGTTGTCATGTTTATGTTCCTGAAGCCATGGTTAGAACTTTGACAATGATCTTGGTTTAGTTTCTTGGTATTGAGTACACTGATCATAAGCTGGATACTTCATGATATTGCTATGTTGCATTTGGAGTTGGCATGGATTGATTGGTTACAGGTGCTCATGGATACTTAAAGATGGTGGTGATGCTGATTTCTCTTGGATTAGAGAAGTATTTTTTGAGATGGTTGATGGTTTCAGAAGGAAGTCCGAGGGGCAGTCACCTGATATGGACTTGAGAGGAGATTGTTCTTAGATGAGTCTTGGTTGGAGACTTGGGTATCTTGATGAGCATTCTCATTCCCCACTCTTAGTCTACTCGGCGGTTTGCTACTTGAGAGGTATAGCCCATTGTTTTCTCTCAGTTGCATTATATTTATGCTTGTCTTTCATGGATATAGATCTTGAGCTATGGTACATGAGTTAGTTCTGGAGGGTTCATTTGAGAGATGGTTTAGCATTATTTATCTCCATGTGCATATGTTGTTATGTTGGTTGAGTTTGGGAGATGGTTTTATATTGGGCATATTCCTTGGATTAGGAATGGTTATTCCTTGGTATAGGAATGGTTTATTGAGTTTGATCTTCTTGTGAGAGGCTTGCATCCATGATGAGTTATATGGTATGGTTTGCGTGTTGTTGAGGCTTCTTGTTGGGGTTTTATGGAGGAGATCATACTTGCACAGTTTACATCTAGAGGTGTGTGTAGAAGGACATGATACAGGTTATGATTTGCATGGTTACTCTAGTCTTGGTTATCTTCTTGGATGTTCAGTTTTGCCTACATTGGATTTGAGATTGGTTAGAGATTGTGATCACTGGTTTGTGCTCATGTATGTCATGTGAGAGATGACATGGTTATTCCTTTATCTCTTTCCTCTGTTGGTTGTGGAGAACTTGGGAGAGCATTGGAGACTTGTTATGAGAGTTGTTCTTGCAGGATATCAGTTTATGTATTATGGATGTCCTTGATACTACATGGATTCACTTCTTTGAGATGTGTTGAGTGGATTGGTTATAGATTTGACATTATCTTTTGCAGTGGGAGCTTCTTGGTATATATGTGGCAGGTATTGCTCTTGAGGCTTGTGATTGCAGGTTGCAGATTGGATATGTCGGTGATATAAGATTCACTTGTTATACCTTTGAGGTATGGATAGTTGGATGGGTTTGGCACTTTGCTGTGGGTGCTATTTCAGCTATGGATATTTTGACAACTACGGATACATGTGATTACCTTTGGATCAGGTTTTTTTTTTTTTTTTTTTTTTTTTTTTTTTTTTTTTTTTGTGCTTGGAATTTCAGTTGGTACAGGATTTTATGATCTTCTAATGCGACAGGTTGGGTGGCTTTCTCTTTGGATGGCTTCTATGTATGTCTAGTGGGAGTGGCATAATAGGAGGTGAGATCATTCATGTTTAAGATGCTGGATACTTTGATTTTGTTGCGGGTACGAGGATGGAGCACTCAGTGTATTTTGATCCATGATGGTGGATGTGCTGGGAGGGATTGTTCCCTTGTTCATTTATGTGGCTACGGATTGACCCTATGCAATGTATACAACAAGTGGGAGATTGTTGAGTTAATGGGTGTTGCACACATTGCATAATATTGTTATTTTATTATTTTATTTTATTATGTAATGTTGTACCTAGATGGACGTGCAACATGTAAAGATTCCCATGGAATATTCTTGATGAGTTGTATTGTAACATTGTGATAATATTTGATGTAATTATTTAATATTGGGGAAAAAGAATTAAATGCCCAATATTAAATGTGGGGTCAGTGGGTTAGGTAGCACATGGTTTATGTAATACCACTTGGTGGTTTTGTGGGACTTGCTACTATATAAGCAGCCACAGGGGTAGTTGTTGAGAGAGAAAGAGAAAGAGTGTCAAGGAGAAGACAAAAGGCAAGAGTCGAGCAGGACAAGGCTTGACAGGTTAGCCAAGGGAGCATTTGTGAAGGTTGAAAGCATGGCATGGGATGTGTGGATTCATGCTTGTTCACATAGTTTGCTCGGTTGTGGCTATGGCCATGAAGGCTTCCATGGTTGTATGGCAATGGTATTTTTTGCTGAATAATACATGGTGATGGATGCTTTTGGAGGCTGGGTTTTTTCCCTCAATGAGGGTTTCCCAGGGTATATCTTGTGTCACAATTTTGTGGGTATGTTGTCTATTCTCTTGCATGTGGATTTTAATTCCGTGTTTATTTCAGATCTATTATGGGTTATGTGGAAACGGTTATATTCTTTATTGCCAAGTTTCCTTACAGAAAGAGGACTTGAAAAAATAGATCTAACATTTTTCAAGCATTTCCTTTGATTTTTGGAGGTGCGATGGTGGAAATTTAGAAAAAATAATTGCATAGGTGATTTCCAAACAATGATATCTCACTCATATACACTCCTTTTTCCAAGCAATTTTTTTTTGTTTTGCAGTAGAATTTTGTGATGTACAAATTGGTTGAGGGACTTTGTGATCTCTATTTCTAATTTTTTCTAAAAATCACAAATCCCATTTTTTGCAACTTCAAAGGCTTTGTTTGGGCTCATATGGACACATATTTAGGTGTTTTTTTTTTTTAAAGTGCATAATTTATTGTCTACTTTCCAAATCTAGTATCAGTTTGGAGCAATGTTGAGTGGACATATTACTTCCAACATTTGGTCATTTTTTGGCCTACAAAAAAAAGTTATTTTTGATTCATATCTAAAGTTTTTTTGCTCTTCTCTCATTTACGCATTCCTTCTAGCGGTTGGGATTTAGTTTTTTGCATTATGGGAGGTCTTTTGTCATATTGTTTTTTTATTTACTTATGTAAACTAGAGCTACATTAAAAAATAATTCAACACCTTCTAAAATAATGGCTGAAACCTCGTCTTTTCTAAAATTTCTAACCCCTCATTATTATCACACATGGAATATCTTGATGACACAGCTTATCTAGTCAAAAGGATTGTGGTCTTGTTTAGATGCAGTGCAGCTAGTTTTACAAAGGCCTTTTGAGGTCGTGCAACAAAGGAACAAGATGGATGAGGCAATAGGATTCATTGCCTTACATGTCTTTGATAGACTACAGTTTCATCTTGATGGGTGCAATACCCCTCTGGCTATGTAGACCAAGCTTGAAGGCTTGTCTGGTAAAGTGAATGAGTTTAGGGCACTTCAAATTGAAGCAAAGCTTACCTCTCTTGTACAAGATTATTTTTCTTCCATTGAGGACTTCTTGATGAATTTTAATCAACAAAAGATCTTTATTGTAGGGTTGTGGAAAGACAAAGAGTAACACTAAGTATATATACCTGATTCTTTCTAAGCTTTGTGGAAACTTTTTTAAAAATTCTTCTACCTTCTATTCCACCAAAGATGCTTTGGGTAATATATTTTCCATGCCATTCTTTGAGGTTTTTTGTGATCATTTAACTCGAGAGAAAGATAATCTCTCTTAGTTAAATTCTCTCACAAGCTCACAGACTCGTGCATTGGTAGCTCGATCATCTTCAGGGATGAAGGAGAAGACTCAAAAATGTCATTCTACATAGTCTTTGATTCCAGCACTCATAGTTCATCAAGGACACCTCCTCCTAAGAGGGGTAAATCAAATCCAGAATGATTGAAGTGTGATTTTTGTAATAAACCTAATCATGATGACTCACATTGCTATGGGAAGAAGTCATATGGCTATGCCAAACAGGTTCCAAATTTGACAACTCTCCTTCAAAAGATAACCATTGATATTCCTTCTACTTCTCATATACCATCTTCATCATCGTCATTTTAGTCAGATGGTAAAGATACAGGAAAGATCATGCACTATGTACAACCACTATTACTCATTCTTCTATATGGTTACTAGATTCAAGTGCTTCACACCATATGGCATCTTTTCACAATGTGTTCTCTTCTTTTGAGGCTTCTCCTACTTCACACATTTTAATGGGAAACAACATTGTTATGATTGTACGTGGGAAACATTCTATTAACATTGATGATGGTATATTTTATTATGTACTTTGTGTTCCATCTTTGTCTAACCTTCTCTCTATTTATCATATTACACACAGTAGGACAAGGAAGATAGTTGAGTTTGCATAGGATTCAGTGCACATTAGAGATAGTGAGATAGGCAATATTATTGCTACAAGGACTGTTGATCATGCTTCCAACTTATATTCCTTCTCACGTTTTTTCCCACCATCTCCATTATCAGAGGTTCACTCTCTCTTTTCAAGAGAGTCTACTAAGGTGAAGTCAGGTCGCTTGAACTTATGTGTTGTTTCTGAGACCAATGTTGTGACTTCTACACCTCCACCTCCTATTAAAATTCCATCTCTTGCACAAGATTATTCTTCAACATTTTCTACTATTGCAGCTCTAGTCATCAAACCACATACTATAGTTGTTGAAGATATATCAGAGGACACACATCTCCTCTTAGATGATAGATTTAGGACACCTATTATTCCACCTCCATTGGAGATTCTATTTCAGGATTCTCAAGCTTTTTCCTTTGAGCATTAGCTAGGACTTCCAGCTACACCTTACATACATGGGTTTTATCATCCTTTTCCACTACCTTTGTTTCCCTCATATTGGAGCCACATTGGTATGTTCATCAATACAAGAGTTTTTCCATTTTGGAGGGGCTATAGAGTCTCAAGCTTCTATTATGAAGGATTTCATTATACTTATGGTCTTGAGAGATTCTCTTAAGATGTTTCATTTGTGCATTCTTGTCTATCTCTTTTTGGAGTAGAGTTTTTCCCATTGAGTTTTCTCTATTTCTCTATTTCATAGAGATTTGATTGTGATTGGGTACCTCATCAGGCCTTGTTGCTAGGACCTAAGTTTTCTTTCTATATTGCATTGTAGTTTTCTTGCTTTCTCTGCATTGTTTGTAGCTTCATTATTATTCATATTAAGGGTGGGTGTTAGAGAAAAAGGTTAATTTAATTTAATTTATTAAATTACCTTTTCTCCCTTCTTAAAATTTCACTTTATGCACCTTTTTCATTCTCATTTAATAATTAATTAGTAATTATTAAATTGCATTTACATTTTAGGTTACCCTTTTCGGGTTTCAATCTCCTTCTATAAAAATAGATATTTTGTAATTATCATTTTTCATTTCTGAGAATACAATTTGGATATTTTCAAAGTAAACCCTTGCCTCTTCCTACCTTTTTCTTCTCTATAATAAGTTTTTACATGCAAGTATTCTTCGGGCTTTATGGATTTGTATTGTGTATTGCTCAATTCCTTCATTTCCTTCATTCAAGAGAAAAGCTAAAAATTTCTAAGAATGGACTTAGTCACTTACTATCATCTCCAATCAAATATGGAAAGATAATTGTTGACTATCTACCAATTCCTTCCAAAAAAATGGTATATTATCATTCCAAATCCATACATCTCACATTAACCTCTTCTAGGTGGAAGATAAGAAATATAAATATTATTTTCTTTGACCTTATAACTTCATCTTTTTTGGATAAAATTGATTAATTGTGTGTTGTCTTTAATATTACATAAATGTCATATCAATTGACAATCAGTGCATGTCAAGCTCACTTGGTTAGTGAAGACAGTTTTCCTAGTCTAACAAGTGTTCCTGAGTTTACTCTGTGTAGAAGGGAATTTCTACCAAGCTCACTTGGGCTTTGAAGGAAGTTAAGCAAAAAAGAGTGTTAACCAAGCTCACTTGGTTAACAAAGGGAAAGTTGAGCAGAATCAGTGTTAACTGAGCTTATGTTGGTTAACACAGGAAAGCGCTTCAGAATCAATTTCTATCGAGTTGGGTTGGCTACCAAAGGATTTTCTTATTTTAGCATGAAAAGCTTAATTAATTTACCTACTAATTTTAGCTGACTAAGGTGATGAATATTGGTTATTCTAATTTGTATTTGAGCTAACTTTAAAATTTGAACGGTATAAGAAATAGATCAAGTTGTGATTTCAAAGTGTATGAGATGCAAGTTGAATGAGTTGAAAGAGATAAGAAGAGGAAGCAAACTTAAACGATAAGAAGATATCCTTGTGGAGTTGGAAAGTATTATTCGATCAAAAAGGATCGAGTATGAACTAGAGCAAAGATCTATAATCAAAAATTTAGTTGCATCACAATCAAGTCATTTCATTGTTACTCTCTAACCATTGTAGCAGTGATCTAAAATCTCTTAACTGAGTTGGTTTAACAACCATTTGTAAATCCTCTAACAAGATGACAATTCTATTGAATTTACTTAAAACCTTTTGCAAGGCCACTCTTAACAAGGTGATTAAATCCTTTAATAGGGTCACACCTAACACTATGTTTTGTAACCTTTAACAAGGTTGGCTCCTAACAGGACTCACTTCAAAAGAGTGAAAAATAGTAACTAGTTACATTGATGGTTTTCCCAAATTGGGTTTCCACATTAAATCTTGGTGTATCATGTGTTCATGTTATTTATTTCATGCTTTCAAGTAACTACTAATAAAATTTTAAGATTCACTAAAGTAATTCACACTCTGCATTTACCAAATTATATCAATTTCTATGTGTTTACCGAGTATCAGCAATAATCAATTTTATCAGTCTAAATTTTATAGTTGACATATAAGAGATCTAGGATTTATTTTAGTGGTAAATAATTCACCTCCCCTCTCAGTTCTCCTCTTATATTTCCAAAAATTGGTGTCAGAGCTTTTGGTGCTTGCAGAGAAGACTTCAAGGACCTAAGCTAAAGATTAGGATGTCTTACAAGAGAGAGAGATTCCAAAGTTGAATATAGACAACTTTGCAACATGAAAAGGACTTATGAGGCTTCATCTAGCTACCATCAGTGATTTAGGATGCAAATATCTTGATAAAGAATATCAAAATCCCATTAGAACATTATGAGTTGATGATATTGTTGAGAAGAAGAACCATAACATCATGATGATTGACATTGCATTTGCTCTCAGTTATGCTAAATTTGATGAGGTCAAAGACTATAAAACTACTTTTGATATGTGGAGGACAACTTGATCAAATGAGGATGAGAGAAGATGAAAATTTTGCAAAATATGTGGAAAGAATAAAGGCCAGTGTTAGTGCAATTAGAGCATTTGGAGGAAAAATCAAAGAAGAAAATGTTGTAAGTAAAGTTCTCAAAACTTTGCTTCCCATTTATGCAATTAGAGTGTGTACTATTCAAGAAAATAGATGTGATCCAAATAACAAGATAGGCTTGGATGCCCTAGTAGGAAGATTGAGAGCTTTTAAACTAGACAACTTTGACAATTATGTTCTTGCTTCCAAGAATATTGAGTCCGCATTTGAAGCCAAACACTCACTCAAAGAAAAAGGAAATAAAATAAAAGATAATCAAAAAAAAGTGAGGAAGAAACTAAAGAAAGTTATGATAGTGATTTTGAAATTTTTGAAGCTCTACTTGCAAAGAAATATTCCAAAAGCAGAGGAAAGTACAAAGGAAAAATCCCTCTAATCTATTTTTCTTGTGAAAAAATTGATCATATTGCTGCTAGGTGTCCAAACAAAGAAGGAAAGGAAGAGAAGAAAAGCCACAAGTACAAAGGCAAGAAGGAATTCAAAGGTCACAAGTCCTACAAAGACAAAGGTAAGAAGACTTGTTTTATGGCTAAAGATTTTGATAACAATGAAGACGAAATAGTGTACATTACTATAAAAGATGAATCTAATGATGAAGGAGATAAGATGGCACTTGTCTCTCATGTTAGCAAAAATGACACATAGATCATAGATAGTGGATGTTCTCACCATATGACTGAAGACAAAACTAATTTTGAACATTTTGAACACTATGATGGAGGTAGTGTAAGGTTTGGAAACAATGAACCTTGTTCCATAAAAGGGAAAGGCCGAATCTCATTAACCAATGAACTTGTATGTGACAATGCCTATTGGGTTGAAGGACTAAAACATTATTTACTGAGTGTGGCATAGCAAAACAACATTGGATTCAAGGTAGAATTCATGAATGGAAAGGCAAGACTACTGGATAACCAAGGAAATCTGATTAGATCAGGTAGGCAAACAAAAGGTAACCTATTTTATCTTGATGATTTTTCATGTTTTATTGCTCAAGTGGAAGAAATCTGGCTATTGCACAGAAGGCTATGTCATGTAAACATTGATAATATGGTCAAGATTAGAAAACTCAAAAGAGTAAGAGGTCTTCCTAGTTTGAAGAAACATGTGTTAGATTATGCAAGAATTGCCAAATTGGTAAAATGGGAAAGACTACTTTTAAAAGAAAAAACTATTAGTTAGAAGACATCTTGGAAATTGTGCATACTGATTTATGTGGACTCATTGGAATAGAAACTTATAGTGGAGAAATTTTTTTCATTCTTTTTGTTGATGATTATTCTAGAATGATGAATGTTATGTATCTCAAAGAAAAATTAGATGCTTTTGAGAAATTCAAATGGTATCTGGCTAGAGTAGAAAAAGAAATTGGAAAAAGACTAGAACGCTTAAGCTTAGATAGAGGTGGTGAATTCATCTTAAATGAATTCAACAATTTATGCATTGAAAGAGGAATCAAAAGACAAGTATCAACCCCTAGTACTCCTAAGCAGAATGGAAAAGCTGAAAGAAGAAACAGATCCATCATGGATTATGCAAGGACACTAATGATTGAAAAGAATGTTGCTATCAAATACTAGAAAGAAGCTATCAGCACTATGGTTCATACTTTGAACTTAGTTGAAGGACTCGAATAAAACTCCCTATGAACTATGGTATGGCTACAAACCCAATGTAAGTTACTTGAAAGTATTTGGCGATAAATGTTATATCTTGAAAGAATCTAGAAAAGGCAATTTCATGTAGAAGGTGATGGAGGTATATTTCTAGGATATTCCTATAGAAGTAAAGCATACAAATGCCTGAATTTGTCTACTCACAAAATTATAGAAAGTGCACATGTGAGAATTGATGAGTTTGCAGAAAAGACTAGGCCAAAAGATTACAGAATATTTGTCTACTATGAACCTAATACATTGCCAAACACATTTGACAAAAAGGAGACTTTATCTCACAAATTCTCCAAATCTCCATTAGTTACCAAATTGCAGGGACTAGAGTCACATTTAGAGGCTACCAAGTTGGTGCATACCTAGTCTAAAGAACCCGAGCCACAAATAGAAGGACCCAAGCCAGAAGTTGAAATTCAAAATGAAGACAGTGCAGTTCCTTCAAAAGTCAAAGAACCTATATTGGCTAAATATATTAGAAGACATCATGCACCTAATTAGATTATTGGAGACAAATCTAATGAAACAATGATAAGAAGAAAACTAAAAGGTACATGTTTACTTGTTGAATTTGAACCTAGAAGTGTTAAAGATGCATTGGAAAATAAAATTTGGATTGAGGCTATGAATGAATAAATAGAACAAATAGAAAAGAATAAAACTTGGACTCTTGTACCTAGGCCCAAAGATAAAAATGTAATTGGTACAAAATGGGTATTCAAAAATAAGTTGAATGAAGATGGAAAAGTGTCAAGAAACAAAGCAAGATTGGTATATAAAGGTTATTCTCAAGAAGGTATTGATTATGGTGAAAATTTTACCCCTATTGCAAGATTAGAAGGTGTTAGGACTTTACTAGCTTATGCAGATCACAGAGGATTCAAAGTATTTTAGATGGATGTTAAACCTGCATTCTTGAATGAAATTATTGATGAGAAAGTCTACATTGAATAGGGAGAAGGTACTGTTGATCCAGAAAAAATGGACATGGTCTAGAAGTTACACAAAGCCCTATATGGTCTCAAACAAGCTCCTAGAGCTTGGTATTAAAGACTACATAACTATTTGATATAGATTGGTTTTCAAAGAACAAATGATAATAGCAGCCTATACATCAAGGAAGGACCAGTTAAGAAGATAATATTGGTAGAAATATTTGTGGATGATACTCTATTCACAGGAAATGATGACCTATGCAAAGCATTTTCAGAACAAATGAATAAAGAATTTGAAATGTCCATATTTGGTAAAACAAAATTCTTTGTTGGATTACAGATATAGCAAAATAGAAATGGTATCTATATCACTCAATCTAAGTACATCAAAGACATACTCAAGAAATTTGGAATGGAAGATTCAAAACTAGTTGGAACCCTCATGCGTACTGGACTTAAACTTACAAAAGATGATGATTCCAAAGAAGTAGATCATACCTTATATAGATCAATGATTAGAAAATTACAATATGCGGTACATACAAGGCTTGATATTGTCTTAGCAGTTGGGATAGTGGCAAGATTCTCAACTAAACCAAGAGAAAACCATATGAAGCAAATAAAAAGAATCTTAAGATATCTAAAAGGTATTGAAGACTATGGCTTATGGTACAAACTTGGAGCCAACTTTGATCTAACAATATTTATTGATGTTGATTGGGAAAGAAATCTTGATGACAGAAAGAGCACCAGTGGTGGAGCATTCTTTCTTGGTAAAAGGTTGGTATCTTGGACAAGCAAGAAGCAAAACTGCACATCTCAATTCACAACAAAAGCAGAATATGTAGTAGTAGTAGAAAAAATTTCTAACATTTTTTGGTTCAAACAGTTGTTGGAAGGAATGAAGATTGAAATCAAAGAGTCAATAGTGATGTATTATGATAACACCAATGCAATCAACATATCAAAGAATCCAGTGATGCATTCCAAGACAAAACATATTGCTATCAAATATCACTTTGTACGAGAATTAGTATAGCACAAAGAAATTAGATTGGAATATGTGCATACAAAAGAACAAATTGCAGATATATTCACCAAGCCATTACTAAGGAGGCATTTGTATCTAAGAGGTCAGCTAGGGGTCATTCCCCTATATAAAGCTCACTAAATAAAGTTTAGTGATGCATCAACAAAAATCAAGTTGAAGATCAATTATTTGATGGAGTATTAACAAGGATATATTGTAGATGAATCTTACTCAAGGTACACTACTACTAATAAAAATTGTCTTTGGCATGTGTTGTCAAAGAGGGAGAAGTTTACTATCATATCTTTCTGAAATTTTGTTGAGGGAGAAGTTAAGAAGTTCCTCCATAGAGGAAGAATACTATAAGAGAAGTTTTCTGCATAAAATCAAAGAGGGAGAAACTTTCTAACAGAGGGAGTCTTGTTCTAAAAATTTCATTCTGGTATGACATGTTGTGTTTCCATCAATGCCAAAGAGGGGGATTGTTGGATACAATTGATTAATTGTGTATTATCTTTGATATTACATAAATGTCATATCATTTGATAGTCAGTGCATGCCAAGCTCACTTGGTCAGTGAAGATAGTTTTCCTAGTCTACTGAGCATTCCTAAGTTTATTCTATACAGAAGGCAATTTCTACCGAGCTCACTCAGGTGTCGAAGGAAGTTAAGCAGAAAAGAGTGTTAATTGAGCTCACTCAGTTAACAAAGGGAAAGTTGAGTAGAGTTAGTGTTAACTGAGTTCACTCAGTTACCAAAGGAATTTTGTAAGTTTGCAGTGTTAATCAAGCTTCTATTGGTTAACACAAGAAATTTCTTTAAAATTGGTTTCTACTGAGTTAGGTTGGCTACGAAAGGATTTTCTTATTTTGGCATGAAAAGCTTAATTAATTTACCTACTAATTTTAGCTAACTGAGGTGATGAATATTGGTTTTTCTAATTTGTATTTGAGTTGACTTGAAATTTAAAAGGTATAAGAAATAGGTCAAGTTGTGATTTCAAAGTGTATGAGATGCAAGTTGAATGAGTTGAAAGAGATAAGAAGAGGAAGTGAACTTAAAGGATAAAAAGATATCCTTATGGAGCTAGAAAGTATTATTCAATCAAGAAGGATCAAGTATGAACTAGAGCAAAGATATCACAATTAGGTCATTTCATTGTTACTCTCTAACCATTGTAGCAATGATCTAAAATCTCTTAACAGAGTTGGTTTAACAGCCATTTGTAAATCCTCTAACAAGGTGACAATCCCATTAAATTATTTTAAGACCTTTTGCAAGGTCACTCCTAATATGGTGATTAAATCCTTTAATAGGGTCACACCTAACAGTGTGTTTTGTAATCTTTAACAGGGCTGGCTCCTAACAAGGCTCACTTCATAAGAGTGAAAAATAGAAACTAGTTACATTGGTGGTTTTTCCCAACTTGGATTTCCACGTTAAATCTTGGTGTCTCATGTGTTCATGTTATTTCTTTCATGCTTGCAAGTAATTACTGATAACATGTTAAGATTCACTAAAGTAATTCACACTCTACATTTATCGAATTATAGCAATTTTTGTGTGTTTACCGAGTATCAGCAGTAATCGATTTTATTAGTCTGAATATTATAGTTGACATCTAAGGGATTTGGGATTTATTTTAGTGGTAACTAATTCACCCCCCCTCTCAATTACTCCTCTTATATTTCCAACAACCTTTTCATGTTTGATCCAAATAGAGCTCTGACTATTAGACTTCCATATTTTTGCAAGAAAAGTTGCATGACAACTTTTACTGCAGTTTTTGCAATTTTACAATTTTTACATGATCTTAACACAAAAAATTCACAATACCTACCAAAAAACATTAAAACATGTAAAATATTTATGAACTTGAAAATGGTGATTTTTGGTCAACTCCCAATGTTTGACTAACCATTGACCACCATTTGACTATGCTTCTAACCTTATTATAACATGAAATCAACTTGCCTAATGCAAAATAAGAAAGTATAAACTATCTTGTGTCATCTTGGAAACTTATTGACCTTTAGTATTCTCCTCCTTGGTGTTTGACCACCTTATTCATTATTGACATTGAGGTCAACTTTTTTTATTAGTGACTCACACTTAGTCAATTGGTTAGCAACTATCAAGCTTTTCTTACAATTTGTAGTGTTAACCAAGAAATCTAGTTACTAATGAGTTCTATAGTTGCTACTAAGTTTTAGTATCTACATTCAGTCCACATCGAGCAGTATCTACCGATTTCATCAATGACAGTGCAAATTGAGCTTTATAGAACTAACCGAGTTGCACAGTGTCAACCATGTTCTCCAATGTCTACTAAGTTTGCAATGTCAGTGTTGTGAATCTAGTGTTGATCAAACCAAGGAGTGTCAACCAAGTGATTCAATTTATACTAAGCAACATTTAGTTCGCATTGAGCAGTATCTACCAATTTTATCAATGATAGTGCAAACTAAGCTTTATAGTACTAACTGAGTTGCACAGTGTCAACCATGTTCTCCAGTGTCTACCATTCACAGTGTCACTGATGTGAATCTAGTGTTGACTGAGCCAAGGAGTGTCAACCAAGTGATTCAATTTATACTGAGCTCCTATTGTTAGTATTGACTAAGTCATATAGTGTCAACAAAGTGATTCAATTTATATGTCAACTTTTGCAATATTCACTAAGTTACTAGTATTAACTAAGTTTAGACTACTTGGAAGTGATTAGTATTAATTGATCTTCTACATCTATGAAGAGCATGATGATTTTGAGTGTTGAAAATGGTTATCGAGTATCAAAACCTCACCGAGTTTGTCTTCAAAACCCAAGTGCCAGTAGTTGAGCCAACTTTGTGGATTTTGGTGAAACTTGTGTTGTAGCCAACTTTGTTGAATTGTATCTTGGATTGATATATATGTAACATATTATATCACATCAAAAAAATAATAGAAATGATGATAAGAGAGCATATAAAGAGCAGAAGTGTGAATTAAAAAGGTTACAAGCAGTATAAGGGATGACAAATTTTTATCTGTCATAGCAAGGTGATCATTATATTTCAAAGGAATCTCAACTAGCAAATCTAAGTTGCAAATTAGAGATTAATCACTAGTTCATCCTAATAGGTGTATCAACTAAATCCTTTAACAAGTAGACTTAATAGTCTTTTGCAAATCTCTTTACCGAGTGCATAGTTTATTGTATATTTTGTAAATCCTTTCACAAGGTGGACCTAGCAGTCCTTATTGCTCCTAATAGAGTAGATCATTAGAAGTGATCAATTGTAAGCCCTAACTAGCCAACTATATACTATAGTACTAAAGCTTGTAGGTATCATCTGCACCCTAATTTTACTTTCTATTTGGAAGGTTTTTGGGTCACCATATCTTGTGTCAAAGTGTTATGAATGTCTTATAGCTTTCGTTCTTTCATGCATGCAATTAGATCAAAATATTATATGAAAGATTAATTAATGAAATAAGTTGAATTTTTATTGGTTCCTGATTCACCCCCTCCCCCTCTCTTAATAACCTTGCCTACCTCATATTTTCAACAATTGGTATCAGGGTATTGTAGTTCTCAGAGAAAAATTTTAGCAACTTGAGCAAAGATCAAAAGCAATGGAGGTATATAGGCTAGATAAGGCTATTGATAATAAAAAAAGTTAGATTTGGAATTAGCCATTGGTCATCTAAAGAAAGCAAAGGAGAAACTCTCTCAATCATTGAAAAGAAGAAAAGATCTTGGAATACAAATGAATGACAATCTCTACACTAAAGAAAGAATTGAAGATATCTATCCAAAAACAAATTCAGATGAAGTTGATGAGGAAATCAAAGACCTATTGGAAAAGAATTGCAATATTAAAGAAGAAGCTAGAAACATAAAAAGAGAACAAGAAATCTAGTTAGTAAGATTATGTGAAGTCATGCAAGAAAAGGACAAAGTCAAGGAAGAGATAGAAGGAAAAAAAAATGAAATTCAGCATCTATCCCTTCAATAGACAGACTTCATTAATCAGCTTACTAATGCAAATGAAGAAATCATGAATCTAAGATCAGAGAATGAAATATTATAGAATGATCTAAACACTGAAAAGAAAACCAATGAAAAAATATTTAAATCTCAAGCAGACATGAATCAATTAAATAAGAAAATTTGGTATAGACACACAAGAAAAGAAAAAATAGGGTACACAAAAGAAGGTGAATCATCCAAGCAAGAAGCTCAAAAGAATCAAAGGCCTACTTGCAACCATTATGGTAAGTTAGGTCATATATCAAACAAATATTGGAGTAATGGTAAAGAAAATTCAATAGAAAGTGGTACAATTGCAATAAGCATGGTCATAGAGCAAGTGAATGCAAGAAGAAACCTAAGTTTGAAGGTAAATGTCACAAGTGCAAGAAACAAGGTCACAAATCTTCTAAATGAAAAACCAAGATTTTGAATCCAACAGAATAGATTGTGAAAGCAATATTTGGATGGCACTACAACTCATGGTGTAGATGCTACTACTATGGAGAATTTGGGCACATTGGAGAAAATTGTGTGAAACATCACATGAGAAAAAGATACACCACTAGAAGATGTTTTATTTGTATAAAATTTGGACACCTTGTCAAGATGTCTATAAACACTAGAAGAGTTGCAGATGAAAAGAAAGCCAAAGCTGACAATATCAGAAAGTAGATGAGGTAGCAATGGATTCTAAAATCTTTCAAAAATGCAAGTCCAAGTCATGAAGCAGATGTCACTCAAGAGTTGGGTGACTCAAGCATGTCAATTTGAATTCCCATAGGAATAATTGGAATTAAGACTCTAAAGTAGACATCTCACATCAGTTCCAGCTAGCAAGAAGAAGAGATTCATATCAGCATTCAAGATGCAAAGGGATCATTGAGTGATTGTAGAAATTCAAGACCTTACCTAGCTAGGTCAGGTTGTAAGACCCCACCAAGCAAGGTCAAGATACACTGAAACATTGTGTAGACACCAAGCTATGAATGACTCTACCGAGCATTAAGGTTGAACCTAGTGGAAGATAGTCTATCATTGAATGAGTGATCATACCAAGAATTTATGGCATTTATAAAAGTGAAAATTGTTAAAAGGAAGGAAATAAAATTCATTTTTCACTATGAATTTTTGAAGAGCTATTTGCAAAGTGTGATTTTTGTGCTTCCAAACATTCTATGCATTTGTTGCTAAAGATTTTTGAGCTTTCATAAACCTGTTGAGTTGTTGTTTTGCAGAATGCTTAATGGTAGGAATCCTTTCAAACTCCTCTTTTGAAAAGATAATATGGGATCAACTCTAAGGTTCTAGCCAATCTTGCAACCTACTGGAATCCACTCAGTTGAAGATAAATGTATTTTTTCATAGGGAGGCCTTTGCTAGTTCTGACCAATTCAAATAAAATTGTGAATCTGCTTGTTGTCTCAAAAGAATAACCACACAAAAAGAAATATATTTTGGTATTTTTTTATGTTTTTTAATGAATGCAATCTAACAATGCAACTATATGAATTCCTAATTTAACCAAGGGTTAGTAAAGTAAGTAACAAAGATAGGGTAACAAGAAGTTTATACAAATGACTTCAAAAATAAATTCCTAATAAACATAAGCTACAGAAATAATGTATCTACAAGTTAAGCCTTTGAAAAGATTGGTAGGTAACCAATGAAAATAGGAGAAGCGCTTCCTTAATTCCACTGATACAATCATCGATGGAAATTTAGTAACCATAAGATGTTTCACTTTTCATCAAATTGCAAAGCCACAAAAAGTGTGCTCATGTGAGACAAAAAGCTATGTAGGAACAATATGGATGATCTCTTCCCAAATTAAGTACATTAGTAGAATTTGTAGAACCATAGAAAACACCAGAATTAAAAGATCGTACAATCAAAATAATGCAATAAAACTATTGGCCCAATTATATTCTATGAACATACATTCACAAAATATAACACACTTAGACAAGAATCACTATACTTCAAATGCAAATGCCAATAGCATATATTATTACATCAAAATAATGGCCTAGAATACATGTTACATTCTTGAATTTATAAGAAATATTCTCCTCAATTTGTGTTGGGAGTCAGAGATATCTTTATGCAAACATATGCTTCTAAACTAATAAAAAAAATTATTTATGTACAAACTGACTCTCTAACTGGTGCTTAGTAGGACTCCATCAATATTTATATCATTAAATGGATGCATGAGCCTTTACATGTTTTGAAACAAAGAAAGTATGAGAAAATAAGAAGAATAAAACATTTAGATGATGTAGGAGTCACTAGAAGTACCAAAAATAGAAGCTCCATCTTCACTAGATGTTTGTAGGAGGTAAACTATCGTAAGAATGTGTTTTCAATGCATGGAAAGCTCTAAATTTAGAATGGGTAGTTAACTATCAATGCACCTCTAACTTCTTCAAAAAAAATTGATGCACTTCTAAAAAAGCACACCTAATGCACCTGTGCACCTCAGAAGTAGATTCAAAAAATGCAAAATTTCACCAAGTGTCAAAATTGAAATTCTAGCTTCTGGGTTTTTTTCCCCTTTATGTCAGAGCTATTTATGGATATTTTCTATTGAATTTCTTAGTAATATCAATGAATTGGGCTCCATCTAGAAAATCTAAAGCTTTGTATTTGTCCTTCACTTTCTACCTATAATTACCTACCTCAATGTGAGTTTTTGCAAAATCTCCCAATTTCACATCCAAGTCTAGTAATGTTTCTTCAGTCTTGAATGCTTGTCTAATATCATCATCATTAGAAGATTCTCCAAAAGTCTTCTAAAATTGTGCAACAATTGCTTCTATGGTCATCATTTTTCCCTTGAATCATCTTCAAAAAAATCTAAGCGTGTATCACTATAATGTTTCTCTACCTCCAAAATTTGCTCTTGGGTTTGATCCTTGAGCTTATGAATATCCACGTGTAATATTTCTATTACTTTATTGTCATTCACAATCTTCTCTATCCAATCATCAATTTTAACTAACTCTTCTATTATATATATCTCCATCAACATCTAATACCTTTGACCCTTGATTGACTATAGTGCTTGTAGGTTTTTTCCCCAAGTATGTACTCTGTCCATTAACCCAAAATCCTAGCTAAAAATGGCCACCAACTACTCATCCAAATTCTCAATTAGAATTGAAGCCTAATCAATTGGCATCTTCATTGTTTTGATAGTCTCAATGAAGTGTACCATCCATATATTCAGGTGTCCTAATGTTGGTAACCCCATGACTCTACTCAAAAGTATTATAGAATACATGATATCCTCTTTCATATAACCCCTTTTCATATCCACTTTTCCTGCTTTGCATCCAAGAGGATTTTTCTCAATGAGGTATGAGGATTGGATGATTTCATATGTTTCCTCTCCATGTTCTTTGTCCCATCTTTTTCCCTGGTGATGGGTCAATCTAGTATACCAATCTACTCTCAAAAGATGGAATACCTTTTCCATGTTCTTGGGTTGTATATCTAGCATGATCTCTCCAATTAAACTCTTTATAATCCTTTCTTTGAAGACATAGTTTTCTACCAGCGCCATGATCAAATCTAAGGACTACACTGATACTAGGTGTGATGTTTCATTGACTAGTCCTGATTAGATAAGAGCAAATATCAATGTGGACCTCTTTGTAGGTTTTTTGTAAAACACTAGGAATGCATTCTAGTCAGTATGGCCAAGTTTAGTGTACTCGATCTCCGAATAGTCATCTTGGAAGCATGATTTTGTAGGAACACCTTGAAACTTGAAAATCACTAGTTTTAGGACCATTTTTGAATTGAGGGAGGATGATGAAGAAGCCCTTGAATATTCACAAGATCAATTTCTGTTAGTCTAGAGTTTTAAAAAACTTAATTAAGATAAACCCTAATAATAATGAAATACGACCCAGAAACCCTAATTTACCAAAATTGACTGCAAACGTCAAAAAACCCTATTAAACTCTTTGAAAAAAAAATTTTCACACCTAGCACACCTTGGGGATGTGTTGGGTGCACTTTACCTATTTACCAACTCTATGAAAGGTGCACATCTAGCACACCTCATGGGGTGCACTAGATGTGCACCCTTATAGCCCAAAGTAATGTTTAAGTCTATGTAAAGGTGTTGCTATGCACCTAACCCTAAGGTAAGGATATGTTAGTTTTAAGTTTTTCAAGCATTTTTTAATTTTTTAAAATAAGGTGTGCATCTTGCACACCTCAAAAGTGTGCTAGATGTGCACTTTTTTGTCTTTAGTTTATTATTTATGTGTGTGTAGGTAGGCATGAAGCAGCGGAGTTGCACACCTCAAGAGTTGCATAGGTGCAAGGTGGGAAGCACAAAGGAGTCAAATGAAGGTAAGGAAGGGTGGGGGTCCCAAGCTTTATAGTCCCAGGGCTTAATGCACCTCTTGGAGGTGTGTAGCTGTGTTACTACACACTTCCAAGAGGGAAATTCTTTCCTCATTGCCTTAGCACACTAGCGCACCTAGTGAGGTGTGCTAGGTGCACTAGTGTGCATTTTTACTTGCAAAAAATGACTGTCTCCCTTAGATGATGGTTTTTAGAATTTGGGTTTTTAGGCCGAGACCCAAATCGGCCAAAGACATTAGGCAAAACCCTAAAAAGACTTAGACCCTAAACTAGGGATCTAGAAAGCTAAAAAAATGGGGTGTGCATTGTGAAACCACAATAAAACCCTACTAACCATGGCATCCTCTAGTAGCAAAACCAAGAAAGAATCTTAGATGTTGGTTCATGGAATTGAATGGAAGGCACTAGACTTCAAGTTGAGTCCAAAAATTGTAGAAGTGCTTCACCCAACTAGAGCTCATCACAAATTCCACCTAAGGTATTACTTTTTAATGATATACGTTCACATTTTTTATATTTGATTCAAGAATTTGGAACCTTAGAGATGGATGAATCTTTGAAGAAGTTATGTGTTAATGGTGTGTTGAACCTCGAGCATCAACATTTGGAGACCAAGGGTTTAACACACATTCTGCATATGCCCTAAGATTTCAAATTAAATGGATTAGGTTTATTCTCAGTCATGTACATAAGAGGAAGTTATAGTTAGAGTAGTCTATTCACATCACAAAGAAAATGATTCATAGAATAATAGGGCTCCTAATGTTGAACAAAGCTAAGACTACCAAAACCCTAAGTCAGGTAAAACTAGAAACCAAAACTCTTACCAAGTAGGATGGAAGAGGAATGAAGATCAGCATTGTAACTAACATGGAGCTAAAGTTTAAAATTCATGTGATCACCCATAAGATCTATAGCTCTAGTCATCTCAATAGTGTGTCATGTGAGGAAGTTGATCTAGCTCTTAAGGTATTGAAGAACAACATATCCTTTAACCTTGCCAAGTTGATGTTGAATCAATTCAACAAGAAAATGGAGAGCATCAAAACTTTGAAGAACAATCTATGTAAGTTTGGTTCACTCTTGACTTGTTTATTATTCTATGTGAAAAAAAATTTCCCTTCTAAAGTCTCAGCTATATGGAGAAAAGATGTACCAATATTATATCAAATTAATGAATATATAGCAGAGATGGGTGAGAACTTTTTCAGTATCATCGAAAACTATTTTGATTCATTCAAGGAAAAGATGAATACCAGATATAGAATACCAAAAACACTTGTAGAAGATTACAAGAATGATGTTTGTTTCATGGTAGACTATGACAAAGTGTGCATTCAAGCAATCAAATCTAGAGTGGTGTGGGTTAAGCCTCTAAGCTATGAGGTTAACATTGATGACACCAAGGATATCATTGAGGCACTATTGAATGAGCCTATGGATCCTAAGGCTACATATTTTGGTACTTATGGTGAAGCCAAGGCAATAATAGAACTTGAAATCAAGCTTCCTCAAGAAATTAGCAAAGGAAAGAAGAGGATAGCAAAGGTAAGGTAAGCAAGTTCTAGTCTCCTGTTGACTAAAGGAAAAGGAGATGATGTAGAAGAAGATGAAATAGAGGATGAAGCAAAAGAAGCAAAGTCTAAAGATGAAGAACCCATCTAGAAGAAAGGTAAGGTTATCATAACTATTGTGGTGTCCACAACACATGCCCCATTCCTTACTAGGAATGGAGACCCCCTACTTTTTTTTGACTCTCGAACTCACAATTCGAGAGTCAGGAGAAGAAAGTTTTGTTAGAGTTAGAATTTTAGAGTCAAAATTTGGAAAAATTACCCAAAAAATAATTTGAAATTTTGAAAAAACAAAAAAAAAAAAAAAAAATTAGGAGAAACACAAAAAAATCAAAAAGTCAAAGAATCAAAAAAAAATTCTAAAAATTGGAAAATTCAAAAATAAATAAATAAATAAATAGAGAAAGCATATGCACACACACTATGCACCGTGCATCTGTACCGAGCGGCTGCATGCATGTCTGTAGGTGATGCACTCTGGGCTACGCATGCATCCATGTGCAAGGCATCACAAGCCACGCCGCACCACCGTGCATGCAAGCACTGTACCACTACGCACACATCTACTTGCACGACATTGTGTGCATGAGCATCGCACCACTACGCCCATTGTCTGCAAGCTGTGCCATGTCACCCCGTGTGCGAGCACCACATCGCCACGTGTGATGCACCTTGGGTCAAGCCATGCCAAACATTTTTTGCACCTCTTTATGTGTGCACCATGCGCCGAATCCGCCCTTGCTCACCTCACCATAAAGAAATAATAATAATAAAATAAAAGGATGCAAGGTGCACCAAAATTTGTCTTTCAGAGGTGTTTTTCTTAATTAAGCATTTTCATCTCTCTGGACTAATACTTGCTTCTTTTTGTAGCTAAAAAAGGCATCCTCAACTTGTCAAGGTCATAACTTTTGACTCAGAGCTCAGAATTCAAAACCATTTACACTATTGGAAAGAAGAACTAAGGATCTAATTTCAATCCCTAAAATAGTGAGCCTTCGTCTGCCCAATTTTAGGGACCAATGAAGGTCTCAACTTGAAATTTTGAGAAAAATACCTTCAAAAAAGCCATTTAAAAATGCCTAAAAAAACTTGTTAAAAAAATATGAAAAGTTTCCAACATTTGAACATTTTGGATAATCTGGATCACTTGGCTTCTCACCAGGAAGGACAAGGCAGTTGGAGAGAAGATAAAGGTTGAAGATATAGAGGTTGGACACATGAAGTGGAACAGGTTCCTCATCTTATGCACCTATTAATGACAAGATTCAATGCAGGTGCCTTGGGATTTTAGATTGAAGAAGCAGAAGGAGTTCAAGTTTATGAAAGTGATTGGCTATAAAGAGGGTATAAATCATCAAAAAGGGGTAGATAATGTATAGAAAAAGTGATCTAAAACCCCATTTGAGCAAAATCCAGAAACTATTTTCAAAATTGACAACTTTGATTTTTTTGGTGATTTGAGCTATCGAGGTGTGTAGGTCCATAGCTCCACATTTTCATGCAGCTCCACATTTTCATATAGGTCCAAATCTTTGCAACTCCAGAAGTCCACAACTCTGCAATTCAAGGGTGCACTGATAGTTAATTGCCAACTCCAAAAATAAAGCTTTCCATGCATCAAAAATGCATTCTGATGGCAGTTTAACTCCTACAAATGCCTTGTGAAGGATCACCCTCTATTTTTGGCACTTCCAAACGCTTCCACTTCAACTGAAGGCATCCCCCTACTTTCTCTCTCATATTTTCTTTGTTTTTGAAATGTAAAGGGCTCATGCAACTAGTTAATGAATAAAATATGGATGGAGTCCCTTTAAGCACCAGATTGATGGTTAGTTTGTATATATTTAGTTTGTTTTAATGTTTTTAAAGCATTTATTGCATGAAAGATATCTCTCACTCTCAACACAAATTGAGGAGACAATTTCTTATAAATACCCCATTGTAAAATGTAACAAGGGCCACTATTATTATGCAATAAAATTATGCTTTTGGTGCTTGCATTTAGAGTGTAGTGATTCTTCCTAAATGTGTCATATTTTTGTGGATTTTATTCATGAGATTGTGATTGAGCCAAAGGTTTATTGCATTATTTTTGGTTGTGCAATCTTTTAGTTCTAGTGTTTGCTACAGATTTACAAATTTCGCTAATGTATCTAGTTTGAGGAGAGATCACAAATTGTGCTTGCATAAATTTTTGTCTTGCATGAGCGCACTTTTTGTGGCCTTGTGATTTGATGAAAGGTGAAATATCATATGATTGTTAAATTTTCTCACTAACAATTGCATCAGTGGATTCTAGGAAGTGTTGCTCCTATTTTCATTAGTTTCCTACCGATTTCTTCAAAAGTTTAACTTGCAGCGTGTTATTTTCTATAGCTTATGTCCATTTAAGATTTCAATTTCATGTTATTTTCTTTTAGTTTTTTTAATTTTCTTTGCTAACCCCTTGTTAGAATAGGAACTCATTTTAGTTGCATTGGTAGAATTGCATTCATTGAAAAACCAAAAAATACAAAAATTTTGTTCTTTTGTGTGTTATTTTGAGATAGCAAACAGATTTACTTCATTCAGAGATCATAGTAGAACCAGTAAAGGCCTCCTCATGAACAATCACATTTATCTTCAACTAAGAAAATTTTGGTACGTCAAAAGACAAATACTGAACCTTGGAGTTGATCCTCAAAAGATTAGCTTTTCAAGAGAGGAATTGCGTAATGGATTCCTATCATGACTGCCCAACAATAACCAGACCTACTAATTCATCTACTATTGTATTCACTAGAAGAGCATCAAGATCTAGAAAGAAATTGAAGCTAGGTGAGGAGGATGCAGAGGAAATTATTTTCAAAAAGCTTCCACCTACATTCCAAGAAAAGTTAAATGGAATAGAAAGAGGAACTAAAATGGAAAATTTCAAGGCACTCAAATATGAAACCAAGATAGTATATGAGAAAAAGAAAGTTGAAGACATGATGATGCTAAAGTTGGGTAAATGGAAATACTCTCCTGATCAACTTGTATAGCAAATTCTAAATGAGCTTATGCAAGCAATCAAACCAAGATGGGAAAATGCTAAGAAGACTACAAAAGGCATCTATGAACAGATCTAAGGCAACTCATATTGAGTCTCAATGACAAAGAGGTGAAAGATTGCATGAAGAAAAATGAAGAGAAGCTTACTCTAAAGTTCAATGCATGTCTTGTGCTAATGAAATACGTAAAATCCATAGTGAAGACAACTACTACCACATGGAAAAACATTTACAAACTTCATCAACTGAGTGACTTTTTTGTTCATGTCAGTGATAAAGATTATGAAAATGATAAGGAAGATGATGACATTGATGATGAAGAAGATGTGGAAACAAAAGATGATGTAAATCTAGATGATGAGGAGCAAGAACAAGAAGCTACCAAGGAGAATCTACCTGAGATTCAAAGTATTGAGGAAATTGACCCAAAGAAGATAGCAACAGCAATTATAGCCGTATTTCCTCATTCTCTAAGAAAAGATTTAATTCCATCAAGCTTAGAGAAATCTTCTTCTGAGGAAGGGATGCAATGACTACTGCTACAATTTTTACTGGATCATATTCCTCCTTATCTTCCTCTTCAGCTCCTTCCTCCTTGTCTTCTCCCATTAATGCATGTAGCTCACCTGGTGAAACTGTGATAGATGGAGTGCCATCAATGTCCTCACTATCACTACTGTCATCATTCTTGATTTCTATTGGGTCTTCAGTGGGCTTATGCAGATGATAGATTTTTTTCCATATTTTTGTAGCATCATTTACAACATGCTCAATGTCTTTGATCAAAATTAAACATGTGTAAAATATGATCATCATTTTTCCTTTATGGTTTTTCATTGCAATTTTTACTTCTACTCCAGTGAGACTTGGTTGAATATTTTTCAGGGATTGCTCATATATGTCTTTTACCATTTGGATTGTTGACTCCCATCTCGGTTGCAATCTCTCCAATAGTTCCTTTGAGATTTGGGAGGCAAGCTGGTCCGAGGAGTATTTCTATTTACCCATCTTGCTTAGTACCAATTCCTCTATTTGCATTTTCTCAGCATTTGTTCTAGTTTCAAATTTCAATGCTTTGAAATTTGTGATGCTAGCTCCTTCTTCCAATTGTTTGAGCCTTTCCTCAAATGTAGGTGCAGGACTGACCAATATAGGTTCCTGCTTACCTTTTCTAGTCCTTCTAGTAAATACTGTAGTAGGCTTCTTTTTAGGTTTGGTAATTATTACCTTATCTTTCTTCTTTGGAGGTTCTTCTTCAGTTTCTTGTTCTTCTTTTTCTTCTTCTCCTCCTTCTTCTTCATCATCTCCTTCATCCTCACCTTTTCCTTCTGTTAGCATAAGAGGGCCAGATGCAGTTTTCAATTTTGCTATCTTCCTCTTACCTTTGCTTATGGCTTGTGGTAGCTTGATTTCAAGCTCAATTTTGGCCTTTGCTTCATCATAGGTTTCAAAAATTTGTTTCCTTGGGTCTACTAGCTCATTTACCAGTGCTTCTATGATGTCTCTAGCTTCATCAATATTTACCTCATAGGGAAGAGGTTTTACCCATGCAACTCAGGGTCTGACTGCCTAGATGTACATCTTATCACAGTCAACCATGAAGCATACATCATCTTTGTAATCTTCAACTAACTTTGGTGGAATCCGGAACCTATCATTCATTCTGTCCTTGAAATCTTCAAAATAGTTATCCATGACGCTATCAAAATTTTCACCCATCTCTGCTACAAACTCATTTATTTGATAGAAAATTGGAATGTCTTTTCTCCATACGACAATTCCTTTAGATGGAAAGAATTTTTGAATGTAGAAAAATAAACAAGTCAACAGAGAACCGAATTTACAAGAGTTATTCTTGGAAGTCCTTACACTATCCATATTTTAATTCAATTGTTTTAGCAATACCTCGGACAGATCAAGTTCAAGGTTTTTCTTTACAACCTTGAGGGCTAAATCCACAGCTTCACAAGGTGCACTATTCAAATCTACTGGAACTGTATAATTTGTATTCAATTTCATGAATATTGAATCAGATACAGTGTTTACCTTTAAATCTCTACCGTCCCATTCGGCTAGGGTTTGCTTTTGTAACTCCTCCTAACTTAGGGTTTTGGTGGTTTTGGCTTTGTTGAGCATAGGGAGACCCATTATTTTGTGAATCATTTTCTTAGTGATTAGCACTAGCTTCTCTAACCATAATTGTCCATTATGTACCCGACTCAAGATATACCTAATCCATTTGGTTTGGAAGTTTCTTAGGGGGTATTTGTGATTGAGCTCCAGTTGGGTCGAGTGATTCTGCAACAGTCGAAACAATCTTGAAATTGGGTGCTTTCCATCTTGTACCCTTTACTAACATCTCTGAACCTCTTTTTGCCTTGCTACTGGTGGTGCTTGCAGATGCCATAGCTACTCGGTAAATATAAGAAAATCTTGAACAAATTCTCCACTTGAAATTTGCTTGGAATCACTTGGGATTTGCTCTGGATTCACTAGAAATCTTTTAGCTCTGAGTATTCTTAAGTCATGGTGAAAAATGAAATCAAATTCTACCCTTTTGATGAAAATATTGTCATTAGTGCTCGGTACGAAGGTAGATGAGATGACATAGTGCTTGTCAGTCTGTCATCTCTCTACTCGATAAAGCTTTACAACTCGATGATCAAACAAAAAAATTTATACTCCCAACCTAGCTCAATAAAGTCTTTAACCAACCTTTCTCGGTAAATGCAACATGGTGAATGATAACTTTCCTTTGGTTCTTGAACTTGAAATACTAATTTGAGCATTTGCACTCTTTCACTCTGGAACTACTTGAGATATGGCTTGATGATGCAGTTCTTGATTCTTCTTGCATCTAATTGGAAATGGTGGAGTCACCCATTTCTTGAGTGACATAACCAACATTTGAACTGTCTTGCTTGGTAGATTTAGGAATCCATTGTTGTCTCATCTACTTCTGAATGTTATCAGCTTTAGCTTTCTTTTCATCTTCAATTCTTTTAGTATTCATGCAATTCTTGGCTATATGACCAAGTTCTGTACATGTATAACATCTTACTATTGTGTCTCTTTTCCTCAAGTGATGCCTTGAGGAGTCTTTGCCAACATGTCCATATTCTCCACAATAATGACATTTGCACCAAGTATTGTAGTCTCATCCAAAGATTGCTTTGACAAGTTGTTCAGCTGGATTGAATGATTTGGATCTACATTGGAATGCCTTGTGACCATGTTTCTTGCATTTGTGACATTTGCCTTCAAATTTTGGTTTTTCTTTGCATTTATTAGCTTTGTGACCATGTTGATTGCAGTTGAAGCATTTGCCATTGAATTTTATTTTTCCATTACTCCAACATTTTTTTGATGTATGACCTATCTTGCCACAGTGATTGCAAGTGGGTCTTTGATTCCCTTGGGCACCTTTTTTGGAGGATTCACCTTCTTCCTTGTATCCAAGACCAGCTATACCCTTTTGTCTATGAAGATTCTTCTCATGTTGTTGATTCAATTGGTTGATGTTTGTTTGAGATTTCATCATTCTTTCATTGACTTGCCTTTCAGTGATCAAGTCATTTTCCAAGCTTTCATTGATTTGTCTCTTAGATCTCAGATCACTTTGTAAGCTTGCATTGATTTGTCTTTCAGTGATTAAATCATTTTTTAAACTTCCATTCTCAGATCTTAGATTCATAACTTCTTCATTTGCAATAGATAGTTGACCTACAAGATTTTCATGCTGAAGGAATTGATTATTTCTTACCTCCAATTCTTCATTTGCCTTGTTTCTCTGTTCCAAAACTTCACATAGCCTGATGGATTGGATTTCTTTTTCTCTTTTAAGTTTCCTTACTTCTTCCTACAGAGAACCATTTTTAGCTAGGAGTTCCTTGATTTCTTCATTAGCTTCATTTGAACTGCTTGATGGTAAAAGGTCTTCAATCTTTTCTTCAACATACTAATGATCATTCATTTGTCTTGCAAGTTCCTTCCTTCTTTTTAGAGATTGAGAAAGATGCTCCTTTGCTTCTTTGAGTTGAGCCATGGCCATTTTTAGATCTAGCTTTTCATTTTCAATAGATTTGTCAAGTCTGAATATCTCCATTGTCCTTGATCTTTGCTCAAGCTGTCAAACTTTATCCTGAGAACCACAAAGCTTTGATACCAGTTGTTGGAAATATTTAGAATAAGGTAGGTTACTAAGAGGGGAGGGGTGAATCAATAACTTATAAAACTTTTATCCTATTCATCATTTTAACCATTCACCATTCATTCATCTAAACTACTACATAACTGAAGAAACAAACATTCATTGCACATGTACACAGAGATTCGATGACCCAGAAACCTTCCAAATAGAAAGTAAAACTGGGGTGGGGATGATACCACAAAACTTCAATACTGCAGTAGAAATTTGGCCTGTTAAGGCTTACAATGATCACTTCTAGTGATCTGCCCTGTTAGGAGCAAGTAGGACTGCTAGATCCACCCTGCTAGAGGATTTACAAACATACAGTGAAGTATGCACTCTGTTAGGAGATTTACAAAAAGATTGTTAGGTCCACCCGGTTAAAGGATTTATGAACTAATTCACCTATTAGGATGAAGTAGTGGATCTACCTACAACTATTTGCTGATAAGATCCTTGTTGCATTGATCACCTGATGTGATAGGTGTAACTTTTCCGCTCCTATGTTGACCTTGATGTATTCCCTTTTATTATGTTGTTGATTTGCTTTCACTTTTCTCAAAATATATCAATACCTTCTTCATATGCAAATATTACTCTTATTTCTACATATCATACCATACTACAAATGATATCATACATTTCATATATACCATTCCAATATTTACAACTACAAGGTTGGCTAAAACATAAGTGAACAAAACATTACTGAGTTGGCCAGATAGTAGAAAAATTGGGTTCCTCAAGCTGACATGGTGACCTTCTAATACTCAACATTTACTATATTACTCGGCATCATCATGCCCTCGGTAGAAGTACAGGCTCAGTTCATACTAGCCACACAATACTTCTTGGGACTCGATAACCATTGGTGACTCAGTAGATATAGTGTCAATCAGTAACAGCTAACTTCTTTGTTTACCTTGCTATGCTTGATGAACACTAAGTCCTTCATTTACCTTCCTGTGCTCGGTGAACATTGAGTTCCTTATTTACCTTCCTTTTCTTGGCGAACACTGAGTTCTTCATTTACCTTGCTTTTCTCGGTGAACACTGAGCTCTTCATTTACCTTCCTTTGCTCGATGAACACTAAGTTCTTTATTTACCTTCCTTTTCTCGGTGAACACTGAGTTCTTCATTTACCTTGCTTTGCTCGGTGAATACTAAGTTCTTCATTTACCTTGGTTTTCTCGATGAACACTGAGTTCTTCATTTACCTTGGTTTTCTTGGTGAACACTGAGTTCTTCATTTACCTTGCTTTGCTTTGTGAACACTGTTGAACTGCCCATTCACTCGGTAACCTCTAAAATGCTCAGTGAGAACTATTTACCTGCTAAACTTATAAGGTAACCACTGAATGCTTGGTATATACTATAGACTAAGTGATGAGCTCAGTAAGAATTCAGAACCAAATAAGTGTTTGCACTAATGACAAATATATCATAATTCCAAAAAAGGTCAAGTTTGTTTATTAGTAACTCATACTTAGTCAATTGGTTAGTAGCTATGAGCTTATCTTGCAGTTTTCAATGTTAACCGAGAAATCTAGTTGCTACTAAGATCTATAGTTGCTACCAAGTTTTAGTATCTACATTCAATTCATGTAAAGCAATATCTAATGAGTTCATCAATGACAATGCAAATCGAGCTTCATAGTACTAACTGAGTTGCACAGTGTCAATGTTCACCAATGTTTACCAAGTTTTCAATGTCAGTGATGTGAATTTAGTGTTGACCAAGCCAAGGAGTGTCAACCAAGTGATTCAGTTTATACCAAGCACACAATGTTAGTATTGATCGATTTATATAGTATCAAACAAATGATTCAATTTATATGTTGAGTTTCATAGTGTTCACTGAGTCACCAGTGTTGACCGAGTTCAGACTACTTGGAAGCGATTAGTATGAATTGAGCTATTACATCTACCAAGAGAATGACGATGTAGAGTGTTGAAAATGGTTGCTAAGTATTAGAACCTCATCGAGTTTTTATTGTAGCCAACTTTATTGAATTGTATTTTGGATTGGTATATATGTAATGTATTGTATCACATCCAAACAATAATAAAAATGATGATAAGAAACCATATGAAGAGAAAAAGTGAAAATTAAGAAGGCTACAAGTAGTATAGGGGATAGTAAAGTTTTATCTATCATAGCAAGGTTATCATTACATTTCAAAGGAATCTCAACCAAAAAATCTAAGTTGCAGATTAGAGATTAGCCACTAGTTTCATCCTAACAAGTGTATCAACTAAATCCTTTAATAGGGTAGACTTTATAGTCTTTTCCAAATCTCTTTACTGAATGCATACTTGATTATATGTTTTGTAAATCCTTACACAAGGTGGACCTAGCAGTCCTTAGTGCTCCTAACAGGGCAGATCATCAGAAGTGATCAATTGTAAGCCTTAACTAGCTAACTTTATACTATAGTACTAAATCTTATGGGTATCATCTATTGATCTCAGATTAGTTTTGACAAGTGAGTTTCAACACAATTAAGTTATTTACTTAGTTCATGCCAAACAAGTAGTACATGCTAAGCTCAAAATGTAAATAATAGACCATGTCGAGTTCACAGTGAGTGTTGAGCCACTCATATGCTAAGTCACTCAAGTACTGAGTGGAAAATATATTTTGAGTAACACAAGAGTCAAGTAAATAGTGGATGTTAAGTAATATAGATGCTGAGTCTCAATAGAGAGATTAGTGTATGCCAAGCATCAGATACTTCACGTGTCGAGTGAGATAGTTTTGACATATTTGTTTGCAATGACATAAACAACTATGTAAACCATTTTTGAGCTGACTTAAAGATGAATTATGATATTTTTGAGATAAGGATGACTCTTAAGTTGGATTCCCAATGCAATTACATGCAACCAATTAGAAAATGGGAATGATTAAGTAGAAAAATTGATGAATCTTGTCTATAGATTCATACCTAACCCTAAGTCACCAAAGTCTTCTTAAGGAGGAAACACCCCAAACTAGCTAACATGTGTGTAAGGTGTTGAAGTAGAGTATACTAAAGTTTACATGCACAAATAGAGCATTCATGGTGGCTTAGAAGTTATGAAGTGAAACAATATTATAGAATCAGTTAGAGCATAATAGAGGATAAAGAAGAGTATACAACAAAGAGACATTTGATCAAGAAGGCTCAAGAAGATATTATTTAGAGCTGATATATTATCAAGAAATCAAGTGCTAACCACAGGATCAATGCTGAGATATTCTAACAGGTGATTTCAATCAAAATCTCTTAATAGAGTAGTCCTAACAACTTTTATTGAAATCCTTTAACAAGGTGCTTACTTAGTTGTGAGTTAAAGTCCTTTAGCAAGGCCCACTTTTAATAGGGTGTTGAAATCATCTAACAAGGTGAGACCTAATAATCTTTGTAAGCCTTTAGCGTGGAATAACTTTCATAGGGTAGATCATGAATCATGATCAAAACATAATAACTTTCATTGGATACACTTTATTACTATAGTAGTGAAGATTTTTGGGTCTCATCCCCACCCTAGTTTTTCCTTCTCATTAGAGGGTTTCTAGTTAATCATATCTAGTGTCATATGTGTGTGATTGCATATATGTTTTACATATTTTAGATGTACATGCTTTACATATTATTTCAGTTTACACATTGAATGTTTGAGATGGATGTGTGGTGAAATTTTTATGGGTCCAAGTTTAAACTACTGATTCACCCCCTCCCCTCTCAAAAGTTTACCTTCCCATTTTAATTCTAACAATTGGTATCAAAGCTTTGTTCTTTGATAGAGAAGCTTTGTAGCTTTGAGAAAAGATCATAAAATGGAAGTCTACAAGTTGGGAAAGACTATTGAGAATTAGGGAATTGAAATATAACTCATTCTACATCAACTAGATGAAGCAAGAGAAGACTTGAAAAAATCTTTGAAGAGAAGCAAAGAAATTTCTATTGCAAAGAATGACACACAATACAGAGAGATAGACACTACTAAGCTATTTCTAGATGGAGACTCAAATGAATTTGATGCAGCAGTTGTAGATCAAATAGAAAAGAATAGAGTCCAAGTTGAGAAAATTAAAAATCTCAAGTTAGAGCAAGAATCACAAGCTATACTACTATGTGAGGTGACTAAATAGAAGAAGAAATCCATGGACAAAAAAGCTATGATTGAAGAAGACAAAAGAGTTTTGGCCAACAAACTGGAAGAGAAATCATTAGAACTAACCAAGATTTCCAACATGCAATTGGATACTCTAAGTCAAATGATAAATGTCAACTATGAGCTAAATGTCAAGGACATTGAGATAACAACTTTGAAACTGCAGAATGAGCAATCATAGAATGACCTAAAGAAGGAAAATGAATTTTCTAAAAGTTTCAACAAACCAAATGAATCCATCAAATACTTTGAGCAACTATTGAGATCCCCTAGATCTAATAATGATACATCTAGACTAGTATGCACAAGTACTAAAGAAGGGGAGTCATCCAAAAGTGAAGAAGAAAGGAACAACAAAGGTAAGAACTCCAAACCCACTTGTCATAATTGTGGTAAGAAAAAACATTTTACTAATGTGTGTAGGAGCAAGACTATAGATTAGAATATTAATCATAAGAGCATGGTTCACTTTCATAAGTACAACAAACAAGGTCATCAGGCACATGAATGTAGAATTAGGGCTATGCACATACAAAGATTTGAAGGGTATTGCTACAACTATCATAAGTATGGACATAGAGCTTTTGAATGTAGATCCAAACCCATGTGGTCATCAAACAAGCAAGAAAATGTAAGGAACAATGGAAACTATTATAACTAGGATTATAATACAAAATATAAGGGTCATTATTGTGAAGAATATGGAAATGTTCCTTAGAAATGTATGAGGACACACTTCAGAGGTGACTACCAAAGATGGTTGAGTCAAACCACATGTTTTAGTTTTTTGAAGACTGGTCACATCAGTAGGTATTGTCCAACTAGGTCAAAGGCACCAAGTTGTGAATTTGATAAAGGCAAAGGCAAGGCAGATGTTGAAAATGTTAGAGATGAAATGAACAAGACATGGAAGAAGAAAGATGATTACATCACATCAAATAGAAAAGGGATTACTTCACCCAATGGGTCAAGTGATCACACCTCATCAAACTAAGCAATCAAGAGGTATGTGGAACTGATATTTAAAGGTTATATCATACATCAGTTCCAAAAAGGATTTAGTACTAAAAATATTACATTGGCATGAATAAAGATGCAAGATGTTATTAGAAATCCAAGATAAATCTATAAGTTTTTCATGTTGTTTCCAAGCATAAAATATTTCCTATGTGTGCCAAGTCAAATGCTCGAAGATGTCAAGCTAAAAAATTGGCTAGTTGATGCCAAGCTTGTAGTGGTCGTCGAGTGGTTGAAATGTTAAATGGATGCCGAGTGAGCCTGAAATTGGTTGATGTTGAGCATACTGCTATGTAAGCACTCAGCATTTATTGCAAGGTTTTCAAAGGGTATTTGATCAATTTAAGTTCATTTTTCATCATTTCAAATTTGAGAAAGAGCTAGTAGAGCAAAAGGCGATCTAGAAATCCATTCAAAGTAGTTGTAGAAGGTTCTAGCAGTGATCTCACACCAATTCTTTAGATCTCATAAGGTATTTATCAAGAGCCAAGCTACATAGTTTAAGTTTTCATAAACTCTAGTTTCACATTATGGCATCAAGTTCAAATAATATAGAGGGAAAGGAAGTTTTGAATGTTTAGTTAGTAAGTAATGAGGTCAAGCAACCCATTTTCAAAGCTATTCCTGACATTTATTATAAGCAAGATGCTTCTAGTGCATTGTTGATGATTCCATTGAATATGATAATGGTGCAAGATGTAAGAAAATGTTATAACTATAAGATTGGTAGCATTAGGCATATGCAGATTAGGGAAGCATATGAGCAAACTCTGTGATAATGGTGTGTTGAAAGAAGAATTCAAAATTGTTGAGAGGAAAGGATTGACACAAGCCCTAGATCTTCCAAATATGTTTAAAATGTAATGGATAAGGATGGTGCTTAGCTGAATTCATGATGGTTCATTATGGCTAGATATTGGACCTATCAAGATAACTAAAAGGATAATTCATAGGGTTACTAGTTTCCCAACCCTAGATCTACCTAAGACACTAAGAATTAATTCAAAGGAGATAATTGAGAAAAACACTAGAGATATATGGAACAAGAGAGGCATGAAAATAGACACAATTAATGATCCATTGATTGAGTTTTTTGTAAGGGTAATATCACACAAGTTCTATCAATCTATGAGATTAAATAGTGTGTCTTGTATAGTTGTGGATGTTGGTTATAAAATTGTTAAGAAAGATCACACATATGATCTAGCAGAGCTACAATTGCAACAATTGATGGAGAACCTTGGATTAATTAGAAAGACAAAGAGTGCACAATGTAAATTTGTTTCTATATTGATATGCATATTCTTTTATGTTTAGAACACATTCCCTTCATTTGGCACTATGGGATGGAAAACCAATAAGATCAATAGCAGTATAGTTTGGTGAGTATATTGAGTAGTTAGGAGAGAATTTTTACTCTTTAATGACAAGTTATTTTGAAGACTTCAAGAAGTCAATGAAGGAAAGATTGAGAATACCAGTGGCACTAGTAGAGAAACACTATGATGATGTATGTTTCCTAGTGGATGCTAACTATCACTTTTGTACAAGCCACTACACCAAGGGTGAGATGGTTGAGACCCTTAGGTTATGAAATAAATGTGGATAAAGCCTCTAAATCTATTACTACATTACTTGTAGAAGAGGTAGATAAAAGTGCAAAGATATTTGGAAACTATGAGATGGTAAAGTCCAAAATTACCATGGAATTGAAGACTGCCTCTACTATGAATAAAAAGGAGAAGATAGTAAAGAAATTGAAATCCAAATTTGGAGAGGGTGCCAAATAGGAATAAGAAGAAGAGGAGGAGGAGGATGCAGAGGAAGAAGACTCCCAAACACAAGCACCTCTTGCACTAACTCAAGGTATGTGAGAAGACCAAGAGGAGGAGGAGACTGAAGGTACCGAGGGAGAAGAAGCTAAGGAAGCACATACTCCTATTGAGCCAAAGAAGAGGAAGGCTAAGATTGAACCAATGACTAAAGCTAAGAAGGTAGCAAAGCCAAGTCAGCCCAAGCCCCTTGCACCTACTACAAGGGCTAGTACATGTGCAATAGCACAAAAGGCCAAGGAAAAGACCAAACCAAAAAAGCAACGAGGTCAAGAGCAGAAAAGGCCAAGAAGCAAGTATGTAGCACAAGCCAAGTCTAATGAAGAGAAAACAGAATCAGATGACAATAGCCAATTTAAGGTGGTGATTCATAATCCTCTTTTAGACTTAGAAAACTTATATGAAAATATAAAAAATAGTATAGATCTATCAGGATTTTCACATATAGATTTTGATAAATTGGGTAAAGTAGAGAAGAAAAAAGTGGAGGAGGCCATATATGCCATGATGGAAAAATTCAAGACTACTCCACTAGAACTTTCCAACTCAATGCCTAAGAGTCTATATGACAGAGTTGAGCAAAAATGGCACTATTGTCTGAATTTGGAGAGACAAAAAAGAGAAATCTCACTTGCACAAGTGATGCTTGAACTAACTAAGGCACAAATTGCTAAGGTTGTGAAGAAGTATGTAGCTAGGTTTGTACCTAAATATAGAGCCTTTAGAATTTTGCAAAATAACATTGAGGATGTTGTTAATAAGTCCACATAGATGTGGAAACTTACTTATGGGTTAACAACCATCAAGGAAGAAGAAAAAGCACCGATTAAGGTAAAGGATGGTAAAGATGATGATCAAGATGACACAGTTGAGGAAGGAACAGCAATGCATATAGATGATAAGGCAATAGTTGAGGAAGAGAAGCATGAAGAACAAAGTGTGCAAGACACACAATTGCCAAGTGTCAGCGCCTAACATGTAACTAGTATGGATACTAAAATAGTAATAGTTAAGGATGTTTTTGATATATCAACTTAGAACATTAAATCCCCTTATAGAGGATGATTTGAAGAAGATACTAGATCAATCTACACTACAAGCAAAAATTTGTGACAATCATGTACTAGTTAGTGTGGATGAGCTATAGAAAATAGTGACTAATACTGAAAGGGAAAAGGTGAATCCACAAGAACCAACTTATATCATCCCTCCAGCCACTAATGTACAACCTTTGTCAAGATACCAGAAGCCATATCAAACAAGGTTGATACAATAGAGAAGAGCATAGTGGGAACACAAGTTTCTACTATAGAACAACAAGAAATAGGTCAGATAGACTTATCTTCACCTACTACACAAGATCAAGGTGCAAGTCAAGTCATTGTGGCAAAATAGGGCAAGCCTAAAGAGAGTGAGATGACACCACAATTGAAGCAAAAAACTGTTATTCAAGCCCTGGTAAGCTTACTAATATCTAGCACTTCATCAAGTCATACTCTTTAGAAGCTGATCACAGATGCAACTCCATTGCAGATCAAAGTGTCAGCCCGAGTTCATAAAATGATGGAGAAGTAATTCAATATGGAGATGTGAGCCTTGATGAGGAGATCATTTTTTTTCCCAAGTATGATTATGATACAATGACTATAGAACAAATGGGCATACTCCAATAAGCCCTTGTAAGGAAGAAGCATCAAAAAATGCTAGAAGGGAGCACAGGTAGAAGCAAGAACTACAAGATATTATAGACATCTTTTTGGATGCATTTAGTCTGCTAACTCTAGATGAGACCAAGCCACTAATGGGACAACTGACAAATATAGTAGAGAAGGTTAGTAATGAAGACCTAGATACTAATGTAAAATTACTTGAATGGTCAGAAAGAAATTCTAGAGCAAAGTGAATGAGAAAATATTAGGTGACATAGCACTAACATAAGTTGCATTGGCAACTACAGTTGAGGATGTGAAGAAGGTACTTGAAAAAATATTCTCATTGTACACCAAATTATCCAATCCATCACTCTTCACCCAAGAGACCTGAAGTCATCTTCTGAGTCTAGAGAGACAAATTACTCATCAAGTGCAAAACTACCAATGAATCTAGCTCAGAGTGAGAAGCACTTCAGGAAATTGCTTCAAACCCAGAGTCAGTTAGCTATATTGACAGTAGATGAGGCCAACATAAGGGCCAAACTGACTAGCATCTAGGCCACTCTCACCCCCCATATGAAAATTTTGCATAAGGAGCTAGGTTATGTGTAATGGGCACCCCTGGATGTCCCAAAAAACTAAACCAAATTGCTGAAAGGAATTATGTCAAACAGTTTGCATTCAACTTCTTATTTCTCTGTTTAATGTTTTAAACCCCTTATAATTCCGGAAATCAAACATTTATTGTTTGTTGTGTTTCGTGCATGGAATTGGTATCATACAACATAAACAAGAAAGCAACTACAATGATATGCAAAGTGGAAATGAACTGCTGCTAATAAAATGTTATTTTCAGAATTCATAAAATCAAATACATAGCAGATTTATCAACTCACTAATTACTTCAGCAATATTGTCATAATACTCCAGCCCATGCTTATGAACTTGCTGCTACAATACTTTGTCCTCCAATCAGTCCACTACCTTCATAATACCATTCCCTCCAAGCAGCATAAGCGTCGGACAAGTAGTGAAGAAGATATGAGCAAAATATCAAATCTGCCTGTAGCCGGAAATGCAACTAAACTGCCTGATAATGAAGCCAATAAGAAAGAATTCCAAAGGCCAAACCCCAAGGGAATGACGTCTAGAATGTTACAAGAGAGGATAGACGTCCTCAAATGCCAAAAACAAAGCTGCAACTCACACACCAATTTCTTCTCATATTCAACCTGTCTAATGAAGCCACAAATACTTCCTTTTATTCTATTCCCACGGGTCCCCTCAACTCATATGGGCAATGTGGGATAAAAGATGTGTAATATAAAACATATATTAAAATACCCCTTATGTCTCCCTTGGGTACACATCACCATAAAATAAATATTAAAGTAACACTTTAATATTTTACAATTAAATTAGACGTTACTTTAATAAAACTTCAGGCATTAAAATGTATTAGCAATCGGACTCCGAATAATTCGAGTGATAGCTCATCGGAAAGCTCTCACCGAAGAGTATCGAATCCAATCACCAAAATTGACCTGCACTGTGTCCTGCCAACTTACTAAAAATAGTAAGTATGCCTGAAACTGAGTAAATCAACTTCATTTTGGCCCAAACTGGAAATGACTAGGCCAAAACACTCCAAGATCCCATTAAACCCTTCGTTAGCCCTCAGGACCATGTAGAACAAGGCTAACGTGCACACACTTGGTCAACTGCTAAAATGGGGACATTACAGTCCGCCCCCCTTGAAATTGCTTGTCCTCAAGCAATCTCAGTCCAGCCTGCTGAATAACCTGCTCACTCTCCCATGTAGAATCTTCCTCCGGCAGGTCTTTCCATTTGACCAAATACTCCTTCACTATCCTGTTTCTAAGCTTCCTCTCTCTGGTATCCACAATAGCCTCAAGTACTAACACAAGCTTCCCCTCCTCATCCAAAGGGGGTAAATCTGCAGAAGGCACTACACTCTGACCAATGGCTTTCTTAAGCCTAGACACATGAAACACATTGTGCACTCGATTGCCCTCTGGAAGCTCAAGCTCATAGGCGGCTTTGCCCACTTTGCGAATCACCCTGTAGGGACCATAAAATCTAGGTTTCAACTTTTTAGCTCCGCTCTTCTTGAGCGATGACTATCTATATGGTTGTAGCCTCAAGTAAACCATATCCCCTACCTCGAAGCTATGCTCTATTCGGTGCTGATCAGCATACAATTTTTGTTGATTCTGAGCCTGTTGTATATTCTCTTTGAGCACTTTCAGGATGTCCTGACTATCCTGCAATAAGTTTTTGGCTTTGGGCACTCTACTGTCCCCCAAAACTAAATCCATGAAGCTAGGTGCTTCATAACCATAGAGTGCCATGAAAGGAGTCATCTTGATGGACATATGATAAGTGGTGTTATAACAATACTCTCCCATATGAAACCATCTGATCCAAGCCTTTTGTTGTGTAGTTACATAGTTCCTCAAATATCCTTCCGCCCATTTATTCACAATCTCTGTTTGCCCATCTGTTTGCGGATGATAACTAGTGCTAGGTGTAAGATCTGTACCACACAACCTAAACAACTCTTGCCAAAAAACACTCATAAACTTACTATCCCGGTCGCTAACAATGAATCTAGGCAGCCCATGTAACCTGAATATCTCTTTAAAGAAAAGATCTGCCACCTGTGCTGCTGTGTAAGTGGACGGAATAGCAAAGAAGTGAGCAAACTTCGTCAAGCGGTCCACCACCACATAGATGCAATCCCTTCCCTGCACTCGTGGTAAACCAGTGATGAAGTCCATCGAAATACTTTCCCATTTCCTATCAGGAATGGGCAAGGGTTGTAATAAACCTGCAGGAAATGTGTGTTCTCCCTTATTCTGTTGACAAACCATACACTCCCTGACATACCTCTGAACATCATCCTTGAGCCCTTTCCATGAAAACCGCTCTCGGATCTGCCTGTAGGTCTTGAAGACCCCCGGATGTCCTGCTGTGGGTGCATCATGAAATGCCTTCAATATCGCCTCTCTCAAATGTGATGACGGAATCAAATAAACCCTGTCCTGAACTCTGATCAATCCATCTATCACCTCATAGCGATCATCCTGTATGGTACCTGAAATCAATCTAGAAGCCCAAGCATCTCCGACATACTCTGCTATAATCCGATCTCTCCAATCTCCTGAAATCTCTGCCAGAGCACATAAGTGAGATCTCCGAGATAAGGCATCAGCCACCACATTTTTCTTACCTTTGACAAACTCTATGTCAAAGTCATAAGCCTGCAATTTAGTCACCCATTTTTGTTGCCGGTCATTAAGATCACGCTGGCTCATGAAGTATTTAATACTATTGTGATCAGTCTTGATCACAAAACGTCCACCTACCAAATATGATCAAAATTTGGCCAATGCATGCATTATGGCCAACATCTCCCGATCATAGACAGAATAACTTTTCTCAACTCCTCGGAGCTTCCTACTCTCGAATGCACTGGGATGCTTCTCCTGCATCAATACTGCTCCAATCCCATCACCTGATGCATCACAATGAAGCTCAAAAGGCTTGGTGAAATCTGGTAGAGCTAGAACTGGACATGAAGACATTACCTGCTTGAAATGCTCAAAACAACTCTGTGCTGCCCCTGTCCACACGAAGGCTCCTTTCCTGGTAAGATCTGTCAAGAGTGTAGAAATCTGTGAGAATCCCTTACAAACCTTCTATAAAAACCACATAAACCAAAGAATCCCTTAAGCTATGTAAGGTTTGTGGGAGTAGGCCACTCTACAATAGCTCTAATCTTTTCGGGATCAACCCGAACGCCATCTGCACTAATGATATACCCCAGGTAAAGGAGCTCAGTCATGCCAAACTCACATTTAGATTCCTTGGCATACAATGACTCTCTCTCCAGAATAGATAACACCTCCTCCAGATGATGTAAGTGCTCCTCCCAGGTCTTACTGAAGACCAAGATGTCATCAAAGAAGATCAAGACAAATCTCCTCAGCTGCTTCCTGAATACCTGGTTCATACAACTTTGAAATGTAGCAGGTGCATTGGTTAGACCAAATGGCATAACCATGAACTCAAAGTGGCCATAGTGACATCGGGAGGCTATTTTCTCAATGTCCTTTGCTCTCATCCTGATCTGATGGTATCCGGATCGCAAATCAATTTTGGTGAAGAAGCATGCCCCATGCAACTCATCAATCAGCTCATCAATCCTAGGAATGGGATACCTATTTTTAATTGTTTTCTTATTCAGTGCCCTGTAATCGATGCACATGCGCATTGTCCCATCCTTCTTCTTTACCAATACTACTGTTGAAGCAAAAGGGCTCTTACTGGGCCTGATATGCCCCATCTCCAATAAATCCTTAATCGCCTTCTCTATCTCATCCTTGTGTTTCTTAGGATGATGATAGGGAGTAATCATAACTGGTTTGGCTCCCTCCTTGAGCTCAATAACATGTTCCATCCCTCTGTCAGGAGGAACCCCATGAGGAATATCGCTAAATACTTTAGCGTGTCTATCAAGTATCTTCTAGACATCTAGTGGATGACTCTTTTCTTGTGGCTCTGGTGAAGTTGGCATAATGTGGCACTCTGCCGCCCACTCTATGTCATCATGACGAAAAAGTCTCTGCATTCTCCTCAAGGACACTATTCTGCAACCTCCATCTGAAAGCCCTCTAAGTACCACAGTTCTCCCCTCATGCTGGAATCTCATCTCCAATTTTGCTAGATTGAGTGTGAACTCAACTAGTGAAGCCATCCATGTCATGCTGAGGATGACATCATAATCTCCCATGTCCACAACATAGAACTCATCTTCCAACTCGTAGCCATCTCCAAACCTGATGCGAAGATTAGATATCTTCCGAGTGCATAATAACTTATCACTGTTAGCCACCATGACTCTAAACCCATCATGCTCCTCTGTCTGTAACCCTCTCCTGGCTACCAACTGTGCATCTATGAAGTTATGTGTAGCCCCAGTGTCAATAAGAGATATCACTTTCTGCCCCTGGATAGTACCCCTGACCTTAAATGTGATTTCCTTTTGGGCCCCTGTCAAGCGTGCCAACGATCTATCATCCTTAGGAATGTTGCTCTCCTCTATAGTGTTACCCTCATCTGAATCAGAGTGTTGATCCTCCCCTTCTGACTCTGACTCTTCTGCTGGAAAATACTCCATTTGATTTGCCTTAGCCTTGAGAGAACATTTATGAGATAAGTCCCAAGGCTCTCTACAATGAAAGCACAGCTTCTTCTTTCGAAGTTCATTCAAGGTTTCATTGTCTAGTCCTTTTGATCCTTCTTTGGGTTTGCTATACTCTTTCTGAAATGATTTTTTGTCTTTGTCCTTGCGGTAGGAAGAATCTGTTGAATGGTTTTTTCCTTTGTATACTAAAGGGGCTAAATCTAGTGCCTTTTTAGTTGCTTCAGCTAACGTGAGTGGATCATGTCCCTTCACCCAACCTCGTAATGGATCAGCAAGACCATCACAAAATAACACCACCAATCTCCTAGGAGAGATATCAGTAACAAGTACAGAAAAGCGCTGAAACTCGACAATGTAAGCATCCACAGAACCTGACTGTTTTAACTGTGCTAGCTCCTTGAAATGTAACTCGGGATCCTTAGTGTCAAATCTCCCAATCAATGTTTCAGTGAATTGCTCATAGGATGTAATTTGATTATGCCCCAAAGTCACCATGCCATGATGCCACCATTCATGTGCAACGCCATCCAAGTGCATAGCCGCATACTTAATAGCCTCCTCCTCAGGCATAGGATTAAGCTGCAAGTATGTATCTACCTTCTGCACCCAAGCTCGTGCAGTCATCTTCCCTGAAGCATCATAATAAGGTAAAGAAAGTTTTCCAACTTTCTTCCTCAGCTCAAAGTTTTGATTCCTCCCTCCTGCTTTAGGCATGTGTCTCATCCTCAAGTCCATATAATCTCTAAGAGAAATATCCACCTGAAACTCTGGTCCACTAGCCTCCCAGTCCCTCCTGAACTGATCCTGTAACTCGGTAATCTGCGGTTCATTTACTGGATGAACCGGATCTCTGGGTGGAAAAGTGGGTAGAAGAGGTCTCAAGCTCACAGTCCGTGCTGGGCGTGCAACGTGTCTAAAGTTATCAGCCTCATTCCCATTGTTACCGTGTCCATTATTACCATTAATGTTATTCTCAGGACCATTGTTGTTGCCTTGGCCTTCATGGTTATTGTTTCCCCCGTTGTTATTGTTTCCCTCATTGTTATTGTTTCTATTGTTGGCATCACCTGGATTAATATTCACACCCATCTGTCTAGCCATGAGCTGCAACATCATGTCCATTCACCTATTCTGCTCCTACTGCATACGCTGCCCCTGCTCTAATGTATCCAGTAACTGTCAGAACAGTACCTCCCCTTGATCTGGACCAGCATTTCTGCCTCCGCCTAATCCTGTATTCCTGTCATCTCGATCACCCATATTATTGTCCTGATCACAGAATATCTCCTCTGTGTCTGTATGGTTGAATTCAATGTCCCCCTGCACGGATGTACTAGACTGTTTGCTTTGCAAGTCTAAAATCCTATTTTGTCTTGCTCTGGTATCGCGGAAATTATAAGACCCCTGTCACATGCTCAAACATAAATGCTTAGCCTGTGTTTTTTTTTACTTACTTTTTCCCTCTATCCGGCTGTTCCAAATTCCCTATAAGACCTCCATAGGATGGCAGGACTTATAGCTCTGATACCACTGTAATGGGCACCCCTGGATGTCCCAAAAAACTAAACCAAATTGCTGAAAGGAATTATGTCAAACAGTTTGCATTCAACTTCTTATTTCTCTGTTTAATGTTTTAAACCCCTTATAATTTCGAAAATCAAACATTTATTTTTTGTTGTGTTTCGTGCATGGAATTGGTATCATACAACATAAACAAGAAAGCAACTACAATGATATGCAAAGTGGAAATGAACTGCTGCTAATAAAATGTTATTTTCAGAATTCATAAAATCAAATACATAGCAGATTTATCAACTCACTAATTACTTCAGCAATATTGTCATAATACTCCAGCCCATGCTTACGAACTTGCTGCTACAATACTTTGTCCTCCAATCAGTCCACTACCTTCATAATACCATTCCCTCCAAGCGGCATAAGCGTCGGACAAGTAGTGAAGAAGATATGAGCAAAATATCAAATCTGCCTGTAGCCGGAAATGCAACTAAACTGCCTGATAATGAAGCCAATAAGAAAGAATTCCAAAGGCCAAACCCCAAGGGAATGACGTCTAGAATGTTACAAGAGAGGATAGACATCCTCAAATGCCAAAAACAAAGCTGCAACTCACACACCAATTTCTTCTCATATTCAACCTGTCTAATGAAGCCACAAATGCTTCATTTTATTCTATTCCCACGGGTCCCCTCAACTCATATGGGCAATGTGGGATAAAAAATGTGTAATATAGAACATATATTAAAATACCCCTTATGTCTCCCTTGGGTACACATCACCATAAAATAAATATTAAAGTAACACTTTAATATTTTACAATTAAATTAGACGTTACTTTAATAAAACTTCAGGCATTAAAATGTATTAGCAATCGGACTCCGAATAATTCGAGTGATAGCTCATCGGAAAGCTCTCACCGAAGAGTATCGAATCCAATCACCAAAATTGACCTGCACTGTGTCCTGCCGACTTACTAAAAATAGTAAGTATGCCTGAAACTGAGTAAATCAACTTCGTTTTGGCCCAAACTAGAAATGACTAGGCCAAAACACTCCAAGATCCCATTAAACCCTTCGTTAGCCCTCAGGACCATGTAGAACAAGGCTAACGTGCACACACTTGGTCAACTGCTAAGATGGGGACATTACATTATGCTAAAACCTTAATGAAGAAAGACCCAAATCTTTCTACTCTAGATGGTCTAGTCCATCTTGCTACTGAGCTAGCTATCCAAATCAAGTCATTGGATGTAGCATGTGAGAACTAGGATGTAGCTCTCAAGATGACATTGGATGTCCATAAATCTTTTCTAGAAAAACACACAATAAGTGTCATAAAGGGGGAAAATGAGAGAATATGGGAGAAATATTTTGTTTGGGGGAGAATAAGAATTTTGAGAGATTATAAGGAGAGTGAGAAGTAAGAGATAAGAGAAAGTAGAAAAGGGATAGAGTAAAGATAGATCAAGCTAAGGGAGAGCAAGCACAAAACAGAGCATGAAGTCAAAGTCTATCAGTAGAGACACATTTACTCAGCAAGAGTATAGAATTTTGGTTATAGAATAGACATATTAACTTAGGGGGAGTTATCAAATTTTGAGGTATACAAGTTGTTACAAAATTTTGACTTTTTGAAGTTTTGTATATAAGCCAAGTTGAGATATGTTATGCTTGTGAGATTGAGGATATTGTTGCATATTCAAGTGTTTTTTACACTCATGTCAAAGGGGGAGATTGTTGATCTTAGATTGGTTTTGACAAGTGAGTGTCAACACACTTAAGTTATTTACTTAGTTCATGTCAAACAAGTAGTACATGTCAAGCACAACATGTAAATATTAGACCATGATGAGTTCATAGTGAGTGTTGAGCCACTCATGTCTTGAGTCGCTCAAGTGCCAAGCAGACAGCATATGCTGAGTAACATAGGAGCCAAGTAAATAGTGGTTGTCAAGCAATATAGATTTCGAGTCATAGCAGAGAGATTAGTGTATGCTGAGCATCAGAGACTTCAAGTATTAAGTGAGATAGTTTCAACATATCTGTTTGTAATGGCACAAACAACTATGTAAACCATTTTTTAGCTAACTTAAGGATGAATTATGATATTTTGGAGATAAGGACATATCTTAAGTTGGATTCCCAATGCAATTACATGTAGCCAATCAAAAAATGGAAAGGATTAAGCAGCAAAATGGATGAATCTCAACCATAGATTCATACATGACCCTAATTCACCAAAATCTTCTTAAGGAGGACAAAATCTAAACTATCTAGCATGTGTGTAAGGTGTTGAAGCAGAGTATAGTGAAGTTTTCATGTGAAAATAGAGCATTCATGGTGGCTTAGAAGTTATGAAGTGAAAAAATATTGCAAAATCAGTTAGAGTAGAATAGAGGATAGAGAAGGGTATACAACAAAGAGATATTTGATCAAGAAGGATCAAGAAGATCAGTTAGAGTAGAATAGAGGATAGAGAAAAGTATACAAAAAAGAGATATTTGATCAAGAAGGGTCAAGAAGAAATTTTTTAGAGGTGATTTGTTATCAAGAAATTATGTGTTGACCATAGGATCAATGCTGAGACATTTTAACAGGTGATTTTAGTCAAAATCTCTTAATAGAGTAGTCCTAATGGGCTGTATTGAAATCCTTTAACAGGTTGCTTACTTAGTTGTGAGTTAACATCCTTTAGCAAGGCACACTTCTAATAGGGTGTTGAAATCCTCTAACAAGGTGAGACCTAATAGTCTTTGTAAGCCTTTAACAGGGCAAACCTTTCATAGTGTAGATCATGACTCACGATCAAAACATTGTAACCTTCATCGGATACACTTTATTACTATAGTAGTGAAGATTTATGAGTGTCATCCCCACCTCAATTTTACCTTTTCTGGGTAATCATATCTACTATCATATGTGTGTGATTTCATATATGTTTTACATGTTTTACATGTGATTGAGTTTGCTCATTGAATGTGTGAGATGGATGTGTGGTGAAAGTTTTATGGGTCCAATTTTACACTATAGATTCAACACCCCCCCCCCCAACTCTCAAAATTTTAACTTTCCTATTGTAATTCCAACATCATTCCCACCCTAGTTTTACTTTCTATTTGGAAGGTTTTTGGGTCACCATATCTTGTGTGAAAGTGTTATGAATGTTTTACTACTTTTATTCTTTCATGCATGCATTTAGACCAGAATATTATATAAAGGATTAATTGATGAAATAATTTGAAGTTTTATTGGTTCCTAATTCACCCACCCAACCCCCCCCCCCCCCCCCCTCTCCCCCCAACCCACCCTCTAGTAACCTTTCCTACCTCATATTTCCAACAATTTAGGACCTAGGGTGCCTGTACCACACAAGATCATTTATGAAAGCCTCAATAATGTCTCTTGTATCATAAATATTTACCTCATATGGAAAAGGTTTTATCCATGTAATTCTACATCTAACTTCTTGTACATGAACTCTATCAGAATCAACCATGAAGCATATATCTTGGTCATAATCATCTACCAACTTCTTAGGGATCCTAAGCCTACTCTGCATCCTTTCCTTGAAGTTATCAAAGAATGCATCCATGTGCTTTCAAATTTCTCACCCATATCATTTATGAACTCATTAATCTCATGCAATACTGGGGTGTCCTTCCTCCAAACAACATTTCCTTTTGAAGGAAAGAATTTCTAAACATAAAAGAATAAACAAACTATGAGTGAACTGAACTTACATGAATTATTCTTGGAAGCTTGAATACTTTCTATGTCCTTTCTTAGTTATTTGTGTTAAATCTTAGCAAGGTTGAAGGATAGATTCTTCTTCACAACCTTGTATGTCAGGTCTATAGCTTCATATGGAAAATTGTTCAAACATCTTGAACTATAGATTTTTTTGTACAATGACATGGATGCAAAACATGGTCTCCATGTCAAACACATTGTTAAATTTCATACCTTTTTCATCCCATTTAGCTAGGGTTAGATTTTCCAATTCTGCCTATCATAGGGTTTTGGTAGCCTTTGACTTCTCCAACATACAATACCTTGTTATCCTATGAATCGTCTTCTTAGTGATATGATATGTCTGCTCCAAGTAGAATTACAAGTCATGAACATAGCTTAGTATAAGCCTAGTTAATTTTATTCAAAAATTTCTTGGCATGTGGATGATATGAGTCAAACCCTTGACCTCTAGATACTTGTGTTCTAGCTTCAACACACCATTTTCTCATAATTCTGCATAGGCCTGATCTAGCTTGAAATTCCCTAATTCTTGCATAAAAATGTAATAAAATGATATGACATTGTGAATAAGAAGTACCTTAGGAGGAATTGATGAGTGTTCTCATTATAGATCATTCACCTCAACAATTAATGGATGTAGCTTGAATTTTGGAGGAATAAAGTCTAAACTTTTTACCAATATTTCGAAACCATTTTTTATCTTTGCACTAGAAGATGTTGTCATACTACTTAGTTGATAAAGGATTTGAAGAAGGTAACTTCTCCTAATACTTTCCTTCAACAAACTTTCTCTAATTCATTTCAAGGGCTCAAGGAATGTTGTGCTCTCGAAAACTTTGAATTCGTGGTGAAAACAAAACTTTAATTTCTTCCTTTTATCAATTTTCAATTTTAGGGCTCCATTAATTCTTCATACCTTGGTAGGTAAATGATGCTTGGTTTGATCTTCAACCTTTGAATGCTTAGCTAATGTTAGCAGACCATGCTCAATTGATTCAGTGACTCGGTTGAGTCTATCTATGCTTGGTTAGGTATAAGAGGTAACTCGGTTATGCCTAAGGAGTGACATGATTAGAACTAATAATTCGATCAAGACTTTATTCTATTCAATTGCATTTGATATGTTGATCTAAACTTTCATGTTTTGATGATTGGAATTGATGTGGAATATGAATTTGATCACAACTCCAGTGGTCTCCTTGCATGTTCAAGCAAAGATAATTGCATTACCCAGTCCATTGACTTGGGTGTCAATAACCTCAATATTTTCACTTGAATCATCTAGAGATTTGCTTACCCATTGCTACTTCATTTAAGTCCTAATCTTGTCAGCCTTTGATTTCTTTTCATCTTCAACTTTACCTCTATTCATGTAGATCTTTTCTAGATGACCAAGTTCTTTGTGTAGATAACATCTTTTGATAGGATTTCTCTTTCTAAGGTGAGTCCTCATTCAATTAGCTCCTATGTGTCTAAACTCTCCACATAGATAACATCTATACCAAGTGTTGTAGTCCCAACCAAATATTTCTTTAGCAAGTTGTTTAGTAAGATTACAATCCTTGGTTCTGCACTCTAAAGATTTATGACCTTGTTTGTTGCATGTGAAACATTTTCCTTCAAACTTGGTTTTCTTTGTCCATTTACTTGCTCTATGTCTAGTTTTGTTACAACTCTAATATTTGCCATTAAATATTGACTTTCCATTGCTCCAACATTTGTTTGATGTATTACCAAAATAATTGCATGTAGGTATTTTATTATTTTGAGCTTCTTGTTGTGATGGTTCTCCTTGTTCAATGTAGCCCAATCCTGCTTTCCCTTTGTGTCTATGCTGAGATAGTTCACCTAACTAATCCATGCTTGTTTGTGATATCATCATTCTTTCATTGGTTTCTCTTTCTATTCTTAAATCATTCATGAGTCTTTCATTTTATGTCCTTAGATTGATGACTTCTTGATTTTCATTATTCATTTGATTTGTCATATCTATCTAATGTAGTGAGAGTTGGTGGATTTTATTGTCCTTTTCTTCTATCCTAGTATTGAGTAATATTTTATCTTCTTATGCCATATTCTTGTCATTTTTAGCTTGGTTCTTTTGTTCCATGACTTCATATATCCTGATTGAATGAATCTCTTGTTCTCTTTTCAATTTTTTGACTTCTTATAGAATAAGCTTTCTTCTAAGTAGATATTCTATAGCTACATTTTCTTCATCCGAGCTTCTCTCTTTGAAAATATCTTCAATTCTTTCCTCCATGTATAGATTATCATTCATCTTTTTTGCCAATTCTTTTCTTCTTTTCATGGATTGATAGAGTCGATTCTTTAGTTTCTTGATTTGTTCCATGGCCACATGTAGATCCAAATTTTCATTTTCAATGGCTTTCTTTATCTTATATACTTCTATTTTCTTTGATCTTTTCTCACAAATTGCTAAAATTCTGATAAGAGAACCTTGCTCTAATACCAATTGTTGGAAATGTAATGCAAGCTAGGTGATTGAGAGGGAGGTGAATCAGGAACCACTTAAGCTTCTTCTACTTATCCCACTTTGTTAATTTGTCTAATCTACTTGCATGCAAGAAACATAAATAAATAAAGTAACAACACCATAACAAAATATTTGGTAACTCAGAAACCTTTTGAGTATAAAGTAAAAATGGGGTGGGGATGACACCCACAATGCTTTACTATTGGAGTAATGAATTTGGCTTGTTAAGGCTTACAAATGATCACTTCTGGTGATCTTACTCAGTTAAGAGTAATAAACACTATTAGGTCCACCTTGTGAAAGGATTTATACAATACAATCATGTACTCTATTAGGATTTTTCCAAAGGACTGTTAGGTCCACCCGGTTAAAGGATTTGGGACTAATGCACCTATTAGGATGAATAAGTGGATTGATCTCTAATGTGAAACTATGATTGTTGATGAAGATCCTTTGAAGTAAGTTGATCACCTGACTGTGATAAGGAATGCTTGCATCCTTCAAACAATTTGTTCTTCCATATTTGCTAATGTTCTTCAATTACAATTCTTACATGTCTACATTTTGGATAAACTAAATACTTCATACTTATATCCATCCAAGTAATTCCTTCATAGGTTGGCTCCAGCATAACTAATTCCAAAAATAATTACCAAGTTGGCTCAATGTTGTAACTCAAGTCCAATGGCTTACTCAAGTGATGTTGAAGATACTTGGGCAACACTGTCACCTTGGCTAACTCTGGCACTTAGCTTATATTGGATGATTGGTTTGTATTGATCACTTGGTAGACACTACTAACTCGGTTTATGCTACTTTTCCAACTTGACCATTATATTGGAAAAAGAATACTCTTCTTAACTTAGTTCTCACTAGAGCTCAGTAGATACTGTCAACTCAGTTGACATTGTAGCTTAGTGGAAACTATCAACTTGGTTGACACTACTTACTTTCTACAAGGTTAGCATTGATAGCTTGCTTCCTTTATGAGCTCAGTTAACACTCCTGACTAGTAACTTGGTTACTACTTTCTTTCATTTTGATTAAGTGTTTGACACTAATTAACAATGTTGAAGTTGATGAAAGCCAAATCCAAAGATGCCCAAGATCACCTGCATGCAAGAACCTGTCAAAGAGAAGCCAAGGAGAGGAAGAGCATGGAGTAAGGGAAAGACCCTAAATAGACATGAGAGAGAAAATATGCAAACACAATAAAAATGTATTTACAATGTGCACAATGAGATATGAGATGTTATACAATGAGAGAGAGGTTTCTTATAAAGACCTCAAGGAAGCTTGTAGAACAAGCTGGAAGGTGGTAGAAGATAAGGTTGACAACCAAGCACACATCCACAAAAGGTGGAACATGCTAGAAGGGAACAAACTCCCGTGTTGTCAACAAGTAACCACTACAAACATTAAATACTCAATATTAAATAAATGCATTTACCTAAGTAAGCTTAAGTAAATAGAATAAATAATTAATAAATTAATTATTTACTCTAACACCCCCCCTTAAGTGCAACTTAGGGAAATGCCTTAAATACACAAAACTAAGATGAAATGCAAGATGGGTCCTGGCAATGAGGCCATGTTAGGTACCCAAGTACAATGCAAAAGATGCAACCTCTAAAAGTGGGGAAAGAGAGAAAACCACATGGGAAAAACCCTCCCCCAAAAGAACTGAAGAAGCCTCCAACTAGGGAAATTTCCCCTAAAACAGGAACAAGGAGTGATCATGTAAAGCAGCATTGAAGCATGAAGAAGCCACAAATCTGCCAAACTGCTAATCTGAAGAACCTCCATGGAAGAAGAAGGCATGAACTGAGCATGTCTATATGGTAGATGATCCATCTCACCGAAATGCATTGGTAGCTAGCCACTGCAATCACCTTGTACATAGGATCAACCACTGAATACATAGTTCACACTATTGAACCATTGAATCACAGATGCATTAGAACAATAGCATAACCCCCCCTTAATGCAGATGAGGTGAGATGATAGGCAACTGAGAAGGTGGGCCAAAGTCTCCTGCAGACGAACCAAGAATGACAAGAGAGGGAAAGAGGCACAGACACCTATAAAGACACGGTCAAACTGACTCTGCATGGGCTATTGTCATGGAAGGGACACTCACTTGACAAAGGAAGAATGCCTAAAATAGAAAATAACTATCCCCCCCATGGTGCTTTATGAAAATAGTGCATGTACAACTAACTCAAAACAACGTTCATGATCCTCGAAATGCAAGAGTGGCACTTTATCTCAGTGCAATACATAAAATTTCTTCAAAATGATAGCTACAATGATCAAAATTGAAAACAAGTTGCAACAAAATAAAGTACAGCTCAAAACAAAAAAAATCATGCCAGGAAAATGATCCTCGGGCCTAAAACACTCAAGATATCCACCATATAGAAAAAATGCCAAAACTATGATAGAAAGAGCATGGGTCAAAAACTCAAAAAAAAGACCACATTTTTGAAAAGTACACAAAATCAGCTTTCCAAAAATATAAAGCTTTCAAAAAATGGGCATGGGACACAAAAGATATGATTGCCAGAGTCAAAAATAGAACTTTGGACTTCAACTGAAAAAATGGGCAATAAAAATGCATCAAAACCTTAAAATACCTACACCAATGTCTTCATCTCGGAACTAGCTTTTCGGTGCTTATTTCAGATTGGAAAAATACCTCTATAGCTCAAGTTATGGCCAAAATATCAAGAGTATGTCCAAAATGACCCTGGAGATGTGCAAGGCAAGTTGATGCAGTATGACATCATGCTGATGTCAGCAGTCCGCTAGTTTAAATTTGACGACCATGTGGCCATCGCCACAAAAAAAGATGCTACGTGGTTGCTACGTGGCTACCACATGGCAAGTCTGGATGACGTGGCAGGGTCCACGTGGAAAAGTGTCGTGGCAAACCTGCCACATGTCAACCTACAAACTGCAGCTGAGTTGGCAATAATGCCACGCGAGCAAGCTTATTGTATCGCTGACTAGACTGGTGCAGTGATGAGGCTCCATGTGGGCAGGCGGAGGACGATCTGAATAGATAGGGCACTACCTATGGAGAGTGGTGGATGGGAGGAGCTGGGCGGCACAACGACAGAGGCGGGGAGGTGCCGTTGATGGCGGTCGGGCCGGGCTGCTCGCCAGTGGCTCGGCTAGCTGCGATGGCCGGCGATCACTGCGTGGGTGGCCACCCGACGGTGTGCTGGCAGAGCATCTAAATTATTATTATTATTATTATTTTTGGACAAAAATGATCTGTACGATCTGTACAGAAGCCCTGCAACAACAAAAATTTGCCTCCCGAAGATCTATCTCCAAAATCGAAAAGCTTTATATGAATCCTGACTGCAAATAGCCTTTTAGATCCAATGGCGATGTCTATTTGGCCCCAATGTGCTTCAAAAAAATTTTGATCCCCTAATTTGAAGAAAAAATGCACAAACAAACTAGGGTTTGTGACTTCAAATCATGGCTTCAAAAAGCTTCAACCAAGCAATAGCAGGAAGGCTCTGATACCATGTTGGAGTTGATGAAAGCCAACTCTGAAGACGTCCAAGATCACCTACATGCAAGAACCTATCAAAGAGAAGCCAAGGAGAGGAAGAGCATGGAGCAAGGGAAAAACCCTAAACGGACATGAGAGAGAAAATATGCAAACACAATAAAAATGTATTTACAATGTGCACAACAAGATATGAGATGTTATACAATGAGAGAGAGGTCACTTATAAAGACCTCAAGGAAGCTTGTAGAACAACCTGGAAGGTGGTAGAAGATAAGGTTGACAACCAAGCACACATCCACAAAAGGTGGAACATGCTAGAAGGGAACAAACTCCCGTGTTGTCAACAACTAACCACTACAAACATTAAATACTAAATATTAAATAAATGTATTTACCTAAGTAAGCTTAAGTAAATAGAATAAATAGTTAATAAATTAATTATTTACTCTAACAGACAATATATCTTGACATGAGATTAACAAAGGATATCTAATGAAGTCACTTGCTCTTCTTAATTATGCCCACTAAATATTTAACTTATCTTCAAGTATGGACCCCATAAATTAGTTAAATATTATGCCTATGATAAGTCTTCATAATTTTGTATTAATAATTTTTTCTAACTACCACAACATAGAAATAGGGTGGACACATATTAGACATCAATATTTTAGTCACATGCTTAGCTAGCTCTTATTTTTTAGATTGTTCATTTTTTATAGATTGTTCAAAGTTTACAATAACTTTCTACTTTAGCATTTCAGGAGAGGTCACAAAGGAAATTAGGACCTTGTACAAGTGGTCAATGATGTAGCATGTATACAATTAGTTGTATGAAGTTGGAGACTACTTACAAACACCTATTTAGAAATTAATACTCTGCCCTAAAAGATACAAAAATAGAATGGTTGAAAAGAAAGCAGTAGAAAAGCTAGAGGTATTCAAAATTTTATTTGTAATCCACCATGCCTTACTCTCTTCATGACAATTTCAAAGGAGTTCCTAAAACCTATTGAGACAAGTCAATTTTTTATTTTTGTTAAATAAAAATGCTTGAGGTACATGAGTCTATACAACTAATAGTGGTGAAAGGCAAAACAAAGTGTATGGCTTAATTCAAACTCTATTGAAGGCACATCGATCAAACAAGGAACTTGATAATGATTGCATAACTCATCTAAGGTAAGATATTGATTTTCTTATTTTTAAAATATTATTTTGTTAGATATTAAATAAATAGTTTTTATTTTAATATATTTATTTAATTTTTCAATGGTTCAACTTTTGAAATCTCCAACTCATCAATTAATATTTTTTAACTTTTGTTTGCATCTTGAAATGTGTTTTCTCATTCATCTTACTTATATATGGCATTAAATATGTTAATACAGACTCTCTTAATCTTAAAGAGATTTATGAAACATTTTGCATGTTTGAAAAGATAAAGAAAAAAAATTTGACTAAGATTTCTATAGTTCGGAGTTATATAAGCAGCATATATAGCCCATTGTGATGCAAAGGTGGAACACAATGAAGCCTAGTTCATATGGTAAAATTTTCTCTAAACCCCAATAAGTGTGCAGTAAAGTTTGCAAATTTGGTTCCAATGAAGACCTTTGGAAGATGTAAATAATTGATAAGTCTAAAATGCTTCACACAATGACTTGCCTCTAAACAAGAGAAGCTAGTGCTTGTGCATGTTTCTCTAACTATAGGATTGTCAGAGTATTGATAAACTCCATCTTTACAATGGAATGATAATCCTAGAGTTGGTATCAAGTTAACAAGGCAATGAAGGTATTGGTCATAATTTCATTGGATGAGATGAACCCTCACAAAGGTGGTGACTCAAAGGACTCTAATTTTGATACAATGTTGAGAGACATAGATTACAGTTAGTACTTTTTTTTCCATTTTACATTGTGATTGTTACTGAATTTGTAGTTACTGACATTATGTTGTAGCTTAAATACTAATTTTATACATATTGGCATTTGAAATAAATTTTGATTGTATCACATTACTAATTTGTTTGGTTGACTCTCATGTGAACTCTTAATTAACAAAATATTAGAAAATTAAATTTCTAAAATGAATAAATAAATGTATCATAGGGAATTATTTTAGAAAAAATATCTATATCAAATTTTTTCCTAATTTTTATACATCCTCTTTATCCCCCCCCCCCCCGCAAAAAAAAAAAGATATGTTTAGACATCATGTGGGGTCCTATGAAGTGCAAAAAATGAAATTACATAATTTTGCACTGCAAAATCAGTATTATTGAAAACTAGTTATGTGACTTGGCTAATTGATAACTTAGACAATACTTATTGCCTAATCATTATGTAGCATGACAATAATGAAGGCTAACTAGTTAACAGATTTATCAGAACAGTTGTCCATGCATCTAGTTTACTTAAACAACAAAATTTCTAGGTGTCCATGCATCTATACTTAATATTTGGATAGTTTCACAACTACTTTTTACAGTTTGAACATCCACTTATGTCCAGAATTATTAATTTTTTTTATTTAACATGTACTCAAGGCCAAGATTGTTGTGAAAATTTTGGGTGAGTGTCAATGTTTGGTACCTTCAGTTAGATAAAACTATAAGACTAGTGCAGATATATATGTGTGAGATATAATATTGATGTCAGATCATCTTGGGACTTTGGACATTCTTGCATAAACCAAAAATATTTCTTGTTTTTTGTACCAGACTATTGTTCACAAACTAGTCATTGTTGCTTTTGGTTCCACGTTGTGTGCAGTTGATATCATGTCGAGGGCCTATCCTAAATCATTTTCCTAAGTGTATAATTTCTTATGTTTTATATTTCTTGATTTATGTGTCATTCTTTATGGTCTTTATTTCCTTTTGTTTTATCCAACAAGGCACATTGTTTCATTTGGTGTAGTTTTCTATGCTTACATGGCATCTTGTGCAATTGGGAGCCAACTCCTAACTCCCATGAGGACCTATCCTTAAGTGTGTGTGATATTTTTTCATTCTTTGCTTTGGTTTGGGTTCACTCTTCCAAGTCTAGACCTATAATGTAATTAAATGGCTGACTAGCCAACTTGTGACTTAGTTGGCTATAGAAGAAGCTTGGTTAGATGTAGAAAGGTATCAAGGAAGTAGTAGTAGAATAATAGGAAGAAGATAGATACATGAGCTTGGACTTTGGTTTTATAATTACCTTTGTATACGGCAACAACTTAGAATGCCTCACAATCGGGCATGTTGGTTTACGTTATATGTGAAGTGAAATAATTACACCTATAAATATATTGCATTTGGCCTCATGTTCACTATTGTTTATCTAATTTCTATGTATGAATTTTGTATGAAACTCTGAGCAAGGGGAGCACTAGGAGGTTTAAATCGAGTTATTTCCACCTTGCTCATTTTTAAACATACCCTCTCTATGTCAGGTGGTATCAAAGCGAGTTCTTTCTTGTGGAATTGATCATGGAGAACCTTATTGGATTGTTTGTAGGGTGGCGGATCTAAAATGTGACCTATAACTTGTAGAAAGTTACAATCTTGGAAGAACTATTATCAAGATGGTTTGTGGTGGAGGAAAAATAGATAATGACATAATGGACATGTTGAGACAGATTGCAGTGAGGTTTGAATTTGTTGAAATTTCCCAAAGAAGAGGTGTACAGCTTGAAGATGTTAGTGATGATGAAGAGGCAACACCTAATCCTAATCCTAAGCTTGAAGTTGAACAAGATGAGGAAAGGCTTTAGAGATTTTTGTCTAGGGTGAATGTTAGACCTATTATTGAAGTTGCTTTCTATGATGGAAGACTTGAGACAAATGCAATATTGGATTGGATCTTTGAGATGGGTAAATATTTTGAGTATGAAAGTACTCTTGATAATAAGAAGGGTAAGATTGTAGTCACCAAGTTGAAGATCATTCTTCACTTTCCTAGGATCATTTACAGACTAAGAGACAAAAGAGGGGAAAGGAAAAGATCAAGACATGGATGAAGATGATTAGAAAGATGAAGAAGTTTCTCATTGTTGATTACCAAGTGAATTTGTTGAGAAAAATACAAAATTTGAGACAAAAGGACATGAGTGTGAAGGAATACACTGAGAAATTGTAAAAATTGGATCTCAAATATGGACATGTGGATGATGAAGTTGAGAAAGTGGCTAGATGTAATAATGGTTTAATGACATATATTGAAAATGAGATTAGCTACATTAAGATGGACTATGTGGAAAAAACATATTAGTACACTCTAAAGGATGAAGAAAGATTGGAAAAGAAACATGATCAAATAAAAAGAGGAAGAGGTGGTATATTTCAAAGAAGCAAAGGCAAGACATCTAGACAAAGTAGCAGATCTAACAATGCAATGCAAAATAAAGGAAAATCAAAATAGAAAGAAGAACCTACTGGAAAAAGAGGTAACTGCACTAGAGGTGACTATACTAGTTACTCTAGGAGTAACAATGGTAGTAAAAGAGAGGAAAGGTATTGCTTTAAGGGCACTTATTGTAAGTATGGTGAAGAGGGACATAGAGCTTTTGAATGTACTAACTGTGAAAAGAAGAATAACAGCAATAGTTGAAGCACTTTGGCTCATGAAGAAGTTGTTGAGACACCTAATGAACCTAAAAAGGGTGAGAACTTGATGTTGAGAAGGATTTTGTGGAATAAAGAAGTTGATGAGGAACCTATTTTTCGAAGAAGTATATTCAAGACCCTATGTAAGGTCATTGGAAAATGTTGCAAGGTAATCATTGATAGTGGAAGTTATGATAATTTGGCATCCTAGGAGCTGGTTAATAAATTTTAGTTGCAGAGATTGAGACATCCTATGCCTTACCATGTTTCTTGGACCCAAAAGGAGCATAAATTACTTGTAATTAAACAATGTCTTGTTAAATTCAAATTTGGGAATTATCATGAGAGGTCTTTGCAATATTATGCCTATGGATTGTTGTCATATTCGTTTGGGTAGACCTTGGCAATATGATAGAAAATCTTTGCATGATGGTAGATTGAATTAGCATATTATTTGGGTTTATAGAAAGAAACAAGTATTGTTGTATTGGTAGAGAAACTTGATGATAATTATTACACCATAGTCAGATTATGTTTGGTTGAGAGTAATCAATTTGCTAAAGATGTGAAAGAATAGAATGTTTTGTGTTGATTCCTAGAAATACTAAGAAACAAGATGAGTTAAAACATGCACCTGAGATTGAATATTTTTTGGTGAAGTTTCAAGACATCAATTATGATAATGTGCCTAATAGTTTACCTTTTGTGAGAAGTATAAGTCACTATACAGATTTGATACCTAGAGCTAGTTTGCCTAATAAAGTACCACATATGCTTACATCTAATGAAAAGAATGAATTGAATAGACAAGTTCATGAAATTCTTGAGAAGGTTTTGATTGGAGAAATTTTCACTCCTTTTAGAGTACATGTTTTGTTAGCACTTAAAAATAATGGAGAATGGAGAATGGAGAATGTGTATTGATTTTAGAGCTATAAACAAATAACATTGAAGTACAAATTTCCTTTGCATAGGATGGATGACATAATGGAAAGTTTGAGTGGAGCAAATTATTTTACAAAGATTGATTTGAAAAGTGGTTATCATCGTATCAAAATTAGAGAAGGGAGTGAATGGAAAACTGTTTTTAAGACTAATGAGGGTTTGTACAAATGGTTGATTATGCCTTTTGGTTTAACTAATGCACCTAATACTTTTATCAGGTTGATGAATGAAGTTTTGAATAAATTCTTGGGTATGTTTTTTATTGTATATCTTGATGATATTATAATATTTAGTAAAAATAAAAAGGAATAGCTTGAACATATCAGATAAGTATTGTAGAAATTGGAGGAGAAAATGTTGATTAATTTGAAGAAATGTTCATTCATGAAGGAAGCGATTGTGTATCTTGGTTTTTTTATTTCACCTAATGGTTTGAAGATGGATCCTAAAAAGGTAAAATTTATTCTTGATTGACCTACACCTGAGAATATTTGAGAGGTAAGATCATTTCATCAATTGACCAACTTTTAGAGGAAGTTCACCATAAATTTATTTCAAGTGGACAAATGGAGCACAAGAGAGTTTCAAAACATTGAAACAAAAGATTGTAGAATTGCCTACACTTGTTTTGCCTAATTTTAGTAAAGGTTTTCAAGTTGAATGTGATGCTAGTGGAAATGTTATTAGAGTTGTTTTGAGTCAAGACTAAACACCTATAGCTTTCTTTGGTGAGAAGTTGAATGATGCTAAAAGAAAATATTTGGTTTAAGATGAGGAATGCTATGTTGTTGTCCAAGTTTTAAAGAAATGGAGACATTATTTGATGCATAAAGATTTTTTGTTGTATATTGACCATAAAGCTTTGTAGTATTTGGAATGTCAGAATAAGTTGAATCAAAGACATATGAAGTGGGTTGAATTTTTGTAGAACTTTTCTTTTTCATTGAATTATAAAAGTGGGCAATTAAATAAGGTAGTTGATGCATTAAGCAGTTGAAAGAATTTACTAATAGAGATGAAAGTTGAGGTACTTGATTTTGATGATTTGAAGTATTTGTATGAAACTAATCCTGATTTTACAAAACCTTGGAAAACTTGTAAAGAATATATGATAAGAGATAAGTGGACTAATTTTTTCATTTAGGACAATATGTCATTCAAGGGAATTCAATTTTGCAAACCAAGAGGATCTATGAGAGAGAACATCTTGAAGGAGACACATAGTGGTGGACTTGTTGGACATTTCGAGATTGATAAGATAGTAAGGTTAATTTCAGAGAGATAATTTTGGCCATAAATTTATAAGGATGTGTAGAGAATAGTTAAAGGTTGTATAATTTTTCAAACAACAAAAGGAACTAGACAGAATTTGGGATTGTATTCACCATTACCTGTACCTAGTAAACCTTGGGAAGATATTAGTATGAACTTTGTTCTCAGTTTGCCTAAAACATAGAGAAGTAATGATTATATTTGGATGGTGGTTGATAAATTTTTTTAAATGGTGCATTTTATACCGTGTAAGAAAACGTCTTATGCATTACATATGGCTGGATTATTCTTTAAGGAAGTGGTAAGATCGCATTTTCTTAAAACTATTGTTTCAGAAAAAGATACTAAGTTTATTAGTTACTTTTGGAAGACACATATGAAGAAGATGAATACAGTGTTGAAGTTTAGTTCCACATTTCGTCAGCAAACAAATGGACAAACAAAAATTGTGAACAAAATCTTGGGTAATTTGTTTGGTTAGAGATAAGCCTACTAATTGGGATTTGGTTATGGCACAAGCAGATTTTGCACATAATAATTTTTTGAATGGAAGCACTGAGAAGACAGCCTTTGAAATTATTACTAGATTGCATCCTAAGGGAACCATGGAGTTGATAGATTTACCCACAAGTACAAAAAAAAAAGTGTTGAAGCTAAGGAATTTGTATAATCTCATAACAAAATGGCATGAGGAAGTAAAGGGGAATTTGGAGGATGGTAATCTGAAATATAAATATAGAGAAGATAAGAGGAAGAGACATAAATCTTTTGAGGTTGAAGATGAAGTTATGATTCATTTGTGTTAGGATTAACCTCAGACAAAAATAATAGTTACATGCAAATATAACCAATATCAGTAAATAATAGATCACACAAAAGAAAATACAATACACCAGGATTTAACGCGGTTAACCCAATCCCCAAGCTACGTCCACCAATAGCAAGTCCAATATTATTGTTATCTAGTGATTAAAATTGACAATCTCTTATAGCTCAATACCACTGCAAGAAGCTACAATATCACCATCATATTATGAAATCCATAACCCTAAGCCTTTTTATACAAGCTTTGATCACTTACAAAATTAGGGCTAGAATAAGTCATCCAATAGGAAAATAGAAATCAACATCGTTTACAATATAAGATCATTTTTTGCTTTAGGGTCGCCACCCTGAAAACCCCTATGGGGTCGTTGCCCCTTGACCCCACCTTGTACTACAGTAGGCAGCGCACCTGGGGCAACCCCACATGGGCACTTCCCCTTGACCCCATCTTGGGGGTGCTTCTCCCAAACCCTCATAGAAATAATATGGGGAGAAAACCATTTCGAATAAGCCTCTAAGTCTGATTAAGCTCCACATCACAACAATCTCCCACTTGGAGACTAATCAAACTCCATAGTAATAAGCCCCCACTTGGAGACTGATCATAGCACTGCTACTAAACCTGTATCTCCCATTGGAATATCAAACCACCCTAAACTTTGTTGTTCTTTTATTCTATTTAGTTTAGAAGACCAACTAAAGATGAAGAGGAGTTTAGCTTCTTCCTTATTACTACCTTGGTAAATATATCTGCTAGATTATCATCTATAGTATCTCCTCTGGCTTTAACTATCCATCATCCAAGACTAGCTAAATTAAATGATACTGCAATTGTATATGTTTTGTCTTTGAATGCAGAGATGAATTATTTGTAAGATGAATGACACTCTGGCCATCTGTGAACAAATAATTATCCCTCTATGGGTGTCCTAATTATTCCATGAAGAACTAAAACCATATCATCTCCTTGGTTTCCTTTGTAGTAACAAGATACTCTACCTTTGTAGTGGATAAAGAATAACCTCCTGTAATCTAGAAACATAGCTCACTAATGCCCCACCAACAGTAAATACATAATCTATAGTACTCCATTTGGTATCAATATCCCCTGCCAAATCTAAGTCAACATAGCCCTATAAATCAGTAGTAGAGCCCCCAAAATATAAACACTTACTAGATGTTCCTCTCAAATATCTGAGAATCCATTTAACTGCATTCCAATGCTCAATTTTTGGATGACTCATATACCTGTTAACAACTCCCATTGCATGTGCAATATCTGACCTAGTACATACCATAGCATACATCAAGCTTCCTACAGATAAAGCATAAGGTACCTTAGACATCTTATCCTCCTCTTCTTGTGTCTTTGGACACATCTCCTTAGTCAATTTCAAATGACCAAGCAAAGGTGTCTTGATAGCTTTAGCATTCTCCATAGAGAAAAGTTGCAACACCTTTGCAATATAATTAGCTCGAGAAAATGCTAATTTCTTGTTCTTCCTATCTTTGCAAATATTCATACCAAAGATTTATTTTTCCATCCCCAAATCCTTCATAGCAAATGAATGTACTAAAATGTGATCCATATTAGACCAAGCTACAAGCATATCATCAACATATAAACATAAAATAATGTAGTTGTTATCATCCAACCTCTTAAAGTGAACACAATGATCTAAATGACACCTACTATATCCATGCTCATGCATAAAATTGTCAAATTTTAGATGCATCAAGGTGCTTGCTTCAAGTCATATAAACTTTTCTTCAATTTGCACACTAAGTTATCCTTACCTTTGACCTCAAATCCCTACGGTTGTGCCATATATATCTCTTCATCCAAATTACCATGAAGGAGGGTTGTTTTAACATCAAGCTACTCCAACTATAAATCTTTAGTAGTTGCAATACTTAAAATAGTACAAATAGAAGTTATTTTTACAACAAGAGAAAATCATCAAAATCAATGCCCTTTTTATGTGCAAATCCTTTTACCGCTGAATTGTCTTTAAATATTTGCTTACCTCCATCCTCTTCTTTCAACCTGTAAACCCATTTATTTTGTAAAGCTTGCTTACCTGTAAGTAACTTGCATAAATCTTATGTCTTATTTTTCAACAAAGAGTCCATTTCTTCTTTTATTGCAGACTCTAACTGAATCTTTATAACTACTTGCATAGCTTCATCATAACATTTAGGTTCACCAGTATTAATAAGTAAAATAGAATACAAAGAAGGAGAAAATCTTTTTTGAGGTTTACTTAGCCATGCTAACTATCTAACATTCACTAGGGTGTGTGGTATTTGTTGTTTTGGTTGTTGTAGATTATGAGAAATTTCTGAAACATCATCTTTTGGAGTATCATCCAGCACTAGATAATCATTTTCTTTCTTCTCATGTTGTTGCAATAGATCTTTGTACAACACTTTTTCATTGAATATGGTATCTTTACTTCTTACAATTTTATGATTTTCAAAATTCCAAACCCTAAACCAAATTCATCAATGTCATATCCGCAAATACACATTTCTTTGACTTAGCTTCCAGCTTGGTTCTATTTTTAGAATTTTTATGAGAAAATGCTTTACAACTAAAGGTTTTGAGAAAAGAATAACTCACCTTCTTACCAGTTCATGCTTCCTCTAAAATAATGCAGCCCAAAGGAGTAGAGGGACCTCTATTAATCAAATATGCATCAGTATTGACAACATTTTTCCACATGTTTAAGGGTAACTTTACATGCAACATCATGCTCCTTACACACTCCATTATAGTCATGTTCATGCGTTCAGCCACTCCATTTTCATGTGAAGTCCTTGGAATAATTTTCTATCTACGAATACCATTAGTGGAGCAATAATCTTCAAATTCATGACCATAATACTCACCACCATTATCAAATTTGAGATATTTTAATTTCTTTCCAGTCTCATTTTCAACCAAACATTTCCATTTCTTAAAATTTTGAGATACATCAAATTTCTAAGGAAATAAACTCATACTTTTCTAGTTGCATCATTAATAAATATAACATAATAATCAAAGCTACCAAGGGAAGATACCTGAGCTGGTGCCCATACATTTGTATGCACAAGCTCTAATCTCTCACTTTTTTTTCCTTCCCACTTTTTCACAAAACTCACTCTCTTTTGTTTTCCATACACAAATTTCATAGAAATCCATATTAACACATTTTAGAGCTGGTAAAACTTTCTTTGAATGAAGTACTTTCATACCTTTCTCACTCATGTTCCCAAGTCTGTGGTGTCATAGTGGTGTATCAAAATCTACAACATTTGTTTGTTCTCCCTATTCAACTACAACAACTATTCCTGAACATTCTTTTTTTTTTGAAACAATCAGAGTAGAAGGAACAGTATGACTTGTATAAAGATATAAGGTGCCTACTTTCACACCTTTTGCTACTACAAGGGAACCTTTTCAAACCTTCCAATCTTTATCATTAAAAGTAACTACACAACCCTCATTAGTGAGTTCCCCTGTTGAATTTAAATTCCTACTCAACTTTGAAACATGTCTTATCTCATGTAGCAGCCAATGATTCCCATTCTACAACTTAATCTTAACTTTTTCCTTTCCAACAATCTGACAGGGTTCATTATCCCCCAAATAAACAAGCCCAAAATCCCCTTGGACATAATCAATAAAATAACCTTTATGAGGTGTAGCATGAAATGAAGCACCAGAGTCTAAAACACATGAATCATCAATACTTTCTAAAGAAAGAAGCAAAACATCCTCTTCAAATTTTTTGCTTACTACATTTGCCTTCTTGTTCTCTTCTGGTTTATCTCCTCCATTATTCTTTCAAATCCAACAATCTTTCTTCTTATGCCCTAGTTTACCATAGTACCAGCAATCTCTTGGTCCTCTGGATTGAGACCTCTTCCCCTTTGACTTTCCTCTTGATTTCTCATGATTTCTAGAATTATTTTCTCTCTTAGTCATTCTGCCTCTGCTTTGTGCATTCAAAGAACTTCCTAATTTAGATCCACCTAAGATTTTCCTACGAGTTTTCTCACTCAGAATAACACCAATCACATCATCAAATTTGAGGATATTAGATCCAAAAATAGAATTACTCACAGTCATTCCATCTTTCAGGAAAAGAACACAAAATCAAGACAGCCATAATTTCTTCATCAAAATTAATACCCACAGAAGATAATTAAATAGTAATAGTATTGAACTTATTTAAATAATTTGCAACAGATCCACCTTCTGCCATCTTCATATTGAATAAATGCTTCATGAGAAATACCTTGTTTGAAGCAGAGGGCTTCTCATATAGTTTTGCTAGGGTTTGCATCAACTCTTTTGTTGTCTTCATTTTTGTAATGTTAAATATCACTGATGGTGTCAAGCATAATCGAATGCTTCAAAGTGCCTTTTGGTCTAAAATCTCCCAGTCCTCATTTGTCATAGTTCCTTGTTTCTTGGATTTTCCTTCCAATGGCTTCCATAAATCCTTTTGATAAATATAGTCCTCCATTTGCATCTTCCATAACTAAAATTTTTTCCCATTAAACTTTTTCACCTTCAACTTACCCTCATCTGCTATTGCTCCCACTCAACCATGAGACGTTCCTGTAGAGGATCGCTATAATTTTTTTTTTAAATGATGACAATTTGGCTAAAAAAAATATGACCATCTAGCTTTGATACCACTTGTTAAGATTAACCCTAAATAGGAATAATAGTTACATGCAAATATAACCAATATCAAAAAATAATAGATCGCATAGAAGAGAACACAAGATACTAGGATTTAACATGGTTCACCCAATCCCTGGGCTACTTCCACGAACAAGAAGTCCAATATTATTATCTAGTGATTACAATCTGCAATTCCTTACAGCTCACTACCACTACAAGAAGCTACAATATCATCATTACATTATGAAATCCCTAAGCCTAAGCCTTTTTATACAAGCTTTTTCCACTTAAAAAATTAGGGCTAGAATAAGTCATCCAATAGGAAAATAACAGTTGATACATTTTACAATATAAGGTCATTTTTCACTTCAAATGTTGTCCCTTGACCTAGTCTTGGGTACACTGCCCCCAAACCCTTGTAGAAATAATATGGGGAGAAAAGTGTGCCAAATAAACCTCTAAGTTTGATTGGGCTCCACATCACAACAATTTGAAGAAAAACAAATTTCCAGTTTGAACCTACAGCAAGTTGAAGATGGAAAAATCTGGTGTTTGTAAGATTCTAAGAAAGTTTTACAATGGAAATGCTTTTGAAGTTAAATTACTAGAAGACATGGATATTTCACCCATATTCAACATTGCAAATATCTTTGAGTATTTTGAATCAAATGATGAATCAACAAACAACTTGGATTATTTTAAGAAGGCAGACAACATTGGGAGGATCTTAAATAGTAGAATATGCAAGAGTACCAAAGTAAAAGACTACATGGAATACCTAAAACTGGAAGGATCAACCAACTGAAGATAGTTCATGGATTACACAAGTTGAATTGGATCTTTATGATTCAGGTCAAAATATCAAGAATTCCTAACGGACATCAGTTCTTTATTAACCTTGGGTGTCTAATGCAGGAGCATCTTGGATCTTTGGTAAATCTTGCATCAACCAAAAATATTTCTTCTTTTATGTACATGTATATTGTTTGTGAAGTATTTCTGGTTGGTTTTGGTTTCATGTTGTGCATGGTTGATATCATGTTGAGGACCTATCCTAGAGCCTTGTCCTAAGTGTCCGAGCTCTTATGTTTTATATTTCTTGAGTTATATGTCATTCTTCATGACCTTTATTTTCTCCAGTCTTCTCTAGTGGAGCACATTGTTTCATTTGGCATGATTATGTGACATCTTTCGCAGTTGGGAGTGAACTACTAAATCCTGTGAGGACTCATCCTACATCCTATAATGTAATTAAATGTCTAACTAGCTGACTTGTAGCTTAGCTAACTATATAAAAAAGTTTTGTTAGATGTAGGAAAGTATCAAGGAAGTAGCAGTAGAATAATAGGAAGAAGATAGAGATACGACCTTGGACTTTGGTTTTATAATTCCCTTTGTATAAGACCACACCTGAAAGGCCTCAAATTTGAGCATGTTGGTTTACTTTATATGTGAAATAAAATAATTACACGTATAAATATGTTGCATATGGCCTCGTGTTCACTATTGTTTATCTTATTTCTATTTATGGCTTCCGTGTGCAACTCTAAGCATAAGTATATTTATGAATAGGTTAAATATACTTATGAAAAAATTGAACTCACTGTAACATACACTTTTCCAAGGTCTTAATTAACATATAACATGTCAAAGAAATACAATTATTCTTCATTTTCATACGAAGATAGTTATGTCAATTAGGTTCATGTGAATGAGATTTACGGTTAAAATCAGTAAAAAAAAATTTTGTAACTAATAGTTGAAAACACCATCAATGAATTTACTATGGAAATTAAAATCTACATACCCTATAATTCAAGATTGAAATCAATCTAGGGATGCTTTTGTAACCACTCAGGTTAGTCCACAAATACCACTACAACAATATCAAATGATGACTACCATCCAATACTGCTATATCAAAATCAAATGACGACTACCATTAAATATAACTATGTCAATTAGGGCATCACATACCATTATATCAATTAGGGTATCGATTACCATTGGATCATTTAAGGTGTTAGATACCACTATATCACTTAGGGCTTCAGATACCACTATATCATTTAGGGCATCAATTACCATTGGATCATGTAAAGCATCAAATACCATTGTATCATTTAGGGCTTTAGATCCCACTGTATCATTTAGGGATTCAGTTACCACTGTATCATTCCTTTCCTTCCAATTTGCTAAATTGTGGCATTAACATAAGATTAGAAGATATGATCATAATCATTATTCTTATATATGAAAAATTGAAACAACAATCCTATAGATATATTCCATCTTTAGTTAGCAGATCAACTGATCTAATTGGTTGCCAATTATATTGATGATAAGAGTTGCTTTCATTTAAAGAAATAATTGTAATGATGATACAACTCAATTAATCTTACCTTCTACTTGAACATACATCATAAAGTAAAAATACATGTTTTCGACAATTATTTGAATTTCTCATTTTATCTTTATTCTGATGCGCATCTAACAACTCATGGAGAGGGGAAACATTGTCAGAAGCTTAACCACCCAACCTCAGACCATAACTTATCTCCACACAATCTCTAACGAGAAAGGCCCTCCCTACCCGAAATAGATGAAACATCTTATCATCCATTGAGCATCCTGGTATCTAAACACACCACTCGATTTTGATAGCAAGAAACTACAATAAATATGAATCATGCATGAGCTATTAAATGATATTATTCCAAATTTAATTTATCATATCTGACTTTTATTTCTATGTCATTGCAGACTCCATCTCACCTCTTCACCTTTTCCATGGCTATACAACCATTGAATCCTAGGTGCTCAAATCTCAGAGCAATCGGCTATGTCTATTTATTCTTAACTAATTCATGATTGATATATACATATATTCTAGCTTATCACAATCTGTGATTTGAGAAGAATATTCTTAAAGATTGCAGAAATTATTGTTTAACTCTATCTCTATTGGCATAAAGATTCATGGATTCATATTATGGTTACTTGGCTTTCACTTGCCATGATCAAATATATTTTAAAGAGAATTAATTCTATAATATCAAACTAGATATCAAACAAGATATTATCATGATAAATACTATAGCTTATTGTTATATAAATTAGAATGTTGTAGCAAATTTGGTAGAAGTTACATTGCAATGTTTGGTTTTGGGTTAATCACATAACCTGATAAGATGAATGGAGTTTTGTTAAAAGTTCAACAACTTGCCTTGAACATTGGTTCCCAAGATAAACGTTGCTCACGATTTGTGGTTCATAACATGGAAAAGATGGGTGCTTGAAACATATGGAAGTCAAGTGCTTGAAACATATAAAAGTCGAGTGTTTGGATCTTGCTAAACAATTTTGTATCTATACTTCTTTGGTTTTCCTTTAGGTGTAACCACAATATATATGTCAATCCTCAGCAAAGAATGATACATACGGCAGACTGTAATACAACGGCACTGCTGTAATGAAAAAGGTCTTGCTGATAATTAATGGAATTGAAGCAGAGTGTCGATTATGAAGGGAAGTCAAAAAAGAAAGGGAGAGAGTCGAAAATGAGAGGAAGGCAGTCGGGTGCTTGAAAAGAGATACCTTTGTCTCTCACTCACAATGTCTTATAAAAGACTAATGTGACTCTTGTGCTACTGAAACATAAAGAATTATCTTGGCTCTTTGAACGCCAATTAAAAATGTGAAGTGTTAAATCAGTTTTCAAACAAGAAAAAGAATAAAAAGATGGAAAAAGAGTTGGAAGGTTATAATTTGAAAATTATTATGATTTAAATTTATATGCATACATGTAAATATATTGGTGAGGTGGCATTATTTTATTATAATAAAATAATACGATGGTGTCACTTCATTTTTATATATGTGTATACGTACATAGATATATTTATTATAATAATAAGGTGAAAGATCATTTAACATCCATTAGATTATTTCAATTACATTATTTTATATTTTAAATTACTTATTTAATAGCTTATGGGATTTCATCAATTGTATCCTGATGTTCAAGTTACTAGGTCCTCAACCCATTTGCCCAGTGATGGTGATGCCCTTGTGCCTAATTTTTTTCTGACAATGCTTCCACCCCTTCGACATGCTTTCTACAAGAAAATCTTTCACAATTAAATCATATTACCATAACAAGTTATTTAATCATAGATAATCATAATGGCTAACTGCCTATTCAATTCCATGAATTTGTGATAAATAATCAACTAGTATATTATCTTCACATGAAATTATAATGACTAACCATCTTACCATTTCATAGGATTATAAAAATTTTAACTGTCAACTAACTTCATGTCAAAATTTGGGATGTAACATACCATTCCCCTTGTGTTTCATCATCCTTGATGAACTTGAAATTGTAATGAAAATTATAAAGGAGTATAAAAAATTGGAATGTAACATACCATTCCCCTTTGTGTTTCATCATCCTCGATGATCTCTGCAAATTAGACACTAAATGAATAGTCCAAATACAAGATGTATATATAGCATCATGATATCACTTCTTTGCAAAATTGGATCAAAATCTAAATCATGATCAAAACACAAGTTCCATTTTTTACTTCAATGTTTCTAGAAAGATACTTGCATGATATCATAAAATTAAACACATACTCACCTGAATTCACTTTACCATACTTGTGGCCATCTTAGCATCAATTGAGTTGATCATGTTGTAGGATATTCTTTTTCATATTCTTTTCATACTCATGTAGAAACTCACCATAACATTAGTTCAATTCCCATATTGATATCTTCATTTAAGAAGATTTTCAAGGTTCAATAACTGAGAGTAAGATAAATATTCAAAATTTGAATTCTTCTACTAGCAAGTTCTAGATCATAATTTAAGTCACTTATACATATCATCTAGCATATGGCACTCCTTAATAAGTAGATCATCCTTGTAAACTTACTGGTCACCTAAAAAAGGTTAATAGATCCATGTTTTCCATTTATGTAAACTTGGCCTTCATGCCCATCTTCATCACAATAACATTTCATTAGAATAATCATCTCATGATAGAATATAAACTTCATCTCCAAAACAGTATACAACAGCTTAGTATGTAAAGTCAACATCACATGTTTATTATACATGTATAGCAGTTTGTCAAAGGTTAAAAACATGATATACTATGCAAGATCGTCGTACATCTAATCAAGATCATAAGCATCTGAAACAATTTCTCATAAGATTCTTATCGAGTAGCTCATCATTCATCTGTAAATATTTGGAAGTTTATCTTTTCCATTTGTGTGACCTAGGCTTTATGCCCATCTTGTCAGTGTAATTGTTTCATGAAAAACTTAAGTCAAACAAAAGTTTACATCTATAAATAAGCATTGATAATTTCAATTATGCAAGTATGTTTACTCCATACTAGACCACCAAATAGCCTCATCATTTAATCAACATCAGAAAGGATTATCATGGTTCACAATTTTGTTTTATTTTTTCTTCAGTTCAAGTTCAAAATAGATAACAAAATATTCCTACCATATCATATGAATAGGAATATAATTGCATAAAGTAAATGTTGGGAACATTCAACTAAAAAGATACATTTAGCCATCATCAGCATTTTAGATAACATCTCATCAAGGTTATAGGAGCTGGTTTGGATTGTGCAAGCCTCAGCATTTGGATCTTCTCATTCTCTTACTGAGAATGGCCCTCTCTCCTGGGATAAAGCACATGTACCATTTTGGTCCTACCACCCGAGCATCCTAGTGTTAGAGTGTCCGCTCAGCAACAATCAAGGTTGAGGATACACCTCCACCAACCCTTCTTTCTGTTAGCTAGCACTACTGACCTCTTAGTGATCCATTTTAGGCAAGCATGCCTTTAATCTACCTTGGCCAAGGATTTAAATGGGCGAATGAATAGCTCGATCACCACCACTTGACTTGCCAATCATGTCATTTTCTTAGTTTTGTTTCATCTTTATGATATTGCAATTTATCCATCTGTCCATTTCATATGGACCACACCATCATCTTAGCCCTTTCCAAATATTCTAGATGATTTTTCGGTGTGATTTTTCCATCTTGATTGTAAAATATTCGGTTATGTAAAATATATCTTTTTCAACATTATATTCTCAGTTTTTCTAAAAATAGTGTTGGGCCCAAGGTTTCAACGTTGAACCCCCAACGCTCTAATACCATATGTAACATACACTTTTCCAAGGTCTTAATTAACATCTAACATATCAAAGAAATATAGTTATTCTTCATTTTCATAGGAACACAGTTATGTCAATCATGTTCATGTGAATGAGATTTACAATTAAAATTAGTTAAAGAAAATTTCGTAAATAATAGTTGAAAACATTATCAATGAATTTACTATGGAAATTAAAATCTACATACCCTAAAATTTGAGATCGAAATCAATCTAGGGATGCTTTTGTAACCACCCAGGTTAGTCCACAAATACCACTACAACAATATCAAATGATGACTACCATCCAATACTGCCATATCAAAATCAAATGACGACTACCATTAAATATAACTATATCAATTAGGGCATCACATACCACTATATCAATTAGGGTATCGATTACCATTGGATCATTTAGAGTGTTAGATACCACTATATCACTTAGGGCTTCAGATACCACTATATCATTTAGGGCATCAATTACCATTGGATCATGTAGAGCATCAGATACCATTGTATCATTTAGGGCTTTAGATCCCACTATATCATTTAGGGATTCAGTTACCACTGTATCATTCCTTTCCTTCTGATTTGCTAAACTATGGCATTAACATAAGATTAGAAGATATGCTCATAATCATTATTCTTATATATGAAAAACTGAAATAAAAATCCTACAAATATATTTCATCTTTGATTAGAAGATTAACCGATCTAATTGGTTGCCAATTATATTGACAATAAGAGTTGCTTTCATTTAAAGAAATAAGCGTAACGATGATACAACTCAATTAATCTTACCTTCTACTTGAACATACATCATAAAGTAAAAATACCTATTTTCGACAATTGTTTGAATTGCTCAACTTATCTCTATCTGATGCATGTTCAACAACTTGTGGAGAGAGAAAACATTGCCAAGGACTTAACCACCCAACCTCGGACCATAACTTATCCCCACACAATCTCTAACAAGAAAGGCCCTCCCTACTTGAAATAGACATGGACCATCTTGTCATCCACTAAACATCCTGGTATCTAAACACGCCACTCGACTTTGACAACAGGAGATTACAATAAACATGAATCATGCATGAGCTATTAAATGATATTATTCCAGATTTAATGTATCATATCTGACTTTAATTTCTATGTCATTGCAAACTCCATCTCACCTCTTCACCTTTTCCATGGATATACAGCCTTTGAATCCTAGGTGCTCGGCTCTTAGAGCAATTGGCTCTGTCTCTTGATTCTTAACTAATTCATTATTGATATATACATATATTCCACCTTATCATAATCTGTGATTTGAGAAAAATATTCTTAAAGATTGCAGAAATTATTGTTTAACTCTATCTCCATTGGCATAAAAATTCATCGATTCATATTATGGTTATTTGGCTCTCACTTGCCATGATCAAATCTACTTTAAAGAGAATTAATTTTGTAATATCAAACTAGATATCAAACAAGATATTATCATGATAAATGTTGTAGCATACTGCTATATAAATCATAATGTTGTAGCACATTTGGTAGAAGTTACATTGTAATGTTTGGTTTTGGGTTAATCACATAACCTGATAACACGAATGGAAAGTTCACCGATTCCTAGTATAAATGTTGCTCAAGATTTGTAGTTGATAACATGGAAAAGATGGGTGCTTGAAACATATCGAAGTCAAGTGCTTGAAACATATAAAAGTCAAGTGTCTAGATCTTGCTAACGATTTTGTATGTGCATTTCTTTGGTTTTCCTTTAGGCGTAACCACAGTATATATATATATATATATATATATATATATATATATATATATATATATATATATATATATATATATCCTCAGCAAAGAATGATACATACAACAAACTGTAATACAATGGCATTGTTATGTAATGAAAAAGGTCTTGCTGATAATCAATGGACTTGAAGCAGAGTGTCGATTATGAAGGAAAGTCGGAAAAGAAAGGGAGAGAGTCTGAAATGAGAGGAAGGCAGTCGGGTACTTGAAAAGAGATACCTCTAGCTCTCACTCATGATTTCTTATAAAAGAATAATGTGACTTTTGGGCTATCAAAACATAAAGAATCATCTTAGCTCTTTGAACACCAATTAAAATGCCAAGTGTTAAATCGGTTTTCAAACAAGAAAAAGAATAAAAAGATAGAAAAAGAGTTGGAAGGTTATAATTTGAAAATTATTATGATTTAAATTTGTATATTTACTTGTAAATATATTGGTGAGGTGGCATCATTTTATTATAATAAAATAATACAATAGTGTCACTTCATTTTTATATCTATGTGTACATACATAGATATATTTATTATAATAATAAAGTGAGATCATTTAACATCCTTTGAGGTACGTATTATATTAGATTTTTTTAATTACATTAGTTTATGTTTTAAATTATTTATTTAACAGCTCATGCAATTTCTTCGATTGTATCCTGATGTTCAAGTTGCTAAGTCCTCAACCCATTTGCCCAGTGATGGTGATGCTCTTGTGCCTAATTTTTTCCTGACAATGTTTCCACCCCTTTGACGTGTTTCCTACAAGAAAATTTTTTGCAATTAAATCATATTTTACCATAATAAGTTATTTAATCATAAACAATCATAACGGCCAACTGCCTATTCAATTCCATAATTCATGATAAATAATCAACTAGCATGTTATCTTTACATGAAATTATAACGACTAGCAATCTTACCATTTCACAGGATTATAACAAATTTAACTATCAAGTGACTTCATGTGAACCACAATGGCTATATTTTAAATTAGGTCAAAATTGAGATGTAACACTCACATGTATTAAAAAAATTAAAATTAAAACATACAATTATAACCTTTAAATAATATTTTTTCAATCTTGAATAAATAAAGAAAAACACATTTAATGTTGAATAAAAAATGAAATCCATTTTTTTATTATAAATAGTAAATCATCCAAAGAAGCCGATATTTTTCGCTTTCAAACACTAAATCATCCATTTAACCATTGAATAGATGATAGGATTTTTTACCCTATTAAGATTACAAATAAATTATATTATCAAACAACCAATCATGATTTAGATAGGAAATCAAGTTGGTTGCCTTTTTATATGAATCACTCAACAAAATTCACATATTACTATACTCAAAGTAATTAAAAATGAGAATCAACGAGCGGATGTCCATCCAAAATTATCGGTATATAAAAAACCAATCATAATCCTATATTCTATGTTGAATTCACAACTGTCCTTGTAACCTTGAGACATTGCTAATAAGAATATTAATGTTACCGAAAAAAGTTGTGTCCTTTCTAACAGATAGTGCACTCATAATTGTCTTTTTATAACTTTTTTTCATTACATATGCATTAATTCCTTTCTAAGCTCATCTCACCGACTATGTCATTTTCTTTTCTTTTTATACTTGTTTAAAAAAAAACCCAGGAAAATAGCCTTCCACCAATCAGAAAAAAAAAAAAAAAAAAAAAAAATTTAGTTCTCATAAATGAATTAAAAAATATACAGCCTAAAACTTTTGAAAAATGCTTTGCTTACTCAACAAAAAAAAATTTGAGGTTGTCAAACAAAAACATTAGTTCTAAGGGAGTAATAAGGAAATTGGGAAAGGACGAACCCATATGTCTAGTCGCATTTTATTAGAGGTTGATTACAAAAGTGACCAATAAATATAATCTTCCATTGCAATAGCATACCACATGGACCCCACCAAAGGGGAAGATTGAACCCATACTTTTAGGCAATGTGCAAGTATATATGTAAGAAGCTATGGAGATCATATTAAAGAGGTTGATGCCCCTATTGTGACCTACTATAATATGGAGTACAAGCAACTTGAACACATTCTGTAATTTTTGGTAGTTTTTGAATGTTATTAAAGGTGGTGATTGAGTGTTAGAGCCAATGATGCATTCCCCATGTCAATGTTGGAAAACTAAAATGCCACATAAACTGAAGTATTTCCAATAAAAATGATATGTTTGGGCTTTCTTCGACCAATAGCTTCTATACAATACAATGTCTCCCACTTTCAAAGATATGATCAGTAAATAGAGGAAATCCCTATGAGTATGCAATAAGCACTAAGTTTAACAGAGGCTTGTAATATGATGCGCATCTTTCATAACAAAGCGACACGATCTTTTATTGGAAGAACTTGTACGTGGAATAATGTTGACTTGCATTTTCCCCTGAATAGTTAGATAAGTATTTTTCCTTGAGTATTAAATTTGATATTCATTGTAGCATCTTTCTTATTTATATTTATTTATGTATTATAAGGGTTATTTGCCTTAATCTTTTCTTCTGAGAATGTTCTTGCAGGAAAAGGGAGATTGATATCAGATTCAGATGGAGCCTAACACTTCTTCAAATGCAACCTTGGATTGAAATGCAACTTTAGATGAGGAGCTCTAATAATTGATATTAAGAGGAAGTTCAAGAGTTCGTGTATCACGTACATGGTTTTAATGGTCCTGCCCCCTATCTACATCATGAGGAACTGATGACTTCTAAATGATTGTCACTAGTATTTACAAAAGTTACTAAAAGGTGATGATCTTATAATATCTTAATTTTCTATTATGATGAATATCTTACTATGTCTATGAAGATCATGATGGATTGTACTTTGCATGGTGGATGTTTATATGGTAAGCATTATGAGAATGCATTTGCGCATACCTTATAAACATTTTCTGAGTACATGGTGAATGTTATGCAAATTGATGTTTTGGAGGGCCAATACATAGAGTACTCAGTGAATGTCATGTGACTTGATGTTTTAGAAAGCCATTACTCACATTACTTAGTGAATATCTTGCATCTCAACATTCTGGAAGGCCAAATGACTCAAAGATTATTTGGAGACCAATATTCATGATATCAAATATTTATGTGTAATTGTTGAATATCATTTACTCTGGGAGACCAATACTAATGATGTCAGATGTGATATCAAAACCTTTTGAGTAATTGGTGAATATCATGTATTCAAGGAGACCAACACTCATGATATCATATGTGATATTAAAACATTTTGAGTACTTGGTGAATATCGAATGTCGATAATCTAGGAAACCAATACTCATAATATCACATGTGATATCTAACTTTATCTGAATATTTGGTGAATATCATGTGTTGATAATATGGAAGACCAATCGAATATGATATCAAATATTGGAGATTTTTTGATTGAATGTCCTTAGGATTTGGCATTCCTAAAATTACCAATAGTGTAATATTTGTCTTGTATTTATCCTCCCTAGCTAAGAGGGAGTGATGATGTTTAGTAGCTTCAGTCGGATAAAACTATGAGACTAAGTGCATGCATATATATATATATATACATAAAGAGAGAGAGAGAGAGAGAGAGAGATGATGTTTGGTAGCTTCAGTTGGATAATAACACTGAGACCAAGTGCATATATATATATATATATATATATATATATATATACAGAGGGAGGGAGGGAGGGAGGGAGGGAGAGAGAGAGACAGAGAGAGAGGGTATGTTTGGTAGCTTCAATGAGATAAAACTATGAGACTAAGCGCATATATACATATATTTGTTATTTTAATGAATAGACATGTCCCATCATGTGCATCCCATGACGGGGCATGTTTGCTCTTGATATAATCTCAATATGAATAAGTGATTGTTGCATATTGGAAAACACATACCAAATAAAAGGTAGTGCTTAGACATTTACGACAATCACCAAAAAACAACAGCGAGAAATTATCAAGATAAAAACATGGAGCATATATAATGGAATTCAAACAAATTATAGTAATATTGTAGACGACAATTGAGATATCCCCTAGAGCATGTCTTTGAGATTAAATGTGGCAGCTTTCTAATATTCGCCACTAAGAAGTTGAAACTTGCACTTATCAAATCTTACCATTTGAGTGACCACTAAGACTCAATATAATTGAACCTTATATTAAAAAGATGTATCCTTCAAAAAATTTGAAATGTTTGATGTAAATAAATATTTCATGTCTCTTTGTATGTTTATATAGATAGATAGATAGATATGATGTTTGGTAGCTTCAATCGGATAATAAAACTATGAGACTAAGTGCATATAGATAGATAGAGAGAGAGAGAGAGAGAGAGAGAGAGAGAGAGAGAGAGAGATGATGTTTAGTAGCTTCAGTGAGATAAAACTATGAGACTAAGTGCATATATACATATATTTGTTATTTTAATGAATAAACATGTCCCGTCATGCCCATCTCATGACGGGGCATGTCTACTCTTGATATAATCTCAATATGAATAAGTGATTGTTGTATATTGGAAAACACATACCAAATAAAAGGTAGTGCTATTACATTTACGGCAATCACCAAAAAACAACAGCGAGAAATTATTAAGATAAAAACATGGAACATATATAATGGAATTCAAACAAATTATAGTAATATTGTAGACGATAATTGAGATATCCCCTAGACTATGTCTTTGAGATCAAATGTGGCAGCTTTCTAATATTCGCCACTAAGAAATTGAAACTTGCACTCATCGAATCTTACCATTTGAGTGACCACTAAGACTTAATATAATTGAACCTTACATTAAAAAGATGTATGCTTCAAAAAAAATTGAAATGTTTGATGTAAATAAATATTTCATGTCTCTTTGTATGCTTTGCTACTAAGAGCTTACACCACCACCCTATCATATCTCTTACCATTTGAGACTCGCATTTAACCTTCCATCAGAGAGATGCTTCAGAAATATTGTTACACCTTTATCTTATACTGCAATTGCCCATAAACTTCCTCCAAAAGAAAGACCTCAACTCTTACGTAAGACTTATTACCTCCAAATTATAGCGGTCTAATTAAATAGACAAGCAATTTGAATAAATTAGGTGGCATTTATTTAGGCACAGAGATAAGCAACCGATCACTGTAAATTCCCGAAAAATTAAAGCTTGCAAAGCAAAATTAATCCATAAAGCATATTCATTATAATCTGGAAGTAGCCCAATAGAAATGGAGTAATATTAAAGAATTAAGGGCATCTTTGGAATCTTCCCCATAACGTTGCTCCTCAAAGGATTTCACCATAATAAGAGAAGCAGCTTGAGTACAAAAAAAATTCTGACTTTGCAACTATGTGAAAGAGAACAGGAGAAGACAAGTATATGAATGAGTATATTTCTCTTGTGCATATGCCAAAAGCATTTTTTAGGCGTTGCTCTCAGTATGCTCCAACAAGAACTTAAGAGGGCAGCTTCAGTTTTTCATTATTTTTCCAACTGCAAAAGACAAAGGTTATACTCAAATTATCAGCTTTAAGAATCTGTATTATAGTAATTTGGTCTTAGAGAAGAAGAAAAAACAGTTTCCTGGACACTGCAAAAGGTACACCACCAAACCATATTTATCATTGTTTTGAACTTCTAACTAGTATATTTTCATCATACATTGTGATGATCAATCAATGTTTTCATAAAAACATATCTGAAAGTGGAGAAGAGGATTAAAAAATGAAGATGAAAAATGTACTTTAAAACAACAAAATTGGTTTTACCTCTTAATATAGTAATAGAAGAAGTCAGCATAGAGAGCTGTCTGAACTAAACCAGATGTCCAAGCTGCAAAATTATAAATCCACACCCAACAAAAGATAAGTCTGAGACATCGTCTTATATTTGACACTGTAAAGTTTAAACACATCAAAAGGCACTGCAATAACGCTCAAATAAAAGCCATATTATATAACTGATGAAAATCCAGACTTACGTATCCATCGAAAAGCATGGGTTTCAGTCATGTAACGGTATATCCAGTTGCAGATATAAAGTGCCCTATATGCCCTGCAAAAACACAACTATTCACTATCAATACATTCAAAATGTTACTCTGGTGATAAGTTATACGGATGCTAAAAGGTGGCAAGAGTAATGAGGAAGAGGGTGGAGAGGAACTGTAGCTCAGGACTGATTAACTGCTCAGTGTCAATGAAGGTGGAGGTTCTTCACAGGCTGCAAGGGGGCAGAGCAGTTGGGTTAGTGCTCACTCCACATGGGATTGTGTGGGCATGGATGCACCATTATGGGTGTCTGATCTGGTTTGTGTTAAGCTGAAAAGTGGTAGGAGCCTGAGCCATTCTGTGGTTTAAAGGGTGAGAATAATAATGTGGTGTATATTAAAATACATGCTTAATGTAATTATCGTCTGATAATACAGTTCTATTGGGAGGTTGTGTTTTGAACTAACACTGGTCGTTTTTATCATATGGGAGAGAGCTCTAATAGAGCTGTTGTTTAGCCATTCAAGGAAAAACATCTGCAAAATTTTAATATACAATTTCTATTTCCATCATTACCTTATTTCCTACGTTACTAAATCAGCAGAAAACCAGGATAATTCTCAGTACAAAACAACCTGGAAACAAATTTTAAAATGGCGCCCTTGAAGGTTCAAGCAGCATTTACAAATTTCCTAGGGGTATCAGTTGAAAACAATAACTTATGAATCCAAAGAATTTCATCTCTGGCATGGTGATTCCATTATGTTTCCACCTATGTTCCATGGAGATTTGGGGACATGAATGTTAAGAGGGGACAGTGCTGTTTCAAAGGACAGGGACATGTTTCCGATATGGGTATGATTCGGGGTAAATTTTAAGGGGACAACTATCAAAAAAATACGGGAATTTTTACAAAGAGAGATTTCAAATATGCATATCATAACATCGATAAACCATTCACCATACACAGTTTAGAAGCTCAATACATAGCAAATTAACAAAATTCAAATGCTTTCATTGTCAAAATTTGGCATGCTCGCAAAAATGTCCAAAGGCTCCAAGTTCCATGCATTAAATGACATGAAGTATTGAAATGTAAACAATAAATATGTCAATAACTAACAGACTGAACATTTCCATAATCAGATGTCCATAATAATCATGATCGATAATGTACCTGCAAATATATGGCTGTCCATAAATAGCACATGGTGGCTCTAGGGATCTGAGTCACTAGCAGGATGAGGATCTTCCTCATCCAATGGAACCCCAAGCAATCCTAGAGGTGTCTCATCCTCCTCAACCTGCATAGCACCTTCGGGATTGACATCCCAACGTAAGGCTGGAGTCTAACAGTACTCAATACTTTGTCGATCCTATAGCCGCAATGCATTGTGAATAGCCACTAACTTCTCCTATCGTCTAGAGGTAAGGTTATACCTCCTAACTGATTGGATGAAGCTAATGTGGACCAATTCCTCTGCAAACAGAATAACTAGCTACCTATGAAAGAAGACGAATGACAAGTATTCGAAGCTTAGGTACATCCTACCATGCCACATCCATCATCCAATAGGGTAGGTTTGAGCTAATCTAGCTCTATCTAACCTCACCTATAGTCTGCCAAAGGTTGGACAACAAAGATTAACGAATGCAAGCCACTGACCCCAAAGTTTAGTAGAATCATCTTCATTGTACATTTTCGAAAGGGCCTTATAGAAGCCCTCCTATACCTAAGTTGAACTCAAAAAAGAACATATTAAATAATTATGAGAGAATTATTAGAGATCTGCTTTGGTATTTAAAATTTCAGTTGAAAACTTGAGATTTCAAATTTGAGAATAACCTCCTTGTCACTAGATAGAGCCACTCTCCCAAGTCTTAGTGCATACTATTTGGGATTGAGAGCATAGGCTGCCATGTGAAACAGGGTGTTCATAATGTTCCATCGCTATGTCACAATAGGCCGAAGATGATCCTCAGAAAATCTCAAAGAAGAGTCTCTGCTATGAATAGTTTGTTCAATCTGACCAAGCATGCTATCAAAGGTCTAATCTCTCCAAGATTATGAGACTTAGTATCAGCATATCTAATGAACCTCACAATAGGCTCAGTGAAGGAGCAAATGTATTTGCAAGTGCAAGCAAGGTACAAGTTAGAAACATCTTAAATATTAGCATTCTTAATTCTTAATTAATAAATTCAGCAAATGCCAAAATCAAAAATAATTTTCTTAAATCAGCAATAATTTTCTTACCTTATTATGGACCACTAGTTATCATCAACGATTCTTTGCTTCACACTTCTTCTCTTTGGTGTGCACTCATGGCATCAACTCCAGTCTGCATTGACCATCATGGATTGTATGGTCTCTTATATCTCAAGCATCCTTGCCAACAAAATAAAAAAGCTGGCATATACTCTCCACAGGCTTAAGAATTCTTTCTTAGAATATGTCCTAAACAATGCACAAGATATGTGATGGTTGCAAATAAACATTTGCATATCTCCAGCCTCAGACACCATTGCCATTATGATTCATCCAAGCAATTATTTCAATGTCCTTCAAGGTGTTGTTCAATTCACGTACTGAATATGGGGTCTAGAAAATGTGCTTATAAGCACCCTCTACCATCAATCCAGCTTACACAACCGGTCTGAATCAACGACTACTTACAAAACATTAGCACATCCAACCTCTTCTATAGCTTTCTTCCTTTTCCCTGAACAATCTATAGCTCTAAGAAAATCGGATCTTTCTATACTAGTGACAATAAGATTGATGAGTGGCCAATGTCTAATATCAGTCCACCCATCCATGATGATGGAGCATCCATCCCTCAGCCATGTCCATCTCATAGCCTCCATCAAAATGCTCACTTTTGAGTACTCTACCAATAATGGTGGTGCGTAGTTTTGTTTCTCCAGGTGGTACAAGTGAGGGACCAGCAACATATATTGTTGGACATTTGTATAAAATATGAGGAATGTGACACATGGAATGGTACAGCATGAGCAAAAAGAAATTTGGCAATAGATAATTCAGCCATCTCTTTTGATTGTAAATTAAACAAATCAGCAATATTGGTAACTCGTTTACTCTTCTTTCCCTTTCATTTAGTAGAAGTGGGAGTGGGTGTGGCATTTGCTTCTCTATGAGAAGGATGAGTCAAAGGCATACTTGCTTGCACATTCTCTATAGAAGTCTCTTATTTTAATGTCTCCCCCTCCGTGTACAATCTAGTTGCCTCAAATTGTTGTTTGTGTTAATTTTTGCAACCCTTGACTCTTGACCGCCTATCCACAAAAGATGGCAATAAACTCTAGTATAGCTCTCAAAATATGTATGTGACACAAATGGCACTCTCATTCCCTACTACCCCCAAAGTTTTTTTTATTATTCTTGTCTAATCTTGTGGTAAATTGTAGAAGAGATTTCTTAGGGTTGAATGGGTCTTTTTCAAACATTTGAGGGCTTAGGTTGTTGCCTCTTCTACATCCACATCAATTGAAGACCACCCTATGGCTGCCCTAGTACCAAGTCTTTTCCTTTGAGATGTTTGAGTTTCTTGCAATACAACAGTCATGCTATCGCTAGTCGCCTCACTCTCACTGTTGCTTCTGATTATGCAATGTAAAATAGTGTTGGATGTTAAAAAAATATATATTTTACTCAAAATGTCATCCCTATGTGTTGCCAAAAAAAAATGGAAATGAAATATTATATATAGCTACAAAGTTGAAATAAACAAATAAAAATTGAAAAACATACCTAGAATAAAGAAGATTTGATGACAAAACCTCCTCTTCCAACTCCAAATTGATAAATTTCTTCACTACCTTGCTACTGCTCTAAGTTCTTTTTGGAAATTATGGTAAAATGAGGAAGTTTTTACCTTTTTTTGTCTTTTATCTCCTCAATTAAGGTTTCAAAAAATTTATTTCCTTTTTAAACCCACGTGGACCTGGCCAAGAGCAGATATATATTAAAAAAAACTTTTTTTATCTGTTCAGTCATCTATTTTGTGTTGGGTTGTTGGGGGAGGCATATTACGAAATAATTGGTAAAATACTTGCTTGATATTAACAGAGACCGAAAGGTCAATATATACAAAAGAATGAGACGATATTTCCTTAGGAAACGATCGTAAAGAATAGAAATATCCTATTCTAGAGAAAGCAAAAATGAAAGCAAACTAAAGCTTAAGATATTTACAATAGATAGCCATTAACTAATAATAGACGACTTATCTATTATTGCAATACCCTCCCTTAATGGTTAATCTATCTAACACACCAAGTTGTCCTTTGAATTTGACAAACTTATCAAGACCAAGAGGCTTGGTCAAAATATCTACAATCTCATCTGTGGTAGGAACATACTGCAAATCTATAGTCTCGTCTTCAACCAGCTATCGTATGTAATGACAATGAACATCCACATGCTTGGTTTGTTCATGGAAGACTGGATTGCGTGCTAACTTGATAACGCCTTCATTATCAACAAACAGAGGAGTTGGTCCTACTGGTCACATCTACATATCCCCAAGCATCCAACGAAGTCAAACAGCTTCACATCCTGCCTTAGCAGTCCCTCTGTATTTAGCCTCTGTAGAAGAGAGAGAAACTGCCTGTTGCTTCTTGCCGGTCCATGTGACTGCAACAAGTCCCAAACTGAACACATACCCAGATATTGACTTTTTATCATCAACAGAACCTGCCCAATCTGAATCTGTGAACCCACTAAGTTTAGGATTGGAACTTCAAGAGTACAAAAGTCCATAATCTGAAGTGCCCTTCACATAACAAAGCACACGCTTTGCTGCCATCCAATGATCAGCCTTAGGAGATGTCATAAAGTGTGAAATATAGCTAACTGTGAACCTGATATCAGGCCTAGTAGCAAAGAGGTAGATGAAGCTACCTACTAGTTGCCTGTATGCATTATCATCAACGGAATAAGAATCAAACTTTGCTGATAACTTAAGACCTTTCTCCATAGGTGTAGATGCAAGTTTGCAATCCTGCATTCGGAATTTGTCTAATAGAGCCCTAGCATATTTGGACTAAGAGATGGATATACCAGAAGATTGTTGCCAAACTTCAACACCTAGGCAATAATGCATGAGCCCAAGGTCAGTCATACCAAAAGACTGGCATAAATTTTGTTTGATTTCTTGAATCAAAGATGTTGGACTGCCAGTGATGATCAGATCATCCACATAGATAACTAGAAGGATGATGTCACTGTCAGTAGTCTTGATGTACAAATTTGAGTCTGAAGAACTCTTGAAGCCTTGACCACTAAGGTACTTATCAATCTTGATGTACCATGCCGAGGGGCCTGCTTTAAACCATAGAGAGCTTTTACCAATCTGAGAACTTGATGGTCTTTACCAGCAACCTTGAAACCAAGAGGCTACGTCATGTAGACCTCTTCATAGAAATCACCATTCAGGAAAGCACTCTTGACGTCCATTTGATGGACCTTCCAACCAAACTGTGTTGCCATGGCTAGGACTAATCTGATGGTGCTCATCTTTGCAATAGGAGTAAAGGTCTCCTCATAATCAATGCCCTGACGCTGAGAAAAGCCCTTTGCCACTAAACGAGCTTTGTACTTATCCAAAGTACCATCTAATTTGTATTTGATTTTGTAGACCCATTTGCAGCCAATGGGTTTCTTCCTTGGTGGAAGATTAGAAAGGACCCAGATGTTGTTCTTCAGCAAGCTCTGATGTTCAGATGTCATGGCTTGTTCCCACTCTGGAACTCCTTTAGCCTCGGAATATGTTTGAGGTTCAAACACACTGTGAATGTTGGCCATAAGAGCAAAGTTAACAAAATCTATAGTTTTTCTCTTTTTCCGAGCAGTACTCCCATCAATGAGCTCATCATCACGAAGATCAGCAAGTGTCTTAGCCCACCACTTAAGCCGGATAGGAGAATGACCAACAATAGTACTAGGAGATGCTTGATCAACAGGATCCTCATCAAAAGAAGTTGGATCAAACTCAAGTGAAGCATCTACAAAGCGAGGTGATCTTGCAAGAGAAGTCGAAGGTGTCTATACAAGTATCACTAGAATAACTGGTGTTGCAGGAGCTACTAGAGCCCTCCCATCAGGTGGACCTAATGGAAGTCAAACTCCCAAATCATGAGCCTTCATAGGTTGGTCTACTAGATCACGAATAGGAGAAACAGGCATGAATGGTCCTCATTGCTCATCAAAGACTACATCGTGACTGTAGATGAGACAAGATGTCTCAACATCAATCAAGCGGTAGGCTTTGTGAAGACTACTAAACAGCAAGCATCAATTTCTAACTCTTGGCATCCAACTTGGTGCATGAAGCATCGGGGATCCAGACAAAAGCAAAAGAGCCAAAAACCTTAAGGTGAATGATTTTGGGCTTGCGACTTGACCAGGCCTCTTCCGGAGCTTTACCTTTGACCGCCACTATGGGTGACCGGTTCAACAGATAAACGACAGTGTCAACTACTTCTGCCCAAAATTGCTTCGAAACATGTCTGTGTTCGAGCATGGAATGAGTCATCTCGGTGATTGTCCTATTCCGACATTCAACTACACTGTTCTATTGTGGCATGTGGGGTGTGGTTAACTAGCGTTTGATGCCATGTGTATCCAAGAAGCTGGAAAAAGCATTAGAACAAAATTCCCTCCCATTGTCTGATCTAAGAGTAATAAACATTTCCTAAACTCTTTTTCAACTAAGGGTTTAAACTTCTAAAATACAATAAATGCATTTGATTTCTTTTTAAGGAAATACACCCACATTTTCCTACTCAAATCATCTATAAACAACAGAAAATACCTGGACCCAAGAATAAGAGTGGCCATAGGGCCGTAGATATCAACATGAACAAGCTGAAGTACCTAAGAAGCTCGCCAAGAATCCCCACTCGTGAAAGGTGTGCAATGTTGCTTCCCAGCCTAGCATGCGTCACAAACTCCAAGGTGTTGAGTCTGAATCTCTAGCAAGCCAAGAACAAGCTCATCTCAAGCAAGCTGTGAGAGATAATGCACATTTAAGTGCCCATATCACTAATGCCAAAGTGTGCTAACAGAAGATCGTCGAGCAGCCATAGCTAAGTCTTGAGAATCACCAGAATCAGAAAGTCTGAAAAGACCATGATCCTCAAGACCCATTGCAACTATAGACTTAGTCGCCCGATCAGTAATGGTGCACTAATGTCAACTGAAGGTGACTGCCAAGTGTGGAGAATGTCGCAGTAGCTAACTGACTGAGAATAGATGTAGTTCCATCCCTAGAACGTAGTACACATCAAGGAATATGAGATTCCTCCCAACAGACTGAATCTAAATGTTGCCTTTGCTGACAACCGTGTACTCTTCTCCGCCACCAAAAATAACAGTCTGAATAAGGCTGGTAGTCAATAAACCAGTCTCTGTGATGAGTGAAATAACAAGTCGCCCGAATCAATATACCAAGCAGATGACTTCACATGATCTGCATGTCTTTTTGCCATGAAGGCGTAAAAGGCAAATTTCGCATACTTAGTGTGCTCTGCACTGTTCGCTTTGGGTTACAACTCTGATCTCTTAGACTGGGTACCTAAGCGTTTCCAACATTCAACCTTCATGTGTCCAAACTTGTGGTAGTAGTTGCATTGAATGTTCTTCTTTCTGGAACCATCTAATGCTAGAGCAGAAGACTTTTGTTGAGATGGTTGTTGAAACTTGCCCTTATCGTTCTGAAAGGATTTTGCAGCAAAGGCTTGTTCTGTGGAGGTGGAACTGGAGCTGCTACCGAACTGTTGTTTCCACTAATCTTGTTGAAGCAGCAGGGTGCAAAGATCAATGAACTTCAAATCAACACCAGTAGATGTGATGTTGAGAGTCTCAATAAAATGCTCATAAGATTTTGGTAAACTTCGAAGAGTGATAACCACAATATCCTCTTCCTCCATCTTGCGACCAATGGCAAATAACTGATCACAGATTTCCTGAATCCGATTCAGATGTGCCTGAAGCGAGGTGCGCTTATCCATGACAATAGAAAACAGAGTGTTTTTCAGAAAGAAGGCTCTACTCTTGTCAGATGTCTCATGAAGACCTTTGAGATGTCTAGGTTTCAGCAGCAATCTTACCGGATGGAATTTGAGAAAGCTGATCATCAACTACGAATAATTTAAGATATCACTACATCTCAATTATTCAGATCCCATGTATCTTGATCAAGACCCGGAGAAGTCGGACGCTTCGTATCACCCAGAACAAGTTGATTAGTGTTCCGACATTCAAAGATTGCGATGATGCGTTGCTTCCAAGTTCCATAATTGCGACCATTGAATTTGGAATTATGCTCGAGCAGAATATTTGTCAAAGATGCCCTAGCACGTTTTTCAATGAAAATCTGTTAAGGCACGTTCTTCGAGGCAAAAATACGAAAAACCCAGAAGAATCGAAGTGTGACCCATGAAGAGAACTCAAAAAACCTAGAAGGAATCTGTTGTCGGTTTCTATATCCGTTGGCTCAAAAATCGATGCACAAAAAATGAGGCACCCAAAAAAAAACAGACAACCCAATTGAGCTCTTGAAAAACCCACCAAGAATTTGCAGCCAAAAAAAATTTTGACCCCATAAATTAGGGTTTTGAGCAGAAAATCTAGTCGACAGCCATGAAGGTCAAAATGGCAAAAAAATGGTGTTTTCAGTCCAAAAAACTGGTTGATTTTGATGAGAATACAGGCGTTAGGGCTTTCACAGTGGAGAGAATGAGGATGTGTGGTAAACCAAACTCCATTCAAGCTTCAATCAGCGCCAAAAGCGTGGGTCAAAAACACAGGCCAAGACCAGTCACAAATCCGATGGCCTGAATCGTGATATGCAAGAAAAATCGTGCAGTCATCTTTACTTGAGCAGACCGAACGCCAAAGACTGAAAAAACAGACTCCAAAACACTGGAAAAACAAACGCCAAACACTGGAAAAACGTTGTTTATTTCAGGCCATGTTTTGCACAGAAGTTCGGCCCCAAAAAATGACCATTAATGTCACGCGATTTGCAGACCTGAGTTTGGGAATTTCTCTAGGTTGAAAACCCTAAGGCAAGTTTGAGAGAAATTCGATCGAAATAATTTTGAAAAAATTTAAACAAATAATTTCACGAAGAAATTATAAAAATTTTCGAAAAAATTTAAGTATTAGCTCTGATACCATATTATGAAGTAATTGGTAAAATACTTGCTTGATATTAACCGAGACCAAAAGGTCAATATATACAAACGAATGAGACAATGTTTCCTTAGGAAACGATTGTATAGAATAGAAACACTCTATTCTAGAGAAAGCAAAAAACAAAAGCAAACTAAAGCTTAAGATATTTACAATAGATAACCATTCACTAATTATAGACGACTTATCTATTATTGTAATACGGCAATCCATCCCAAGGATGGCCAAGGGATGGCTAGGCTATCCCCAATATGGATTGTCGTTGCCCAATACCTTTTGGGTTTGGAAAACCCATTTTGGGGACAATACCCAAATTTGCAAAAAAGGAATACCTTTGGAGATGGAAAATTCGTGTCCCCACATCCCCATACCATACTTGGGATGAGTGCAGGTCAAAAAATGCAAGGAACACATCCTATGGAATACAAGTTTCCACAAGAAAAGTGAAGGGCTTGGGATAATACATAGTTGGAGAAATTGGCCTAATAGGGACTAACTATTGTGAAGTGGGTAAGGTGATGATGGGTTTACATGTTGTGTACGGGAGGCTTGAGGTAAGCAATGATTATATCATTCTAGTGTTTAATAGTAGCTCAATCCATTGGGCATAACATAGAAGGGGGTTCAATAATGCCATATGGTTCATAAACTATCAAGTTTGGCTCAATACTAAAATGAATATGGGAGCCCAAGGGTAGTTGGTGGTATAATGATGAAGGGTGGCATAGTTTTTTTTTATTTTTAACATTTATTGCTTTGTTTTGATTGGGGTTCTAGAAGTAAGGTGGTTGTATATGTTACAAGTGTAGTTGTAGTTACACCAAAATATCGACCTTTCAATGCCCGATACAACCACTAGACCTATAGAATCCTTAGGGGGCAATTAGTCCCTTGTCATGAACCCCAAGGGGAGCGTTGACCATTTTTACAACAATCTACCCTTAGCATTACCCGAGGGGATTCAAACCTGTGCCCAAGCTCTAATACCACTTGTTACAAGTGTGGTTTCCGTTACACCAAAAGATTGACCTTTCAATGCCTGATGCGAACACTAGACTTATAGAAGCCATAGGAGGCAATTAGTCCCTTATCACAAACCCCAAGGGGAGCATTGACCATTTTGCCAACAATATTTGTTAGTAAATTTTTATATTGTATAGGTTGATGCCTCCATAAGAGTAGGGTAGCAAAATCAGCTACTTTTTTGTCTCTATGGATGAACTTATCTTGCAATAATGCAACTTTTGTAGTCTATATGTAAGTTTTTATGCTAATGTGGGGGCACCCATAGAAACTTCACTAAATGATCTACAAAAAATTAAAAGGGAAGAGAATCCACTTGGACACAATCACCTTTGTGCATTTGCCACTAGTATGAAGAAATAATGAATGTAATACCACCTTGGAATGTCCCTTCTCTATCCTCTTTCACTATTCATAAAGCTCTTAGAGAATATAATGCCTTTACCCTTCTCTCACAACTTTTACAACTGTTACAACCAAATTACAACCCAATCATGTCTTTAGCCAAATGCTTAAAAACTACTTGCATGCTAAGTAGGTCGCTTTCCCTTATAATTATTACCAGCATCTATGAGAAAAAAATGGCATGTGCAATGACTACTAATAGAAGCAATCATAAGAGGACCACAAAGCACAAATCAAATCTCACAAGAACTAAAAGACTAATTTAAAATGTTCGTGAAAACTTTCACTTAACATAAATACATGGTTGAGTTGCAATTGAGTTAATAAGCTAAACAGTCCAAAGCCCAAACTGGTGGATTATATTTACTGTTAACGTTTGGTAGCTTTAATTGGATAAACCTAAGAATAAATATAATTATATTTTATATATGTGAGATATAAGTTTATGAGAACAATTAATATGATAATAATTATCAAATTAACAAATAGACATCCCTTGAAGGGACATGTCTCTTCATGGCTTAAGCTTATTAAGTTATTATATAAGAGAGAGAGCTGCCTTTGGAAAACACATCCCAACAGGACAGTGCTTAGTACATCTGCAACACTCCTCCTTTAACATGGTATCAGAGCATTAAAGGAGGAAATTGCACCCATCAACAAAATCTATAACAGGGTTGAATGAGAGGCTCAAGAACTATTCAGAAATAGTGAATACAATGATAGGCATGCATATCATGGGTGCTATGGAATAGTTTTTAAAACAATAAGAATGTTCGAAATGCTTTGAAGGATATACATGTGCTGAATAGTGGCAATATCATTCCAACCGACCAATATGTGATGAAGAGGAGAAAAAAATGTGTAATCCACAAATAAATATTGTACGCGAGAAATATGTGAGAAGGTAAGTACATGACTTTGATGTCAACTACTGTCATGGCAACAAGTGCGATTAATAAATCTGAGCAGGAGTGCGTTTGTTTTGAACAGTGGGAATTCTGATCAACATTATCCGCACAACAATCAAGGTACTCTGATAAAGTGTGAGTTCGGTTGACACAGGCAAGTCCATATTAATCCAGTCCAACATTCTGGATAAGTCAAGTCAATATGTCTGATAGACCAAGGAAATTGAAAAGGGCGGAACCACCATTCACAAAATGAAGAAGATATATTACAAAGGAGCCATGAAGCATACTCAGCACATATACCAACCAATAATATTACACATGTCACCGATACAGTCAAGTTATTATCACTTCAAAGTACGAAAAATATCAGAACGAGGTCATCAATGTAGCATTGGATGGAAATGAGAACAATCCAAGTGATGAGAAAAACATAATGAAACGATATATGTACAAGGAGATCATTTTGAAGAAAATATTAAGTGGAATTGAAGATAATTAGAGATAAGTATTTCCTGATTATTATATCTTAAAATTATCTTCATTTCTGTATTTTTTATACACTATAAGAGCTATTTGCCTTGATCTTTTTTGAGAATGTTATTGCAGGAAAAGGGAGATTGATTTCGGACTAAGAGGAACTTTGACACCTCTTCAAAGGTAACACTGGATGCTTGCAGTTATAAAGATTGATATTCTAAGGGAGTCTGAAAGTCCATGTGTGTGACTACATGGTTTTAATGGGCCAGCCCCCTGTGAACATCACAAAGAAGTGACGACTTCCAAACAATTATCACTTGTATTTGCAAAAGTTATTGAAAGGTAATAATCTTACAATAACTTAATTTTCTATTATGATGGATATCTTACGATGTCTATGCAGATCATGATAGATTATGCTTTGCATGGTGGATTTTCAAATGGTAAGCATTACGAGAATGTGTGTGCACATACCTTGTGAACATTTTGAGTACTTGGTGAATGTTAGGCAAATTAATGTTCAGGAGGCCATTACACATAGTACTTGGTGAATGCCAAATGAGTTGACATTCAGGAGACCATTACTCACAGCACTTGGTGAATATGTTGCAACTCAACATTCGGGAGGCCATTGCCCAAACAGTACGTGGTGAATGTCAAATGAGTTGACATTCAGGAGGCCATTACTCCCAATATTCTTACATTACATTGAGGTAATATGTGGTCATGTGTTATCCTCCCTAGCTAAGAGGGAGTGTTGATGTTTGGTAGCTTCTGTTGGCCTGGTTTTTCACCACCCTTGTTTTGTTGTATTCAGCAATGACAAACCCTAAATTTGCACTCCCAAGTAATTTGAAATTTGGTCAAAATACCCTAGGCAAAAAATTCACCAAATAACCCTGTGCTTGCCTTGTTTGGCCCTAGCATTTGAAAACTTTAGAAAGTATTATTTCAAATAAATTTTGGCGGGACATTTTTTATCCTTAAGGTTTATTTACGTAACAATGACCTTTTAATCCTTTGATAAACCTCATAAAGTTTGCCTTAATTGCATTATTTTATTTGAAAAGGTCCTATGTAATACAGATTTTGTGTGACCGTTGATCTTGATCAGATCAGCGGCCATCGCATTCCCACAATAAGAAGATGCAGGGCTTTTAAACAATGCGGGCATGCGCTATGATGACACGTATCCCTTCCTGATATTCCAGCCTCAGTGCGCCGCAACAGGTTCGTGGTTGTCAGAGCTAGTCAGACCTTCTTGCAGAGTTGTCAGTGTTCTCGCACACGTTTTGAAATTCCTACAATATCATTGGCTCGTTCTTTAATGAAGGTGTTATTTTATAGTTTAGAGATTCTGATCGTTGATCTTGCAAAGAATCAAGGGTTAGCGCATGCCCGCAATAATAAAGTGCACAAATGTTATACATTGCGAGGAAGCGCCAATGCAACACATGACATAGTGTGACATCATGGGGCCGCCTTTCTTAGAAGGTAATAATAACTTGTCTTATGTGGTACTTGTCAGATGAGTTGGAGTATAGAGAAAGCGTCTCATTGGTCGGACTAGCTGACTAGATATTACAATCACAGAAGATTTTTGATCGTCATCGATTTGAATAAGATCCAAAGTTAGCACTTACCCGCAATATGGACTTGCTCGACATTTAAATAATGCAGGCAAGCGGGCACAGTGGGACCAAGACTTAAAAGGGAATGATGAGTCATGCCATGCTAGAAAGGTCAGATGAAGTAAAGTGCGCTCATTGGTGGAATATGACAGGTATGCCGAGTTGGAAGTGGTGATGTCATGGGCACTGAAATTTTAAATGCCGCAGTCAAATCTGTCAGAGCACGTTGGTAAAAGGATGATATTTTATTGGTTAAGTCAACTGAGTGGGCCGTCAAAGAAAAGGACTTTGGCCCACCGTCAATCTGGAAAAGATCGACGGAGAACGCATGCCCGCAATAAGAAGTTGCAGGAATTTTAAGTAATGCGGCATGCGCCCTTTTGACATGTGGCCGGGGGTTGTCAAATTTTTAAAGCTTTTTGTGTTTTCAAATAAAATTGTCCGATCATCATAGGATCAACGGGTGAAATTCAAAGTTGAAGCACAAACACGAAAATAATGGCTAAAGGAGTTAATATGATTCAAAGATCCTTCGTGCAACCTTAATGCATGGGTATAACATAAAAATTCGCCATTACTAAATCACAAAGTTGCAGATTTTCTCAGAGAAAAAGGATTTCCAGAGCTAGGGCACAGAATTTCAAAGCGGTTTCAGCGAAATTGCAGAGAAAGAAGGGCAAATTTAGCGGGTAAGTAACCTATAACCATAAGAAATCCAGAATTTGCTGTTGTAAGAGTTTAAAAATTTTAAAAGATGCCTCCACGGAAGGAGTTTTCTAGGCAAACTGATTACTTAAAGAGGGCTATGCATGATGATTTCCTAGAACAATTTCCCTTATCAGTAAATGAAATAACTAAAAGAAGGGAACTCATTCCTAAGAACCCTAGGGTAGTTGTCGCTGAGGGTTTCTATGATAGGGCAAACTAGGTAAGAGACACCCAAGTATCTATCGGGGGTTTTGTTCAAAAAATGGTTCTCCAAAAGGAATTTAGATACCCCCATGAGCAATGTCTAGGAATTCGACATTGGAAAATTAACAGTCCCTACAGTTTTCTTTGATAGTGATCTATTGACCGACCTGGATAAGAAATATGATCCTATTACGGGTTGGGTGAAGAATCATTCTGGAGTAAATCTTTTTAGGGCTTTCCCTGAGCTGCTCAGTGAAGTTTTTAACCTTAACCCTAACCACATTGTACATGAAATCATTGATATGGATGATTTGCAAGCAAGATATGATGCACAAAGAATATACTTGAGGACAGGGCCATTGCAGGAGCATGTTGCGAAAGTTAGAACCTTGTCTGTGATTACTACTAGCACACCCGAGCCATTACTGAAAAGACATTTTAACCCTAGGGCTCAGGCATTATATAATTCTCTTTGTAAAATTTTTGGAATGGATGAAGCCGAGCAGATCCCAGGCTCAATCGTCCTCATAATGGCTCAAACTCTTCAATTTGGGATGAGCACTATTCTAGATTTTGCTACTTTCCTTGCAAAGGAGATTCACAATGGTTTGGTAGGAATAGCAAGGGAAAAAGTGGATAAACCTTTCTGTTGGTATTCATTGCTCATGTATGTATGTTTGTATAAGGGACTTGCCTTCTTCTCTAAGGGTATGGAGCTAGAAACAACTAGAAATGGAGAGAGGAATCCAGTACAGTTGTGGAGTGTGGATATGACCTCAGAAGCCACAGATGCCAGTTATGTGAGGTTTGACAGATATTTTGCATCAAAGCTTAGATTGTTTTTGAGAGCAGACAGCCCTAGAATTCCATAAGCACTGTTAGAATTGGTCAAACCCAAGGACCATGCAAAAGGACTATTGGCTAGTCATAATTGGGGGGATATCATTCCCTATAATGTTTCAACAGTGATAAGAGTATATGGCTTCCTAGGAAAGCCTCATGTGCTGCCATTTCATGTGCCTTTGAAGATAGGAATAGTTGAGTTGTTATGGCAAATAGGCACTATAGATGAGAGGGAGTTGCCTAAGAAGGGTACATTTTTTCCAATTGTTACTGTGGCACATGATTTTGTTTTTGTAAGGAAAGGGTGGAAGCATTTGAATTTGTTCTTAGACAAATATAACATGGCAGTCTCATGCCAAGTTTATTGATCCTGAAGGATTCTATGACCTCTTAAGAGAAAGAATAAAAGCTTCCCGCATGGTGCAACAAGTTTACTATCCGAAGGATGTGATTAGAAATGTTATTACTTTGCAAGAACAAGAATTGAGAAAGGAGAAATGGATAGTATTTAGCAAAACCCTAGAATTCATTAATGCTTTTGACCTCCATTATGATCCATTGAAAGAAAAGAAATATTGGGGAGCCAAGATGCAGGCATTGATGAATAATTTTGCTGTGATAATACAAGCCATGAATGAGAAGAAGGATGCATATGTCAAGGCTTATCCAGACAAGGCTGCAAAGGTGCAGAAGAGAATAAACAGTAGAAATATGGTGTCTCCTGGTTCGTACACTTTGCAGAAACGGGCAGGATATGTAATGATCCAGAATGTGCAACAGGCTCCCCCTCAACAAAGACCAAGGCCAGAAAGCCCACCTGCAGCCAGTGCTCCAAAAAGACAAAAGTTAGAGCAAGGGTCTTCTTCCCAAGTGAAGCAATATTCCCCAAGCCAATCTCCAATTAGGATTGATGATGAAACATCTCTAAGATAGCAGCTTAGACAAATTGGTGGAGAGGGAGATGTAATTGTTACCTCCACAAATTTGGAGGTTGGAGAGCCACGAGAACCACCTACACCTTCCTTGGATTTAACTGTTGCTGATTACCAGGTAAGGAAATTGATCCTATAGTTGCCCAAGCCTCAGAAAGGTTTATTAATGATGAAAATTTTGTGAAATCTAGGGCATTTGCTCAATTTTTATGGAGGCTAAATATAGGAAATTTTGAGAAGACTTGTGAAAAGATAAAGGCAAAACAACCTGATAAATCGGATTCTACTATTAAGGAGGAGGTAAACTCTAAATTTTTGAATGATTTTGCTCAATTTACCCCTGAGGCCAGTAGGCAAGTAATTAGACAGTCAGGAGTCCTTATTTTGCTTGAATGGATTATAGTGAACGCCATGGTTTTTGATTCAGTAAGGAAGCAAAAGGACGTCCAATTTAAAACTGAAGAAGAGGTATTACAGGCTCATAGAGGAGTCAAATTTAGTGATGATCATCAAGCTCTTGTTATTTGGTCCATTGAAAAAAGGGATAAGACCAGGATGCAGAAATTTCCACTGCAGAGCATACTGATGCATTGACAGTTTTCAGGGCCGGTGAGGTAGGCAGTAAGCAAATAATAGGAATGGCCTCAAAAATGTTAAAATTTGGTAGTGTTGTATCTGGCCAGGAAGAAGATAGATTTGCCCAACTCAATGCTAGGTTTGAAGAAGTTTTGAAAGCATATGAGGAAAGGAGTATGCAGATACAATCATTAGAAAACAAAGTATCTCAAATGGAGAAACAATTGGGGAAAAAAAAAGTAGAGGAATCTAGCAGACCCAAGATTGTATACCCCCCAGGCCCCCTGTTGAGCCTTTTAAATCAACTCCAATTGTTGAAATACCAGATACCCCAGAAAGGCCACAGTTCTACACTGCAGAGGAATTTGAGGAAGAAAAGAATAAATTATATGCATTGCATGTGGAACTAAATGATCAGTATGAAGAAAAATTGAGACAGGGTGTCATGTATTTGGTAGATAGAATTGAAGGGCTATCATTTTTTGATTTGTTATCAAGGATTGCAACCATCAGGGATGAATTGAAGAAAAATGAGGGTAGTTTCAAACCCCTTATGCAGAAATGGACAGAAAGGAATAAAGATATCACTACTATGTGTATACCTGTCATTCAACTACCATGTCATCAAATAGAACAGATCTTTGATTTGCTAAATAAATTGCAAGGTTTTGATGACAAACAAGATTCTTTTCAAAAAAGATTAATTATTTGTTTTTCCAAGTATATTGCAAAGAAGTTTGATTTATTTCCTTGTGCTTTAAAGACCATTGATAAAGTGAAGGAAAAAGAAGAGTAGAAAAGAGCATTAGATGAAATTCTTTTTGAAAGGATGAATAAAATCATTAATGAGATTGGTCATTTGTTGTGGGCAAGGACAAATGAAGAGTTGGTAAAAGTGCAGTTATTCTATAACTCCATCAAAAAAGATCTGGTGGATATGGAGGCAATTGTAAATTCCCTGATAACTGTACAAAGAGAAGTCCTGAGTTTTGATTGGCCAGATGACACTGCTTATAATGAGTGGAAAGATAAGTTCATGTCTATAGAGCAAATGTTAGAAGATGACGAGGCAGAAGATGATACAAGTGTAACTGTTACTTTAACAGTTGATGATGAAGACAGAGAAAATCCCCAAGTGAAACTAAACTTGTAGGTAACTAAAGAGGACAAATCACTTTCAAGCCTCATGGTCACTTATTCAGAGGAATCAAATTGATAGAAGAATCAAATCATTGTACTTTGCCAATTCCAAGGGATGTAACAGAAAGGGGCCCACAAAAGGAATGTTTGATGTATAAGTCTTTCTGTTACTCGCATTTTTGTCATTTTGTGATAAGTGTATGTAAATATCTCTTGTAAAAGACCCCTGTCAATTTCTCTTAGCTTGAAGCTTGTTGTATCTCACACTATATAAGTGAGATTCCAGGGCTAGAGAAAGGGTCCAATTTTCTAATGCTTAAGTGATATACTTAGTTTGTTTTCAGTCCAATGTTTGGAGCAAGTTTTATGATGTATTATCTCTGTTAATTCTTGGGAATACATTAATATAGAATGATCTCTGTGTTTTTCCTAAGGTCATTTTGAGTTTACTGCAAATGTATACAATTTTCAAAGAAAATGAATACAAATTATGAGTTGTCCCCATATCAGTTCTTTCTGAATTTTGTCTCCTTTTAGTTACTTGATCATCTCGATATTGTATAAGTAAAGGCTTGTGCAATTGAATGCAATCCACTTAGATTGTATATTCTGTTCACCACTGCTATTAATTCAATGGATTAAGTAAAAGCTTTGATGAATTTGATAAGGTTGCTATAGTAGTAGGAAGGATTTTTTGAATGATGAATTCTGATAAGAATTGCTGATAATATTTGTTGTAAGGCAACAAATTAGATCTAAGGATTTGTAGTAGACTTTGAAGCCCAATGGATTTGGCATTGGTCAAATTGATTCAGCTGGAAGAGAAATATGTCATAAATGGTTTTCAAATGCAGAATTATAATCAATTTTCCTTTTATTTCCTGAAAATCTTCAAAGTTGGCCAGTACTTGTTTGCATGGAATGTTTTAGCTTCAAGTAGCCACTATTGCTGAGAATATGTGCAGATCTATAGAAGAATTTTGGCCAGATCTATTATATGGGATGTGTTTATCAAATTGTCAAGAATTATGCATGTATTTGAGGATTTGAGATGAGAATCAGAATGAAACTAAAATAATTCTCATACAAAGTTTCCCAATCTTGAATCATCCCTCGGTATACCCACCTTAGTTTTGTAGATCCTAAAGAGTAGAAAACCACTCGTGGTTTTGTTGAAGTTGGGTCCAAATGGTTTGCACACATAATTGTTAATAGGAATTGGCTAATCCTTAGATTGTGTGAGTGATATCATTTTGGTATTGAGCATTTTGTTGCTTAGTAGTTTTAAAACACCAACAGCTTCAATCGTATAACCTAAGAATATATATAATTATATTTGATATATAATTTATATATGTGAGATATACGTTTATGAGAACAAATAATATAATAATAACTATCAAATTAACAAATAGACATGTCCCTTGGAGGGACATGTCTCTTCGTGGCTTAAGATTATTATATAAGAGAGAAAGAGAGAGCTCCTTTTAGGAAGTGCTTAGTACATCTGCAACACTCCTTTAACATTTACCATTTCTCCCCCATTTGCAAATGCTTGAAAATGTTTATGTGCTAAGCAAGTCTCTTTCTTGGTAATTATTAACATCAATGACAAATAATTTCATTAGTAAAATGACTATTCAAGGAGGTCAATTGAAGAATACAATATGGAAGGTGAATGTTAAGAATATTAACCAGATAACCTATAGATCTGATAGTATAGACCGTACTTCCTCTTCTTATTATATATCTCTAAACTGGCAGTATATTATATTTATAACTTTTCCTAGGAGCCGGCAACTTTTTAGGAAGCAACAGTATGATGCTTAACTAAACTAACACATAGTTAGTTAGGTGTTATTAATTTGTCTTCTCAAATCACCGACTTAGAGGGAGTTTAGTTAGTGCTAGTTTAGGAAGGGTTACGTCCCTTTGAGGAACATACCCTTTAGGAAGGATATAAAGGGAGGTTATAGATGCAGATTAAGTACACATAGCTACAACAAAGTCTACTCCTCTAAAAATCCCCCCAAACCACTATTTCCATACCCACACACCCCACACATTTCCCGCACCTATTCTAGGGCACTTTTACCCATTAAAATTCTTAAGTATCTATATCCTACAAATAATATAAGAGATACTTCCTCACAATCAAAAGTCGAATATTCATTATTTGATTTGCATAAAATTAAGAATTAACTCCATCCATATTCAGAATTCTTAAAAGACCATTCTCAGCATTTAAAGACTAGATTAAAAGTCTGATTCAGAGATAAGGAATTTGCAGAATCTTTACATGGTATCAGAGCTCTGGTAGTCGAACCTAGGCTCTGCAAAATTCAATCATCAGACTCTATATATATCTAGCAACTATCTTCTATCTTCAATGGCATACACAATCAAACTCGAGGACAAGTTTGATGGGAAAGAGCACTTTGAAGCCTAGAAATTCAGAATCATGATGATTCTTGAAAAGAACGATGTAAAACAATTCGTTGATGGAGCATCCAAACAACCCCTAGTTGAACCTCACAAATCTATCTGGAGTAGAGGAAATAGAAAAGCTATTCAAATCATCTTGGATGGAGTAAAAAATGATATTGTACCTATGCTTACAAAACATCAAACTCCCTTTGATATGATTAATGCATTACGAAATGCCTATGAAGTAAACAATGCAACTAAGGTTCTTGCACTGAAAAGGCAACTAAATCACATTCAGATAAAGAAAGGAGAATCGATAAATTCTTACTTCCTAAAAGTTGTCGGCATTATAGATGAACTATCAACCATAGGAACCATCATTAGTGGCATAGAATTAACACTTATGGCTATAGATGGATTGTCAAATTCATGGGAGAGATTTGCAAAAGGAATAAGTGCCAGAGATAAGCTTCTTGACTTTAACAGACTCAAGAATGATTGTCTTCAAGAGGAATCCAGAAAACTAAAGAAAGGAGGGAAACCAAAAGTAGAAGATGAAGAACTTCACGTTCTTAATACAAACTCCTATAAGGGCAAGAAGTAGCATTTCAAGAAGAAAAAGGGAAATCAAATGAATGGAAAATCCAAGAAATATCTATCTAAAATAAAGTGTTTCAAATGTGAAAAATGTGGACACTATATATCTAATTGTCTTGAAAATTCCAAACAACAAGCAAATTGTACAAATGTCATTAGACAAGAAGATAATTATGATCTTGAGAACCGTGTTTTGTATTCCTCTCTATCAAATGAAATTTCAAATAAAGCATAGGTAATTGATAGTGGATCTTCTAGACACATAACAAAATACAAAGAAACTCTAGATTCTTTATCAGAGAAATGGTGAAGTTACCATTGGTGATAACTCAGCACACTCTGTTGAAGGGAATTGAAAATTGTACTTTGAAACTAAAATCAGGAAATACTCTTCTTCTTAAAGGTGTACTCTATGTACCAGGAATTAAAAGAAACTTAATCTCAATTACAACACTTGAAGATGATGGGCACGATGTTGCATTCGTAGATGGCAAAGTATTAACTTGGGCTAAGAACTCCTCTATCAAGAAAGCAAAGTTAATTGGTCAAAGAAAAGGATATTTGTATGAATTGAATACAGAACCTAGTCGTTCTATTCAAGCCCTAGTTCACAAAGCTACAGATACAAATGAAATATGGCACAGAAGTTTAGGGCATCTAAATTTCAAAACTTTATCAACTATGAAGAAGATGGTTACTGGATTACCTAAACTAAATAAAGACCATCCAAGTATTTGCAAAGGGTGTGCTCTGGGTAAGAACACTAGATGTCCCTTTTATGATAGTACTAGGAAAACAAATAATGTACTCGAGTTAATTCATTATGATTTATGTGGACCCATGTCTGTTCCTTCTCTTGGAGGATTCTAGTATTATATCTTGTTCATAGATGACTTCTCTAGGAAAAGATGGATTTATTTTTTAAAATGCAAGGAATTAGAAGAAATCCTACAAAGGTTTAAAGAATTCAAAACTTTTTAGGGCATAAAATTAAAACCCTCAGAACTAATAACGAAGGAGAATATACCTCAAATTTGTTTAAAAGGTTTTGAAAAGAATTAGGGATTAAGAGGGAGTACACTATTCCTTATAATCCAGAGCAAAACGGGGTAGCAGAAAGAAAGAATAGGACAATTATAGACACTGCTAGAGCTATAATTTTTTATCAAAATCTAGAATATTATCTTTGAGCAGAAGCCTCTTGTACTGTTGTATATATTCAAATCAGAGGTCCTCTTGTACTGTTGTATATATTCAAAACAGAGGTCCTCACTCCTATTTTAAAGATAAAACCCCTAAAGAAGTATTTACTAAAGTAAAACCCAATATAAGTTGTCTTAGAATTTTTGAATGTCCTGTATATATTCATGTTCCAAAAGAAAAGAGAACCAAGTTAGAACCCTCTGGAAGGAAAGGTATTTTGTATGGTATAGTGAAACATCTAAGGCATATAGGATTTTCATACCTGGACAAAAAAATATTGAACTTAGCAGAGATATAATTTTTGAAGAAGATCTTGCATTCAAAAGAGCCATAAGTTATGATGAACCTTCTCCTTTCTCTAGTTTTCAAAGAAATAGTGAATCTAGGTCCCAGAGGGAGAACTTAGAAGAAATTGAAAATGAAATTCAAAGAAAAGACCACTTTGGGCCATTAAAACAGTTGAAGCAGCTCAAGGCTTTGTTGCACCTTCTGGAACAGTCAGAGAAAGCAAAAAACCTAAAAGATTCTCTATTTATACAACAAAAATGAGTGATTTATCCAAAACAGAGCCAACCAATCCTTCTGATGCTATTAAACGTACAGCTTGGAAAGAAGCTATGACAGAAGAATACCAATCTATTATGAAAAATGATGTTTGGAAAATTGTTTCAAGACCTAAAGGAAAATTTGTTGTTTCTTCCAAATGGATATTTAAAATAAAGCATGCTGTTGATGGTAGTATTGAGAAGTATAAAGCCAAATTTCCAGCAAGAGGATTTCCTCAGAAAGAAGGGATTGATTATGAAGAAACTTTTGCTCCTATTGCCAAATATGCCTCTATAGAGCAGTCTTAGCAATTGCTACATCAAAGGGATGGAAGGTGCATCAGATGGATGTAAAAACTATTACGAGGTAATTGGTAAATACTTTCTTATTAATAACAGAGACCGAAAGGTCAATTTATACAAAAGGAAGAGACGATGTTTCCTTAGGAAACGATCGTAAAGAATAGAAACATTCTATTCCAGAGAAAGCAAAAAACGAAAGCAAACTAAAGCTAAAGATATTTACAAGATAACCATTAACTAATAATAGACGTCTTATCTATTATTGTAATACCCTCCCTTAATGGTTAATCTATCTAACACACCAAGTTGTCCTCTGAATTTGACAAACTTATCAGGACCAAGAGGCTTGGTGAGAATGTCTGCAGTCTGATCTGAGGTAGGAACATACTGCAGATCTATAGTCCTGTCTTCAACCAGTTGTCGTATGTAATGACAATGAACATCCGCATGCTTGGTTCGTTCATGGAAGACTGGATTCCGTGCTAACTTGATAACGCCTTCATTATCAACAAACAGAGTAGTCGGTCCTGCTGGTGACATCTGCATATCCCCAAGCATCCGACGAAGCCAGACAGCTTCACATCCTGCCTTAATAGTCCCTCTATATTCAGCCTCTGTAGAAGAGAGAGAAACTGCCTGCTGCTTCTTGCTGGTCCATGTGACTGCACCGGATCCCAAACTGAACACATATCAAGATGTTGACTTTTTATCATCAACAGAGCCTGCCCAATCTGAATCTGTGAACCCACTGAGTTTAGGATTAGAACTCCGAGAATACAGAAGTCCATAATCAAAAGTGCCCTTCACATAACAAAGCACGCGCTTTGCTGCCATCCAATGATCAGCCTTAGGAGCTGTCATAAAGCGTGAAATATAGCTGACTGCGAAGCTGATATCAGGCCTAGTAGCAGATAGGTAGATGAGGCTGCCTATTAGTTGCCTATACGTAGTATCATTAACGGAAGGAGAATCAGACTTGGCTGATAACTTGAGACCTTTCTCCATAGGTGTAGATGCAGGTTTGCAATCCTGCATTAGAAATTTGTCTAACAAGGCTCTGGCATATTTGGACTGAGAGATGAATATACCAGAAGACTGTTGCCAAACTTCAACACCTAAGCAATAATGCATGAGCCCAAGGTCAGTCATATCAAAAGACTGGCATAAGTGTTGTTTGATTCCCTGAATCAAAGATGCCGAACTGCCAGTGATGATCAGATCATCCACATAGATAACTAGAAGGATGATGTCATTGTCAGTAGTCTTGATGTACAGATTTGAGTCTGAAGAACTCCTCTTGAAGCCTTGATCACTGAGGTACGTATCAATCTTGATGTACCATGCCCGAGGGGCCTGCTTCAAACCATAGAGAGCTTTTACCAATCTGAGAACCTGATGGTCTTTACCAGCAACCTTGAAACCAGGAGGTTGCGTCATGTAGACCTCTTCATGGAGATCACCATTCAGGAAAGCACTCTTTATGTCCATCTGATGGACCTTCCAGCCAAACTGTGCTACCATGGCTAGGACTAATCTGATGGTGCTCATCTTTGCAGTAGGAGCAAAGGTCTCCTCATAATCAATGCCCTGACGCTGAGAAAAGCCCTTTGCCACTAAACGAGCTTTGTACTTATCCAAAGTACCATCTGATTTGTATTTGATTTTGTAGACCCATTTGCAGCTAATGGGTTTCTTCCCTGGGGGAAGATCAGAAAAGACCCAAGTGTTGTTCTTTAGCAGGCTCTGGTGTTCAGATTGCATGGCCTGTTCCCACTCTGGAATTCCTTTAGCCTCGGAATATGTTTGAGGTTCAAACACACTGTGAATGTTGGCCATAAGAGCAAAGTTAACAGAATCTATAGTTTTGCTCTTTTTCCGAGTAGTTCTCCCATCAATGAGCTCATCATCATGAAGATCAGCAAGTGTCTTAGCCCACCACTTAGGCCGGAGAGGAGAATGACCAACAGTAGTACTAGGAGATGCTTGATCAGCAGGATCCTGATCAGAAGAATCTGGATCAAACTCAGGTGAAGCATCTTCAAAACGAGGTGATCCTGCAGGAGAAGTCGGAGGTGTCTGTACAGGTATCACTGGCAGGATTGGAGCTGTCGGAGCTACTCGAGCCCTCCCATCAGGTGGACCTAATGGAAGCCGAACTCCCAAATCATGAACTTGCATAGGCTGGTCTGCTGGATCAGGAACAGGAGAAACAGGCATGAATGGTCCTCGCTGCTCATCAAAGACTACATCGCGGCTATATATGAGACAAGATGTCTCAACATCAATAAGGCGATAGGCTTTGTGAAGACTGCTATATCCAGCAAGCATCAGTTTCTGACTCTTGGCATCCAACTTGGTGCGTGAGGCATCAGGGATCCAAACAAAAGCAAGAGAGCCAAAAACCTTCAAGTGACTGATTCTGGGCTTGCGACCTGACTAGGCCTCTTCCGGAGTTTTAGCTTTGACCGCCATTGTGGGTGACCGGTTCAACAGATAAACTGCAGTGTTAACTGCTTCTGCCCAAAAACGCTTCGGAACATGTCTGTGTTCGAGCATGGAACGAGCCATCTCAGTGATTGTCCTGTTCCGACGTTCAACTACACTGTTTTGTTGTGGCGTGTGGGGTGTGGTGAACTGGCGTTGGATGCCATGTGTATCCAAGAAGCTAGAGAAAACATTAGAACAAAATTCCCCCCCATTGTCTGATCTAAGAGTAATAATAGATTTCCCAGACTCTTTTTCAACTAAGGGTTTCAACTTCTGAAATACAATAAATGCATCGGATTTCCTTGTAAGGAAATACACCCACATTTTTCTACTGAAATCATCTACAAACAACAGAAAATACCTGTACCCAAGAACAGAAGGAGTGGCCATAGGGCCGCAGATATCAGCATGAACAAGCTGAAGTACTTGAGAAGCTCGCCAAGAATCGCCACTAGGGAAAGGTGTGCGATGTTGCTTCCCAGCCTGACATGCGTCACAAACTCCAAGGTGTTGGGTTTGAATCTCTGGCAAACCAAGAACAAGCTCATCCCGAGCAAGTTGTGAGAGATAATGCACATTTAAGTGCCCATATCGCTGATGCCAAAGTGTGCTAATGGAAGATCGTCGAACAGCCATAGCTAAGTCCTGAGAATCACCAGAATCAATAAGTCTGAAAAGACCATGATCGTCAAGACCAACTGCAACAGTAGACTTAGTCGCCCGATCAGTGATGATGCACTGATGTGAACTGAAGGTGACTGCCAAGTGTGGAGAATGTCGCAGCAACTGACTGACCGAGAGTAGATTTAGTTCCATCCCTGGAACGTAGTACACATCAAGGAATATGAGCTTCCTCCCAACAGACTGAATTTGAATGTTGCCTTTACCAACAACCGTGTACTCTTCTCCACCACCAAAGATAACAAAATCTGAATAAGGCTGGTAGTCAGTAAACCAGTCTCTGCAGTGAGTGAAATGTCGAGAGGCACCTGAATCAATGTACCAGGCAAATGACTGTACATGATCTGCGGGTCTTTTAGCCATGAAGGCGTAAAAGTCAGATTCCGCCTGCTCAGTGTGCTCTGCACTGTTCGCTTTGGGTTGCGAACCTGATTGCTTAGACTGGGCAGCTAAGCGTTTCCGACATGCAACCTTCATGTGACCATACTTGTGGCAATAGTTGCATTGAATGTTCTTCTTTTTGGTACCATCGGATGCTGGAGCAGAAGACTTCTGCTGAGATGGTTGCTGAAACTTGCCCTTATCCTTCTGAAAGGATTTCGCAGCAAAGGCTTGCTCAGTGGAGGTGGAACTGGAGCTGCTACCGAACTGTTGTTTCCACTGATCTTGCTGAAGTAGCAGGGTGCAGAGATCAGTGAACTTTAGATCAACACCAGTAGATGTGATGTTGAGAGTCTCGATAAAATGCTCATAGGAATTTGGTAAACTCCGAAGAGTGATTACCACAATATCCTCTTCCTCCATCTTGTGACCGATGGCAAGTAACTGATCACGGATTTCCTGAATCCGATTCAGGTGTGCCTGGAGCGAGGTGCGCTCATCCATGACAATAGAAAACAGAGTGTTTTTCAGAAAGAAGGCTCTGCTCTTGTCGGAAGTCTCATGAAGACCTTTGAGATGTGTCCAAATTTCGGCCGCTGTCTTGCCGGATGGAATCTGAGAAAGCTGGTCATCAGCGACGGAGAGTTTGAGAAGCATTACTGCCTCTCGATTGTTCAGATCCCATGTATCTTAATCAGGACCCGGAGAAGTCGGACGCTGCTTAACACCCAGAACAAGTTGATCGGTGTTTCGATATTCGAAGATTGCGATGATGCGCTGCTTCCAGGTTCCATAATTGCGACAATTGAATTTGGAATTATGCTCGAGCAAAATATTTGTCAGAGATGCCATGGCACGTTTTTCAATGAAAACTGTGAAAATCTGTGAAGGCACGTTCTTCGAGGCAAAAATACGGAAGACCCAAAAGAATCAGAGAATGACCCAAAAGAGAGCTCGAAAAACCTAAAAGGAATCTCCTGTCATTTTCTGAATCTGCTGGCTTGAAAATCGAGGCACAAAAATCGAGGCACCCAAAAAAAACGGACGACAACCCAATTGAGCTCTTGAAAAACCCACCAAGAATCTGCAAACAAAAAAAAATTTCGACCCCAAAAATTAGGGTTTCGAAAAAAAAACGGCCCTAGCTGAAAAAAGCTTGAAAAAACTTCAGATTTCTTGATGAAAAATGGTCGAATCTGCTTCCCAGAGCACGATGACAGACTGAGATATCTAAGAGCATGAAGATTTGATACAGAAACATGCAGATTTTCACCCCAAAAACGTGAGTCTCCAAAAAATGGCCACGATTTCCACGCGATTTGCAGACCCGTAATTCGGGAATTTCTCCAAGCAGAAAAACCCTAGGTGGGTTTTGGAGAAATTAGCTGAAATAATTTTGGAAAAATTTAAACAAATAATTTCAAAAAGAAATTATAAATTTTTCCGAAAAAATTTAAGTATTTAGCTCTGATACCATATTACGAGGTAATTGGTAAATACTTGCTTATTAATAACAGAGATCGAAAGGTCAATTTATACAAAAGGAAGAGACAATGTTTCCTTAGGAAACGATCATAAAGAATAGAAACATTCTATTCTAGAGAAAGCAAAAAACGAAAGCAAACTAAAGCTAAAGATATTTACAAGATAACCATTAACTAATAATAGACGTCTTATCTATTATTGTAATAAAAACAGCATTCATAAATGGAAAGATTTCAAAAGAAGTATCTCTAGAGTAACTGGAAGGATTTGAAACTCATGATCCTAACACGTTTGTTTGCAGGCTCAAGAAAGCTCTCTATGGACTTAAACATGTTCCTAGGGTCTAATATGAAAGAATTGATAAGTATGTCACCAGCTTAGGATTCTCCAAGAATGAAGCTGATCTAAATTTATATTATAAAAGAGATAAAGATGATATAGTAATTCTGATACTGTATGTCGATGATTTACTAATAACAGGAGATGATCGTCTCATAGATCAATGCATGAAAGATCTAACTAGAGAGTTCAAAATGAAAGATTTGGGACTCCATTACTTCCTAGGACTGGAAGTACAACAAAATTTTGACAGTATCATAATTAATCAAGGAAAGTATACATCAGACATTTTGAAGAGATTTGGAATGTGGAATTGCAAACCTATGTCTTCTCCAATGGAATCTAATCTACATAAACTTAACGAAGCAACAGCAGAATCACCTTCCATAGATTATACTCTCTATAGACAAATGATTGGGTCCCTTATGTACTTAGTAAATACAAGGCCAGATATTTGCTATGCAGTCAATGCCTTAAGTCAGTTTATGTGTGAACTGAAGGAGATTCACCTAGTTGCAGTTAAACACATAATGAGATACCTTCAAGGCACTCTTAATATTGGACTCAAATATTAGGAAGTTGCTTTAGACTTGCATGGATTTACCGACTCAAATTGGAGTGGAAGTGTTAAAGATAGAAAAAGTACTTCAGGATGTTGTTTCAGTTTAGGATCAGCTATGATATCTTGGATTTGCAGAAAGCAATCTTCAGTAGCTCAGAGCTCCACAAAAGCCGAATACATTGCAGCAACGATGGCCTCTCGAGAAGCAATCTGGCTGAGGAAGTTACCTGTGACTTGTGAGATTATTTGGGCAAACCATGAATCCTACGATTATTCATTGTGATAATCAGAGTTCCATCAAGCTCTTAGTAAATCCAGTTTTCCATGACAGGTCCAAGCATATTGAAATTCTTTACCATTATGTAAGAGATATGGTAGATAGGAATTTTGTAAAATTGGAATACATTTGCACTGTAGATCAGACAACAGACATACCAAACCTCTATCAAGAGTGAAGATAGAACATTTTAGGAGGAGACTTGGTATGATTCAATTGTAATCTATTTGTTCTCTTTTGATTATTAATAAAATTATTTTATTTTGTTAGGCTATTGACTGTTATGGGCTCTACCATGTGTATTCATCATTTAAAGAGGTGACGATCTCTTAAATAATGAACACTTGTATAAAAAGGCATTATGAGAGATGACGATCTATTAGATAATGTTCTAAACAGTAGATTTTACTGTAAGATCTAGAGGAGTTTTAGATCATATTGTGATATTGCCATTGCTATGTTCATGGGTCACAAATTGAATAAAGGAAGAATCTTAGTATTCTCCAAGTTTATCTTGTATTCTGATAGATCTTAAAACTCAAGATCTTGTTGTGATATAGAAATACCAGTTTCTATGAAATCACACCTTGGATAAATGAAGAGATTACTCTTCAAATTTATTCTGTATAATATCACTAGTAGCAGTGATTTGTCATATCACAAGTTTAGTAATATGACTTTGTATCATGTGTTCTATGATAACACATACTAAGAAGAAACAGACAAATATAGAGTATTTATTATTGCTTATTCATCTGTATTGGTGTTGCTAGATATAATATCTCTCTATAGGATTATCAAGTTAAGAGGGAGTGTTAAGAATATTAATCAAATAACCTACAAGTCTGATAATACAGACCATACTTCCTCTTCTTATTATATAAACTGGCAGTATATTATATATATAACTCTTCCTAGGAGCCGGCAACTTTTCAAGAAGCAGTAGTATGATGCTTAACTAAACTAACACATAGTTATTTAGGTGTTATTAATTTGTCTTCTCTAATCGCCGACTTAGAGGGAGTTTAGTTAGTGTTAGTTTAGGAAGGGTTATGTCCCTTTGAGGGACATACCCTTTAGGAAGGATATATAGGGAGGTTATAGATGCAGATTAAGGACACACAGCTACAACAAAGTCTGCTCCTCTAAGTATCTATATCCTGCAAATAATATCAAAGATACTTCCTCACAATCAAAAGTCGAATATTCATTATTGGATCTGCATAAAATTAGGAATTAACTCCATCAATATTCAAAATTCTTAGAAGACCATTCTCGGCATTTAAAGACTGGATTAAAAGTCTGATTCAGAGATAAGGAATTTGCAGAATCTTTACAGTGAAGGTTCAATGTCTTCACTATTGCATAGTAGGGGAAATTGGCCTGTTGGAGACTAACTACTGTGAAGGTGATGATGGGTTTACATGTAGTGCATAGGAGGTTTGATGTAAGCAATGATTATATCATTCTACTGTTCTATGGCAGCTCAATCCATAGGGCGTAACAAAGAAGAGAGCTTAATAATGCCAAATGGTTCCTAAACTCTCAAGTTTGGCTCATACTAACATGAACATAGCAGCCCAAGGGCAGTTGTTGGTATAATGATGAGGGTGGCATAGTTTTTTTATTTTTATTTTAGTGTTTATTGCTTTGTACTGAGTGGGGTTCTAGAAGTAAGGTGTTTGTATCTGTTACTAGAGTTATATCGTATAGGCTGGTACACCGTACACCCATGTGAGTAAGGTAGCAAAACCAGCTTTTTTGTTTGTCTCTATGGGTGATCTTATCTTGGACTAGCGCAATTTTTGAAGTGTCTCTACTTTTTCTAGTAGTATATCATGTGTGTTTTTATGCTAAGGTGGGGGCACCTATAAAAATTCCACTAAATGATCTACAAAAAATTAAAAGTGAAGAGAATATACTTGGTACTCAAGTACCTTTGAGCATTTGCCACTAGCGGGGTGAAATAACAAATGTAATCTACCACCTTGGAATGTTCATTTTCTATCCTCTTTCACTATTCATAAACCTCTTAAAGAAATAAATGCTTTCATGCTCCTCTCACAATTTGTGGTTAACCCAATTACAACCCAATCATGTCTTTACTATTACAGCCAAATGCTTAAAAGCTACTTGCATACTAAGGAGTCCACTTTCCCTTGTAATTATTCCAGCATCTGAGAAAAAAAAGATGACACGTGTAGTGACTACTAATAGAAGCAATTGTAAGATGACCACAAAGCACATATCAGATCTCACAAAAACTAAAATGCTCATGAAAGCTTTCACTTAACATGAATGCATTGTTGAGTTGTATTTGAGTTAATAAGCTAAGCAGTCCAAAGCCCAAACTGGTGTATTATATTTACTATTTTTTCCCCTATTCACAAATGCTTGGAAGTGTTTGAGTGCTAAGCAAGTCCCCTTCCCTGGTAATTATTAGCATCAATGACGGATAATTTCATTAGAATAGTGACTATTCAAGGAGGTCAAATGACATTTAAAAACTATGCGTAGCAAATCCCACAAGAATTAAAATACCTAACTAATCCAGTATTTTATGCTTTGTATTCCTATAAATCAGTAAATCATTTCTGAGAAACGTGTCTCAAAATGATTGGGATCATGTTTGGCATATATAAATGTATCTATTTGAAAAAGAGTAAATTTAATAGACTAGCTATTGAATAAAACAATGTTCCCCAGGGACACGTCCCTTTGAATTTTACCTTGTTTATGGGAATGGGAACATCTAAATGGTTGCAGCACAGGAATGAAACATAGCCCTGCTGTCTTGGGTAGGTTACCCTCTAAGGGAGGACATTCTATTGTCACCAAGAAACTGTAGATATACCTTGACAATCCCAAGGATATCGAAACGTCCTCTACATCCATAAAAAGAATTCATGTTACTTAAAGATATTAACACAAAACCTAAAATCCTAAACTTTAAAGGTGCCTACCAAAGTGTCCAACCCTAAAAACCTATAGATATGTTACGGCATATGTTATATTGCAATTGCCAGAAGAGGATGAGAGCAAGAGGAAGTCTCCAACCAACTATAAAAAACAGCTAGTTTGCATTAAAATATAAAAATAACAAAAAAAAGGTGCATGCGTCATAAGGTCTTTGTGCCCCTAAAGACTTTAGTTTAGGCAGGCCCACTATACTATTGGGGGATGTCATTCCTAGACCCCTACTTTGGTTTTAAAAACAAAAAACAAAATATGTTGCAATAAACCAGATTAAAAGCCAAGTAATTGAGTTCCATTTATACTTTTAATTTGCTGAGTCAATCTTGACTCCAAGTGATGGTTGTATGTTTATAGCCAAATGATTTTGAAAGCATAATAATGATCTTAGTGAAGATTCTGGATTTCTGGGACGTGTGCATTAATACAGGAACTTATTGTGGACCTTTTTGACAAATTCCATTCTCTGGTGAATACCCTTGATAACATGTTAAATCGGTTAAACCCCATTATCAAATTGAAGATTTGGTCAGCAGTGATGTATTTATATTTATTTGTTTAATGAATTGTGCTGGAGCTCTGTGCTCTTTTATGTAGTATGATTGGTGTATCTACTTAAGATAAAGGAATAAACTCAATAAAGACATATCAAGATTTGCTGTATCTGATGCAAAATATTCTTAAACTGTCTAAATTTCAACTTAATTACTCAAGCTGTTTACAGAAGTGATAAAAAGCAACTCCTTTTCTTCTTTGTACTAGAATTTTTCTAAATATTAATTTTTATATATTATAATTTATTTAATAGCCATTCCAAAAATCTGGAAAAGAATTCAACATCCCCAAAACCCACCCCTCTCATCCAGGAAACACAGGAACAAAATGTGTATCAAGGTAAATATGTGGACTGTCTGTTTCTATATATTGTGTAGACTTGCCAATGACATACAAAATAACTTCTTAAAATCGATTTAATCAACAAATAAACTGCCAAAGAGTAACATACCCAAGAAGGAAGACATAATTCCCAGTCAAATTATCAATGTTCCGTGATCTCTGTAATAATACAAGCTGGGGAAGAATAGCCACTGCTTCAAGATATAATGAAAAAGTCCATAAAACCTATGCAATGGTTACACTGTTAGTTCAAGGAATAAACAACAAGAAGTCATGAAAATGACATCTGTCCTATTAATTTTGCTGGATGATGATTTTCAACACAGTTTGTCTATTCTAAAACATAGAACTTCTATTTATAAAGACCAAATTGCTAGCTATCCTCCAGAGTCCACATTATTGAGTCATATTTGGTGTTTGATTGGACACATGAAAACAGCCATGCAAATGGCAATGTTCCCTGGAGTCTATGGTAGAGTACAGTTCAATTTTACTAACAGCATGACCCATCCAACCTCCCTATAATGTCCCCAAATCAGGCAAAGCTAGATTTTTGTAAAGCTAACAAAATATAAATAAATTGAATAACATGACATACTGAGTAGTAATTGAAGCCTAATTAATAGTCTGTTGTGGACAAATACCTAGAGAAACCTATCCAGAATTCAAAGTACTGACATATCCTCCATGTTTAACTTCTTTGTAAAAAAATAAGTTTTAAGCCATTGGTCCATTTGACATGAATAAATGTCAATCAAGAGTTTATAGACTAGGAAAAGAAGGCAAGAAGAATCGCACCTCCTGTACTGTGAAATTACGGTGGATCAGAAGTGCCAGCACAAAACATGGTATGACCAGAAGATAATGTCGAAAAGTATCTTGATCTTTGTTATATGTCTGTCGAACAACCTTATGAAACCTCATATACCACAAAATAGAGAAGGCTGTAACCAAGAAAACAATCTTCATGACTGTATTGTATAAGGAATAATACTTTGTGAAGAAATCCAAATACCGCGTAGCAAAGACAAGAGCGTAAAGTTCTTGTGTTTTCAGTGAGATTCCTGATAGACATGAAAACCATAAGATAAAGTTTTCAGAATATTAAAATTGGAAAGCCAGTATAGATTTGACTTTTTTGATACAAATTTTTCAAGTAAGAAGAGCTTTCACTACTAACATAAGAAGATACTACAAATTAGGACCCAGTATCTCAACTACAAAAAACTTGATCAAATGGGGTCATAAGATGTTCAGAGTAATATGTATTATTGGCTATTAGTGAAACTAATAATTTTTTGAGGGGTATGTTTCCATTTAATTTTACAGCGAACAACCTAAGAGTTTCAGCTCTGTAACATTATCAATCTCTGAACTGCCCAATCAACAGAGTTGCTGGATAATGGACCCTCCCTCCCAGTGTATACGTACCACTGTACCAGAAACACGTACAGATATGGTATGCAACAAAGACAGCACAGATACCTACAGAATTCCAGATTCGTAGGAGTTTGGCAGCCCAATCATCTAGTAATTCTCAACTACCAATCATCTTTTCACCTTCTAATGCTGACTAATGATCTCAATTGTATAACTTAAGGACTGTTTTAATATAGCTATTTATATATCCGTACACTTTCTTAGGGCTTCTAGATTTATATTTTCCTCATACAACCAGTTTTATGTCTATTTTCTGCTGGTTGTGGTGCTTCAGGGCCTCAGGCACCTCCTCTTGTTACTTCTGCTAGCTGCACTTTCAGTCTCATTTAACTATCCAAGTCACCTATGAACATCAATGGCGTAGTATTTCATCTATCTTATCCTCCACCTGGATAAGAGATAGTGTTATGCTTGTATCACAGATGCTAAGATAGTACTTCTAACAACATCATTCAAATCGGTGAAAGATCCCTGATGGATCTCTTCTGCTGATCTGCTGTAATTTTATATTTTTAAATCTGTTTTCCTGTTTATTTATGTTTTCTTGCAGAACTAGACAGAAGTGCAGAAAGGTTTGTTTGTTTTTGATGGTTTTATAACATAGAAAGGAATAGGGAACAGCAACCATGAAACAAGACTGAAATAAATAAAGTATTCGGTAAAAATCAGAATTATTGCAAAACATACCAGGCTGATTTGTCTGAATTATAGAGCCAAGCAATAAATCCAATGCATTTTCCAAAGCTCACATACAAATTTGATGTCAAACTGGAAGGTGAAGATTGTTCTTGAATCCAGCATACCTTTGGAGGTGAATACAAGCAATACTCTATACACCACATGGTGTATCTGCTGCAAATGGTGTCCCACAGGCTGCAGTGAACCACGTCCCAACTGGAAAGATGATATGCCACGCTGAAACCCAAATAAGAATTGATGCCTCTGTCCTTAATCACCATGCACAATACCTAAGAGATTTGATGCCAAAGACTGCTGAGGGCTACATCCCAGCCAATCACTAACCTGGGGTTTGCGTCCCAGACTAGAAATCGCCCATTCAGAGCAAATTCATAAACAAGTTGTCAAATATGCAAAAGATGATCTTAGAATGAAACTTCTATCTCCTTATAACCCCTCTCAATTGCAAATCGAACCCTAAGTGTCTCCAAGTGGCGTTGGGTAGTGAAAGTGTTATAATTTCTTATTTTAAAGTGGTTATGTTACTAGAAAATGACATTTTTCCTCATAAACAAAAATCTGTTCACTGAATTGCCCTGAGACCAAAGAGAAAGATTTAGAGAATTTCGAAACCTTTCCAACAAGCTATCACACCATAGGATGCACATCCAGATGAGCCAAAAACCCCTTATTACTCCAAAATGGCTAATAACTTAGCCTTATTTAATTATTAAACGCTAACTTAAGAAATACTAAAAATATAACCCAAATAGCCACAAAATGCCCAATTGACATCACAAACCATAAAATCATCCTAACACCTATCTGCAACTGATGTCGGAAATCAAGGATCCACTCGCAATCTCATCCCTGAAATCTAGGGATGCTCCTAAAATTTAGGAAACAAGCCCTATCCCTCTGAAACTAAACCCAAAGAGTAATCTCATGGAGACCCAACCCTGGGCAAGATCATACCTCCTAAAAAGTAGGAACTGCCTCCTAAAAACAAGGAACGTCTCCCAACTAATCAATAACTGCCAGAACATCAAGTCCCCAACACTGAATAACCATACTGGGTCTCTATCCAACTTTGTCAGCCTACAAGACCCCATAATAAGAGACTCACATGTCTCTGCTAGACTGAGCTAAAAGAGGGGACATGACAATCGGACCCAACCCAAGCTTAGATTTAGTTTTGGATTCAACAGTTTACCAGGAAAGCCTTCCCAGATTTGGTACAGCTTGGTCTGGCCACACAAGCATACATATGATTTGCACAAATGTACAGAATTGAATACAAAGCAATGCTACTGATTTATATTTAATATCAATTATCAAATGTTAGAGATAATTGAAAATGGTTTATATACATAAAACTGAACAAAAAAATCAAAACAAACCATCAAATTTCCTCCATCAAAAGCATCAATGTCATCAGCAGGTTCATTAAATCCACAAGTAGCACCAGTGCTACTCACATTGGCTTCTTTTGTTTTGTGCTTTAAATGTTGCTAGCAATTTCAAAGTCACATTTCTGGGTTAGTTATTGTCATTTTTGTTTGTTTGTTTGTTTTACATTCTCCATTACAATTTCAACTTTTTAATGTTTTGTTAAGTTATTGTCATTTTTTTTTGTTTGCTTGGTTTTTCATTATAATTTGAAATTTCTAACGTTTTTGCCAGGAAGGTTCAACCACGGTTTTGTCCCAGGCCTATGGATTTGGCCCTAAACCATCTAAATGTACCCACAACTGCCACGGCCCTGCAGGGTCTCAAAACCTGCATACTCAGAAGTCCAGCAGAGATTTGAATCTAGATGGTGACGATAACAACACAAAACATTTGAGACATTTGACAATAACTACGTCCTTAACGACAATTGTCTAAATAATTTTAATATGCATTTGGCACATAAAACTCATTTGCTTGGGTTCATGACATTTGGGGCATTAAATTGATGACAAAGACACACTTTCGAAACCAATAATAAGCAAAGGATCTTGAAAAGCAGTTTTGTTGTAACAGCAGCAAAAGTTGGCAAAAATCAGGACAAGTACACCCTAGAGGAATGCACCAACTTTTGCAAAGCCCTACCTAGATCCATTCCCCAAACCAAAAGCCCAAATCCATATCCAACCCAGATTGGACCTGAAGTTACAAATGTAGGTGCAAAACAAATAACATAGTATTTTCAATACTTACATACCTATTTATATTACATATAACTATATGAAACATCAACTTTTAAAACCTATTCAAGTTGCTGCATACACAGACACAATAATAAGTGAATAGAATATAAAACTATTTTATTCACTTAAGGCTACTAAAATCTAGTTTATTTAAATATTTTTTAGTTTAACTTTTATTTGGAAAACTATTTTATTTGCATTAGTTTAATAACTATATATTTTAATCAAGGTTGCACAGAGACGAGAGTACTTGGGTGCTTCAGAGACAGAGACGGGCATAGGTATGGTTATTTTTTCAGAATAGTAGACTAGGGTACTTTGGCTACGTCAACTTTTTATCTATAATTATGTATTTTATAGAAAATCTGAAAATATAGTGACATTGGGTTTTCAAAACAAGATCAGTGATAAAGTTCACTGCCAAACATTAACTTTGAAGACTAAGCACACAAATTGAAATGTTATACAATCATTGTATCAAGTTCCAAACTCAAATTTTTTACTAAGCAATTTTCAATTTTTACTAGCTATTGAAATTATACACACATATGAGCACGCTAATTCAACTTAATTAGCTATGTTCCACAAAGTTTTGGGATGGGGGTATGCAAGGACGGGTCTCAAGGATGAGGGGACCAAGGGCACAGATTTAGGGATGGCAATGGAAAAGTGGCAGGAGAGGTGGCAAGATGATTGTGGGTGGGGGTTCGGAGATATAACCCCTGTTAAGTTTAGCCCAGAAATTAAGATAACAGCAATAAGGAAGAGCAAAAAATTGATACAAGAGAAACACAAGATTATCCTAGGAAAACCCTTCCACCTAAAGGGAAAAACCCAGCCACACAACAAAATAAAACTTTTATTGATCAAGAAAATATTCAAGTGTACAATGTTTTTTGCTTGATGAGATATATATAAGAAATAGAGAGACTCTTCACATTACATTACTAGCAATTGAAATTATACACACATACGATCACATTAATTCAACTTAATAACCTATGTTCCACAAAGTTTTGGGATGGGGGTATGCAGAGACAGGTCTCAAGGATGAGGGGACCAAAGGCCCAGATTTAGGGATGGCAATGGAAAAGTGGCGGGGAGGTGACAAGATGATTGTGGGTGGGGGTTCAGAGATGTAGCCCCTATTAAGTTTTGCCTAGAAATTAAGATTAACAGCAATAAGGAAGAGCGAAAATTGATACAAGAGAAACACAAGATTATCTTGGGAAAACCCTTCCACTTGAAGGGAAAAACCCAGCCACCCAACAAAATAAAACTTTTCTTGATCACGAAAATATTGAAGTGTACAACATTTTTTGCTTGATGTGATATATATAACAAATCTAGCCACACAACAAAATATAACTTCCATTGATCAAGAAAATATTCAAGTGTACAACGTTTTTTGCTTGATAAAATATATATAACAAATAGATAGACCCTTCAAATTACAACCGAAGGTCTCTTCAAATTCCAAATACTAACTCTTTGTATTTCCATATGCATGCCTCAATTATGTCGTATGACACGTCTCTATATTCAATATTATCTCAATTATTTTCACAAATGCCCTCTTCAACTAGAGGTGACCATAACGGTTATAACAACCATATTTTTAAAACCAAAGATAAAGACCTCTATCACATCTACAATCTTCAACACTACATCTTAGCAAGAGAGAGATCTTTAGCATAGCAGTCACAAATAGTTGCAACCAAAAAATGTCAATGATAAATTCTAAACACATAGAATCTAATAAAAAATGTTATCTCTACATAACATAATTCATGGAATCATTCAACATGAAAAACCTGCAAGAATCATGACCAGCTTTCATCACGGGCTCTCTAACATGATGTTGTCATGGAATCTCTCAAGATGACAAGCCTACAAGGCTCTTACATCACAAACTCTCTAAACGCGATGCCATTATGGAATCTCTCAACATGACAAGCTTGCAAGACTCACAGTTAGCTTACATCACGGACTCTCTCAATGTGATGCTATCATGTAATATGTCAACATGACATTCAACTCCCATCATGGAATCTCTCAACGTGACAAAATCATGGACTCTCTCTAAATGTTCACTATGATTTACCTCATAAGTGAAGTAGTTATCATAGTTGTCCTTACAACTTTAATAATTTCACAAAAATAAGTATTAAATTTGATGATTAGATTTAACATATATTATTTACTATACAAGGTTGATACACTTTTGTCAATCTTGAATATAATGACCTTAATTATAAGTCTGATTGCAGACTATAATATCCAATATATTTATTAGTCTGATTTCAGACTGTAATAAATTTTATATATATATATAAAATTTACTGTGATCGACTGTGTATAAATACTGATTGCAAACAAAGTAGAAGATTGTTTGAATGATGTGTTTGTTAGTACTTTTGTGCGCTATATTACTGAATACTTATAACCCAACGTGGAGTCATGATCCACAGTGGATCATGACTCCTATGAAGGACTCGTGATTCATCGTCGGTCATGACTAATAAACATAAACAACCCACGGATGATGACTGGCAGTCGGCCAAACATTTCATTCAATCAGTTTATGTTTGATTATGAATATTGTAATGTATTTGATCAAATATTAGAAAGAGATTAATATATATATATTCACACACACACAATCAATCTTTATTATATTAATTTCTCTACACATAATATTTTGATTTCTTCAATGTTACATTTGTTTCAGTATACATACTATATCTCATATATACTACATATAAATATATATATGTGTCCTCAATAAATTTGTCTCATTTTATCTGACTGTACTACAAACATAAGCACCCCCTCTTAGCTGGGGAGGATAAACAACACGATTAGCTATTAGCTCAGCATAATATCAATAATTGTATAATTAAGGATATCTTTGATTAGAAGATACCCACCATTTAAATATCATCTCATGATATCAAGAGTAATGGCCTTAGAATATCAAGTCACATGATATCACCAAGTACTTTGAGTAATGGCCTCAAAATATCAAGTCGCATGATATTCATCAAATACTCAAATTGTCCACAATGGTATATACACATGTACCCTCAATGATACTTACCATAGGAACATTATATTCATGGTTTGTTTAAGGATGTTAATCCGCCATGACATATCTATACAATGCAACTCATAGATATCTATGTGGCGAAATCTATCTCTTAGTTGATTGATTTACAAGATATAACCTATCATGATCTCCTTAGACATCATATGATGTCCATCATAATAGAAAGTTAAGTTATTGTAAGATTATCACCTTTTACAAATACAAGTGATAATCATTTGGAAGTCATCGCTTCCTCATGATGTACACAGGTCCCAAATTGCCACGAATAACACTCCTAATTAATAAAAAAGTTTCATTAGTACAATAAACAAATATGCTCGAAGTTAATTTTCTAAGTTTTGATCTTGCATTATGGCTTTGGTAACTTCAATGACAGTTATGTTCTTTCGTTTTGTAACCCTATTGTAAAGAACAGTAAACTCCTCTCAATCCAGTATTTCACAAAATTTTGAGATATTTTGGAGTTCTTTAGAATACAAGTTTCTCTGAATCCAAGTTTGAATTACTGACGTCAGTGAAGGAAGCTTGACGTTTGTCTATCAGGACATTTTGCTGCAGCATGACCATAGTTGTCACATCTATAACATTGTATTGTAAAATAGTCTCTCTATTTCTTTAACATTCGTTTACCATTTGAGTTCTTTCCTTTTTCTTTTTCAAATAAGCGGTGAGAATCTACATGTCTTCATTTGTGGATTCCATACCGATTCCTCTAGATATTAGATTACACTCTTCTTGAATGCAGTCAACTTTTAATCGATCAAGTTTGGGGAGCTTGGAACAAGCTCTTATTCCTTGTCTAAAGTTTTCCCATGAGATAGCGAGTCCGTTTAAAGTTATCATAGTTAATTCTTTACTATCATAGATGAGACCAATTGTTGAGAGTTGGTTTCTTAATTATATTATCCTCATAAAGTATGAGGTGATGGTCTCTCCTTTATTCATTTTAATATTAGAGTTGATTTTTAAGAGTAAGAATCGTGCTAGTGTCATTGTTCTCAACATGTTATGCAGGGCTTTGAACATATCGTATGCAAAGTCTAACTTTGTGATAATAGGTAGTAAATTGATCTTCTACTCCGTCTTCTACTAATTCTATTGCTTTGGTGTTGTCATTTTCCCATTGACTCTTTTCATCATTGTCATTAGATTTAGGAGGAATTTCTAAATTGTTTTTATCTCATGCTTTCTTAGTATTAGCATCATTTGGGTTTCCAAGCTTCAAAATTTGAAGCGCCTTCAAGTCTGATTCCATTCACTATTCTGTACGGACAAGATTTCCAATGGAATATATAGATTTAAAATCTGATCTTGATCATTTCTCAAACCTGCTCTGATACCATGTTAAATTTGATTATCAGATTTAACGTATATTATTTATCATACAAGATTAATACACTTTCATCATTCTTAAATGCAATGCTCTTAATTACAAGTCTGATTGCAGACTATATTATCCAGTATATTTATTAGTCTGATTTCAGACAGTAGTGTGTATATATATATATAGATATATCGTTTCTCAAACCTGCTCCAATACCATGTTAAATTTGGTTATCAGATTTAACATATATTATTTATCATACAAGATTAATACACTTTTATCATTCTTAAATGTAATGCTCTTAATTATAAATCTGATTGCAGACTATATTATCCAATATATTTATTAGTCTGATTTCAGACTGTAGTGTATGCGTGTGTGTGTGTGTGTGTGTGTGTGTGTGTGTGTATTACTGTGATCGACTGAATGTATAAATACTGATTGCAGACTAAGTACTTAGGAAGACTGTTTCAATGATGTGTTTGCTAATACTTTTGTCCGCTATATTACTGCATAGTTATAAACCATCGTCGAATCATGATCCATGATGGATCACCACTCCTATGTAGGAGTCGTGATCCATCGTGGGTCATGACTCCTAAACATAAACAACCCATGGATGATGAATGCTGCTCGGTCAAACAACTTGCTCAGTCAAACATCTCATTCGGTCAGTTTAAATTTGGATATTAATATTGTGATGTATTTGATCAAATATTAGAAAGAGATTAATATATATAGAGACATTAATAAGTGTGTATGTGTGTGTGTGTGTGTGTACACACATAGTCTCTATTATATTAATTTCTCTACACATGATATTTTGATTTCTTCAGTATTTAATTTGTTTGAGTCTACATACTATATCTCATATATACTAAGTATAAATATATATTTGTCTCAATAGATTTGTTTAATTTTATCTGACTGAACCTACAAACATAAAAAATAAGAATAATCAGCAAGAAAAGAAATCACAACTGAGACTCTTTTCCAACAAGAGTCTCAAATTCTACAATACCAAAAAATTAACAGTATGATGTATAGAATTTTGGGGATTCCATAAGAACTCCCTCTCAACTCAAATAACTTGATTGTCACAAGAATAACAGCAGATGAAACCTCCCTCTGGAGCTACAAACATCTCCCTCTAAAGATGAAAAATCTCCACCTGTATAGGATCTTCCCACTTTTATGAAGAGATATATAATCTTCAAATCAGTCCAAGACTGCAACCATTATTTTCACGTTCATTAATCTATCATCATGTCACTGTATCTTGATGTGTCCTTATCAAGAGAGATTTATAAAATCAAATAGTGCTATACACTATTCCGAGTAATGTAACAAATTCAAGATCTATATTAAAACAATATAGAGTACTTAAAAAGTTAATACAGTAAAACTTATCAGATCAAATATTGAAGCTTGAATGTAAGAAAATCAAACTACCTTCCATAGCATCCCAGCTAGTCCGGTATATGGTCAGAAATGAGTCTCCTGGTCAAATGTCACAGCCACAACTTCCTAACTGCAATCGCAGACTGTAGACTTCAATCCAAAGGCAAAATCAGGTCCACTTTCTAGACGGCATGCAAGATGAAAGGACAGAGAGTCCCAGCTTATTACTCCACAATCCACGTGAAAGTTACAAAACTCCGCTCATTACCGATGAAGAAAATCTTGGTAATGGAAAACAGATATAAATATGATCACTTAACTTGTATCCGTGCAACTCCCAACAATCCTCATCAACTGCAACACACTCCCAATACCCAGTTCAACGCATGACCTGCAAAAATATTCATAATGCTTTCAATGGTAATGTATTGGTGTTACTCCACTGCATATGGCTGTGATGTCCCCTGCGCAAGTTAGTCAAGTGGGGGAAATGCCAGCCTTCAGATTGCATCCCGTGAAGGCTAAGTCACGCAAGCAAGGGAGGATGTGGCACTCACGTCCTAGTTGAGTGATGCTGAATAAGACAAGAAGGGGAGTGAGGTGTGTGCCAGCTAGCCACCTGCGTGGAAAGAAAAGGACAAATAAAACAAACCGACAATCGAAATCATTCATGATATGGGAATTGCACATGCTACTTTTAGACTCTTGTGCATTACTTCTAGCCATCGAATAGATTCAATCAGGTATGCAAACAGTTGGGAAAAGACTTCTACAAGGGGAGGCAACGGGAACAGAATGGCTCTGCTTGGGAAAAGGAATTTATGTGAATAGCAGTGGAGACAATGGTTTTGGTTAGTCATTTTGGCAAGGGTCTGTGAGATGGCAACCTCACAGTCTAACAACCTTCACGCCATATTGGATGGTCTTGAGGTTTGGATATGCTCCAGACATTTAGGAGTCTTTGAATAGTATTGCATCACATTTGGAGCAAGCGTACAGGAAATGGCACGAATGGAGTTATAGCAGATGCTTCCTATTGGGCAGTACGAACCACCCACATCATCTGACAGTGGAGGGCACGGAGACCGATGCCTAGAGATAGCAGAATGGGATGTTAAAGTGCATGGGTAAACCAGAAGTAGAGGTATTAAAGCAGGCAGGATATCGTGAGGCTTCAAGACAGAGGTCGAGTTGAAAGAATACGCCGGGAGTTGTTGGTGTGTAGACGTCAACAATGAAGGAGGATCAAGCTGAGTTGGAGGAGTCAGCAATAACAAGAAGAGCCATGAGTCAGCCAGAAAATGCACCATTGACAGATTCTTTCTTCAATTATTCTTGTATAGTCGGATGAATGTCAAATATCATAAGTACAATATCATTTTCTGTAAAGCTGAATCAAGTTTGGAATTAGAAGTGAAAGGAAACTGTTACTGTATCTGGATACACGTGATTCTTATCATTGGTAGTATAGCTCATAGAGTTCTATCTATCTATATATATATATATATATATATATATATATATATATATATATATATATGCCTGTTGCCTTTCAAGTGGCAGAGAAACAACATTCAGAAAAACCCCCAGATTTTCAGTCCCTAATACTAGATCAGTGACCAACAGTTATAGCTATACATGAATAATCCGAAATCAACTTGGTGGGGGCACTACAATGCTTCTCGTCTCAGCAACTATATTAGCATAACACAACCAACATTTTCTAGTTTCTAGTCTTCAGATGCAAAGTTTTAAGACCACATCATCAGAGACTTCTTTTGTCATGAGAAAAACGTTTTAGGTAATTCTGGTAACACCTTGAATACAGAGAGTGAGTTTTTATGACGACAATTATAAATGCCACAAATTTTACGTGGCCACTCCATCATTGATACACTCAAAAAACAGACATTCCATGGCGAGCTCCACCAATCAACCCACAAATCCAGGAATGGGAATGGGGATGAAAATGGAGATTCATCAATCGTAAGTTTGAGTCCAACGACCTGGGGTACTCCCACGGAAACAACTGTTTGAGAAGACTATTGGGCCCAACAATGTGGGGAAGCTGGATCATGCAGTGATCCGGAAGCAACACACCGAGAAATATTTTCCTCTAAGAAGGGCTAAAACGGTTATATCAAGTAGAAGCACCTTCAGGCAGAGGATACGGTCACGTTTGAGCACTCCATTTCCAGTGTAGGATACCTATTCATTGGATATTGCCACAGACCATCAATTGCTCGGCCCAAATCAACAGATCTTCAAGCAACTACTATCCTTCTCATACACGAAGTGCACGCAAATGGAAGGCAAGAAAATGTATGCAGCCACAAGAATACAAAGCATATCTATGTCTAGGACGGCAAAAATATGGAAACCATTATGCCCAACATTTGGGGCATCGATGTCGAATATACACCCACATATATGAAATGACAATCTTTATGCAAGACAGGAAATTGAAGATCTGTGTAAATCAACATCTGTGAGAGCCACCGTGGTTCCACACAAGATGAATTTCTAATGAATTAAACTAGCACTTTATGTCAATAGAGCCACATTTTCTCAGAAATGACGAGACTGCCAAAAGAAAAGCATCTTTATGATAAATCTGAAGATTGGATAAGAGTCATGAGGGATGACTACAATCCCCAATGCATATAACTATGCCTTAGAACGGGGTTCTAATTACAGACAATAAGATATAGCAGAAAATAATGACACGCTAATCTCTGAAAACACATAATAGAACCATCAAAAGTACTCAAGCTGTCTAGATATATATGACTAACATTTCTATATTGCTGAAATTCAACCTGGCTCTGATACCATGTTAAGTTTAGCCCAGAAATTAATATTAACAGCAATAAGGAAGAGCAAAAATAGATACAAGAGAAACACAAGATTATCCTAGGAAAACCCTTCCACTTGAAGGGAAAGACCCAGCCACGCAACAAAATCTAACAACTATTGATCAAGAAAATATTCAAGTGCACAATGTTTTTTGCTTGATGTGATATATATACCAAATAGAGAGACTCTTCACATTACAACCAAAGGTCTCTTCAAATTCCAAATACATAACTCTTTGTAGTTCCATATGGATGCCTCAACATATATCGACAACACAGGTCTCTATATTTAATATTATCTCAATTATTTTCACAAATGCCCTCATCAGCTGAAGGTGATTATAATGGTTATAATGACCATATTTCTAAAACCAGAGATAAAGATCTCTATTGCAGCTACAATCTTCAATAGCCCCTAGTGGAGTCATCATCCAGATTAGGGAGGTCTCAAGATTTTTACCTTTAACCTTCATGATGCAAGTCATTTTCACAATTATATCACTGTGTTTTCTATAACACAAAGCTCTCACTATTTTTTGTCCTTTTGAATGCCCTTTTTCAGCTGAATGACAATAGGGATGCCTAGACATGTCCAATGTGCTCAAGGGAGATGAAAGAGTTCTTTGAGGGTCCTGAGGATGTCAACATCTGTGTTATACCCAAAATAGGGGGGATCCTTGGAATGTCCAAAAAGCACTCGGAATGCTTGGGAAGCTATCAAACCATAGCTTCTATAAGAAGGCAATGAATTTCACGTCTCTCACCATTATCCTCTAAGAAAAGCCATTGCAGAGATTCCTTGGATGCACTCTCAAATTTTTCTAAAGAGGTATCAAACATATTGAAGACTTACACTCCAAAGTCATGTTTGCTTTGCTTGCATGGCTGTAAACTAAAGCCATATATAACTGAACAATAAGGACAAAGAAACTTTCCAAATGACAATTAAGGCTGTGCCTCTTTAGCATTTGTGAAAAAAATATAATAGAATTTCCACCCCCCCCTTTGCTCATGGTTTAAAAGTGGAATTTAAGTGGTCTCTCCAAACTTCATCTGTATTTGTGATGCCTGTTTTTTAATCCAGGCTATACCGAAAGCTGTTATTGAGCACAAGATTGTTCATTTACTTGGTATCTTCTCCACCAAGGCTCTGCTAATGGTAAGTGGTTAATGCACCAGGTGCGACAAACCCCAAAATGTCCCATTTTGTAGACAATTTGAGACAATTACACATTTTGTTTACTCTTATACCTTGTGCAATTGGCTAGGTTGTGGACATTGTTAGAAAACTCTGTATTGGCACACACTAACAGCCCAAAAATTTGAATCAGACTTGAGATTCAACAAAAGAGCAGAAAAAATTATCAAAAAGTAAAAACATAATTACAGAAAAAGTAGAAATTAATGCATTGAGATAACACATTAGTCTAGCGACTTAGTCCAATCATTGATTTGTTACAATTCAACAATTATATACGTGAAAACAGCAAAATTAATATGAAACCTGAAACTGGGCAAGTGAGTTTTAGGTTTGGGCTGCAGCAAATTCTGCAAGAAATGCTCGGACAGTTTCTGTGGAAAACTCAAACTGGAGTTGGCAAACACTTGAGCTAGACTTTGCACAAAAGTCTTGTACATAACACATCTTTGAAATTGACAAAATTCTCAGCAAGTCCAGGTGATTCTTCAAACCATGGTTGCAGATCCATCTTTTCCTTAAGTCATTTCTACCAAAGCCCTTCACCTAAGACAATGTCTCTATAGAAGATCGTGGCAAATTTCAAACTGAATTTGTCCATGTATGTCATGCTTGCGAATTGGAGATTCATTTTACAATTTGGAAATATAAAATGCTGCTCTTAGTCATATTTCAGTTGATTCCGAATTTTCTACTCACATCAAATCACTAGTAGTGTTTATTGCTCTCAAGTAAGCCAAAATCAGGGCAACAAAGTTGCGTTCGAAGGCAGTGCACCTCCAAACTCTATTGGGTCATTAGGAAAAGGCCCCTTGTACAGTGACAAATGTGCCATCCGCCTCTACCTTTGCCAAATCCCCCATCAAAATCAAAGTAGTGGGCATTCTGGTTTTGCTTGCCATCACTTACAGAGACAACATCTTGGCCACCACCAGATAGGTAGCGTTCACGTTGCTTGTTTGCGCACCACTCATTTGCATCCTCCCAATGATGCAAGTGGGTCCATCTCAGAGGACAGGACAAGTTTCCTCGCCCGGCTCTTCCATTTTGCGGTAGACGAGTGTTTCTCAGACTCCAGTGTACAATATAGAATGAAATTTCAGCTGAAGACAATGCTCTCACTAGTTGAAGGCCGAATGATGATGTAAAACATTTACCTAACATACAGTGGGGCAACCTAGATGATCGGAACCGCTTCCCCCCACCGCCCCCCCACCAGTGCAGGCATTGTGGTTTTGACTCTTACCTTCTCAATTAGTCTACCGTGTTCTACCTAATTTGAGCGACACCGGGACGTGATCCTCTCTTCTGTGGGTCTTTTAAGAATAAGCTGTATCCGTCTCATTTTAAAAGCTTTATACACATGTAAGTCTATTTCATCCAAAAAAAAAAAAGCCATGGGTAAAGTATGTCATGAATAGGTGATTATAGGAATATATACCTAGGAACAGAATATTCATAGCCACACTTTTGAAGATGTTTATAACAGTAACAATTTTTGTTTCAGAAATATTGACTCATTGTGTACACAGCGTATAACTTTTTCATCTCAATATTAAAAAAAGTAATGAATAATTCAGGGAAACGAATTTACCCCGAACCCTAGAATAGCTGTTAAGTACGGTACGATTGCGGAATTTTGGTAATAAACTGCAATATCATGTGGTTTTTTTTAAATGGCAGATAAAGGTAAATCTTCACTTAATGAAGCAAATTCTTCTGGTAAAATTCGATAAACATAAATAGATCATTAAAAATACAAATACCTGCACAAGATTTCATGGAGTGGATTTTGAGAAGCAGCACAACAATGCTAAGCAGGTGGGTCATATCCCCTGCTAACCTGAACACATTCATTTTTAATCAACTTTTTCTTGAACCCTGCAGAATTCTTGAGAATAATCCACTCAATTGGGAACAGGACTTCAGATCCGAGAAGATTGTTTTCCTCTGCTTTACTATCTATGACTGCAACAAAAAAATCAGAAAATAAAAAGCTTTTCGAAGTTCTTGCCGTGCAAAGGTGAACGCTGTTGTAGTGAAGAGCTGTATAGATATTAACTACCGTATTGTCGAGTCAAACAAGAAATTTATATTTCTAGTCAGTCGCCGATATCCATTTGATTGAATGAATGAACGAACGATTTTAATAACGTCCATAGGCCAAAGCAGTCTATGGGACGTACTTAGCATGCCAAAAAATAAAAAATAAAAATTCTGTCCTTCGATACTGATCGTTCATATTGTAAAATCTATTAATTTAAAGTTTCCATATAATAATATATTTGAATTCTTAATGATAGTTTGTAATTTTTTTATGTTGTGTTATGTCTTTTTAATTTTATTTAATTGTGAGTAGTGTCTTTGGGGCATTTTATATTTTAAATAAGGTACATTTTTATTTTTTGCTTTTTAACAATAATATTCTAATTGTTGATTGATATTTGAGATGAGGGACAAATTGTTTTAGGACACCAATTTTAGGGTATTATGACTGCAATTAAGGTCTTTAATTTAGACAACCATAGGCAAATGGGTTTTTGGAGAAAAGTTTTGCTAGGGCGTTGGAACAAAATTATAAAACCACTAGATGATTTAACTAGGCAAGCTATAGAATTAGTTATAGGAGAGCCTCACTTTGATTATGAATATTTCTACTTGTGGAATAGGGATGTTATTGGGTCATTTGCAACTTGCATGATTTATGGGGATTTCAAGAAGGGGTGGGTTATTAGTATCTATTGAAAAATTTTTAAGGAACATATATTGGGTTGTTTAGAAAATGTTATCTTCGGTATCAATAGAGGAAAAGAAATACCATACCCAAAATTATACATGAATGTGGATGTGGGTATGTTGGAGGAGCTCGAAGGAATTACCAAGAAACCTATTATTAGTTTCAAGTATAAGCGATTTTCGATGAGGTTTGGGTGGAGATGAAATACAATATCAATTTCTTTATACCCTAAAGGAAGATTGTGGTTGTTTCATTATCTCAAAGCAGGAAGATATGGTGTGCCAAAGGAAATCAAAAATTGCATGCAGAATGCTAGTGTGTCATTCTACCAGACATTCTCAAAAGGAGAAAGCCAAAAATGCAAGTGGTGGTGTTGGACTTAAAGAGAGAAATAAGCCAAAGGACTACCTCATTTGTCATCGGCATCAAGATTGTTTCTCTTTTTGGTTATTAGCTCTTTTAGAGCCTTATATGTATAGATTAGGCTTTATAGTTTCTGTAATGTTATTATCGAATACTTTTGGAAACTTATAATCTTCCATAGTTTAGGGTTTTTGACCTTAAATCACACTTTTAACTAATATATAAAAACATATTTAGCTAAGGTGCTCCGATTATAGACTCCATCTTTATGGTTTTATGCAATATTTTTTGTTCTCTCTCTCTCTCTCTCTCTCTCTCTCTCTCTCTCTCTCTCTCTCTCTCTCTCTCTCTCTCTCTCTCTCTCTCTCTCTCTCTCTCTCTCTCATCTTGTTATTGTATCTTTGCTCTTGCTCTTTGCTTCCTCTTGTACTGACTCTCTAAAAATTTGCTCTCATGATGTCAGACTAGGTTGTTACATGTTTGGTTTCCTTGGCAGATATTGTATCACAGTATTGCTTCTTGAAGAAGATCATGCTTGGCTCACTTATTCCATGTTTATGGAAACACCTACTCTGTCAAGGTATAATGGTCTTTTGTTGGAATTAATAATGGGTTTCCTATTGTTTCTTCTTTCTAGTTGTTGATTATCATATTCATCCTATGTTATAGAGGCCTTATTTTGCTTCCTTAGCTCCTCTATGGGTTTCCTTTGCTAGACTTTCCTGGTTTAATTTATTTATGTTCATATCTAATTTTTTTGGTTAGGAGTTGGTGCAAGTGACACTCTATCTCTTCCTTTCAATGTCCTTTTCAATCCTTGGTTGTTAGTTATGAGTTCTTCTACAATATAATACCCTGCTATCATTGCACTCTATATGAAGGCTTCTAGGGTTGTTTTCTTTGTCGGCTTCATGTGCATTTACAAAATAATTTCTCAATCAACTATAGAAAATTAGACCTTTCATCTGTATAGGTTATTATTGATTTTGGAATATTAGATAATATGTGCTAATTTTGATGGCAATGGTATGTTATATACATCATTTGGCTTTACTACTATTATCAATGTCCTCAATCCGAAATTCTTTCTTTAGAAGTTTATTCTTTCAATTTTAATAATAATTGTGCACTTATTTATTTCTAGCAATCAATTGTGAAATGGTTTAATCCAAGATATACTATGATGATGGATTTTAATATAAGTTGTGGCTCTCAGGCAGACTCCAATTAGAATTTTGTTGTGTTTTATTCCCTACTAGCATAATATGGTCATCATAATATATGGATTAACATTCCTGATCATTTTCTATGTTGCTACATTGAGGATAAGCTTCAAAAAGAATTTTAATATGTGCATTAAGGATTTACCATTTTTTCATAGCTTTATACAATATGACAGAGTTAAAACGGTTTGATCATTATGTATTAGCAATTATATATTAGCTGATAGGGGCAGAGGCAATTGGATTGAAAGGAAAGTATTTATTTTTTCTTCTTTTTTTGGATTACCTTCCCTCAGAAATGTTATATTCAAATATTGATAATTGAATATTAAGCAAAACATTAATTTCTTCTTTACATGCTAACAAAGGTGCACGACTGATGGTATCCTATCAGTGGATAAGTTTAAAATCTTATTGTATGAGAACTTGCATCAAAACTAAAGCAAATTTTATATACCAATAATGTTAATAGTGGATCTTAGTCAAAGTATTTTGCAAGAGACCAAGCATCATGGATACTAATAGAATAACAGTCATTAGTAATGGTAGCTTTACTTTAGTTCCTTTTAATGTAAAGGAGGAAATACCCTCCTGAGACCTCTAGACTGTGAGACATTTGTACCTTTTCACATCTCAGATTTTGAATGCTAAGGAAGGTATGTAGAGAAGGGAATGCCCATCTCAAAATCAAAATGTTAAGAAAGATATTGCAAAGGAGGGAAGAATCTTCTAAAGACCTCTAAATAGGAGGCAAATGTATCAACTTAGTATTGGCAAAGTCCTAATTACTAAGCACTTATTGTTCTTGTTAGAGTAGTAAAGTATTTTCTTATTAATTAAGTCATATTGAGCAAATTATTAAGTCACTTATTATCTCTAATTTACTTAAGCTATACTTTAGGTATATAATAATCAATTATTATCATGCAACCTAGGTTAGTTACCTATTAGGGTTTTGATCTCCTTTTATAAGGATTGATCTCTTTTTAACATTCATTCACTTTTGATAATAGAAATTTCTCTTTTTGCTCATCAAGAATGTCTCCTCTATGGATCTGTGAATTCAAGCTTCCATAGCTTTTTGCTTCTCTATTTCTGTGATAGGCATTTGCATGTAGGTGATTCTTGGGAGTTGTAAGGTTGATTCTTTCATCAATTTCAACATGGTATCAGAGCTCCAGATCTTCATGCCCATGTTCTATTTATGAGAGGTTTGGCTTGGCTTTCAAATATGTGTTTTTTTTCTTTTAGAGGGTTTCATTTTTTAGATTTTTTTATATTGGAAATGAGGGGGTCACCTTTTTTCAGTGCACTTTGAGCCCAAACAAAACTCACCGTTGAGCTTAGAGTGCCCAAAAACCCATATTTTTCATATAGATTTTGCCCAATTTGGATATAGTTAGAATTTGAGGCAAAAAAAAATATTGCTTCCAAATTGGACATATTTCCTGACATGGAAAATTTGTGAATTTTGGCACACAAATCAAGATTTTGTGTTTTTGTTATCAAAGCCAAGGGTTCTATTTTACACTTCGTGAGACATATTTTGGGCATCCGATCTCCCACTTGGGATTTCTTTATATCGTTAGAAAGGTCTTTGAGAGATCTTTCCAATGATGATGGTTATTTTTCCATATTTTGCTCTAGGCACATTCTATTTAGTCTTTTGCATTTTTACATTATGGTGGATATCTTGGTTGTTTCAGGTCTAGGGATCGATTTTGTTAATTCAAATGATTTGTCATGGGTTGTACTATATGTTGTATCAACCGTATGTCTCTTCTAGTTTATGTAGACATCTTTTGTATGCATTCTTGCAAACACACTAAGATAAAGTGCCATATTCCATTTGTATTTTTATTTCAATTGTTTTGCCTTACTTTGCCTTTTGATTCAAATAGTGTCATCTGAGACCACTCGTACAGATTATTGTATTCTTGGGATTCATTATATCTTGTTCCTTATTGTACATGCGCTACTCTAATTAAAGTGTCATGGGGGGTTGATGCTTTTCCTTTGTTTACCATTCTCCTTTGTCTAGTGAGTTTCCCTTCTGTGACATTAGCCACGTGGCATGTCTGATATTGATCACCTCAATACACACATATGTACTCTTTTGTGCATCTTGGTCATGGTTCCTTGACATGGAGTTCTTTTGGCCCACTTTTCTAGTTGTTTGTCACCTCACCCTTGCCTGCATTAGGCAAGGGGGAGGCATTCTTCTATTGTTTCGCATGCTTCCTTGGTTTGATAGAGTGAGTTATGTATTTAGTATTTGTTCCTATGTACTAGGTGGATGCAGTGGTTGGGTACATATGCATTTTGGTGAGATGGATAATTTACCATATAAACACTTTTCTTTTCATTCCTACTTTGATTGTAGTCTTCCATGTTTGATTGATTAGCTCTTTAGGCTTTGGTGTTTCATGTTATCTGTATCTTTGAGTTCACTTGTTTGTCTATGTGTGCCTCCTAATTCGATGTAGATTATAGTCTTCTCTACCTAGTCAAGTTTTCTTTCAGTGGAGGTTCATCATATCAGTTGATACTTTTGACAAATCTTTGCAATTTCTACATGCTTCAGTGGTGTTCTTCATGATCATCTTTTGTTCCTATCGTCTAGGACATTCCCTAGTTTGGAAGCTTCTTCAGTCCTTCACTAGTTCTTTTCGATATTATTTTCATCTCTTTTTGGGTTGGGATTTTTCCCATGTGTTTTTCTCTATTTCTCCTATTTTCAAAGATTTTGTTGTGCTTGGGTACCTCATCAAGCCCTGTTGCTAGGACCTAAATTTACTTCCAATAGTAGTTTCCAAATTTTTAGCTATTCCCTAAGTTTATCTTAAGGGGGGGTGTTAGAGTAGTAAATTACCTTCTTATTAATTAAATCATATTGATTTAATTATTAAATCACTTATTATCTCTAATTTTCTCAAGCTAAACTTTGGGTATATAATAATTAATTCTTTTATCAATTATTATCATGCAACCTAGATTAGTTACTGTGAAAATATGACTCTCAATGCCCGAATTATGAACAATATCTATTTACCACAGTTGAAAAACCATTTTATGGTTACTAGCTTTTCTCTGAATTGGTAGGTACAACTCCCTATATGAATGATACTCAATGAATAATGTTTGTTCCTACTTATCTAATTTGGGGTATGTTCTTGACCCGAGAATAGCAGAGGTATAACCAAGTTAGACTTAGACAAGACCTAACTCAGGCAAGTTTGAGTTTTTAAGTATTTGACTAGTTTTATGTATTCACAATCTTATGAATTCACAAAACCTTCTGATATCTAACTATGAAAACTTGAATCTAAACTACTGCAAATAATTAACTATACTAAAATTTCCTCTTTGAATGAACAATAACAATGCTTATTATATTCATTCACTGTATTGTGAACAGGGGAAGTAAAGCTCTGTTTATTCCTTGTTCTAATCCCCAAAACATCTGAGGAAAACCCTAACTTAATCAATTCTATAGAACAAAAAATGATTGATATTGAGTACTCTCAATTGTCTCAGCAACAAAAAGTATCTCACACCAAAAAAAATTTTGACCCTTGATTAATCATTGAATTTTATACATATAGGATTTGAGAGATGACCGTTACAATAGGAATATTAATCAGTTCATCTTCTCTAGATGAAAAATGGCAAGATGCCAATTTATCGTATCAAAACATTAACAAAGATTTCAAAATTTACAACAGAAAATGAAAAGGGGGTAATCTGAATCACTTGGACTTCTTCCCCTTTTTAGTTTTTGTCCTATATGTTTTAGCAGCCACTATGATGGGAATCAATTCTTCATGATTGGACACTTGCACGTTGGTGAATCTCAAAAGCCACCTTGAATGTTCTAGAGCTAGTTCTTTTACTTCATTCAGCTGACTTGTCACTTCTTTAGCAGCCACGTACATGCATCTGCCAAGTGTTTGCAGTTCTGTCACTCTGTTTTGACTGCTTGAAGCTATCCTGGACAAATTACTCAAATATGTAGAGAAATTATTCTTCATCACTTCTACATTAATAAAGGATTTCCCTTGCCCACTGGTTTGTGACTTAGTGTGCAATCCTCGCATGAGCTCAAATGCTCTGTCCTGGGTCTTCTTCGCTTTGTCCCCTATTTCTTTGAGTCCCTTCTCAGCTTCTTGAATCATTTCTAGCTTCAATTGCATACTCTGGAGCCATTCATTCAGGGGTTCATTTCCCTTCTTCAGAATCTTTGCTTCAATTGCATCCTTTGCTTTCATCTGAATAACCATCTCTAGGAGAGAAATGCAATCTATACACCTTGCCCTTTCTCCAGCCAAGATATTACTGTTAGACGTAATATTATCCTTTTCAGTTTCTAGTCAAAGGATAATATTTCCAATTTGATTGACTAGGGAAACTCCATCTACATTGAGTTTCTCGATCCATTCCTTTACAATCTGACCAAAATGCCTGTCTTTCTGGAGTTGCGATATGAAAGCTTGTACCTCTTCTGCTGAAGGATTTTCAGTAGCAGGCACACCGGTAATAGTTGCCAATGAAACAACTAATTGCTTGATAAACCTTCTTAACTCTTCTATTTCAGCTTTCATTCTAATCTTTGACAACTTGAGGTTCTCATGTTGCTCTTCTATCACCTCATTACTCAATTTCCATAGGCCTACTTTTATATCATGTATAGCCTCTCCAAGATCAATTGAATGCAGAGTGAAGTCCTCTGGCATCATATCTTCAATTCTTTGCAACTTCATCAGACTCAGTGGATTCACTACTACTACTTTTATCATCTCCAATCTCTACTATTTGAATAGGAGAACCAGCGGGCTTTAGAAAAGGAGCACTTACAGATGGAGTAGGGCTAGGATGAGGGGATAAGACAGGGGCGACATGAGGAGATGGAGTTGGAGAAGGCTGAGGAGATGGGGGTGGAGTGGCATGTAGAGATGAGACTAGAGCAGGAGCTCCATCTTTCTTCTCTTCCGTTCCTTTTTTAACTTCAGCTTGAGCTCCAATGACTAGTAGTGATCCACCTTGACAAGTTGGGGTTATTGGAACATTCTTCTTTGGGGATTGATCACCTCCTCCTACAAATTGGGCTGGTCCTTGAGCAGCTGTGGTAGTAGCACTAGGTGTGGCACTTTGAGATGAAGCAGGAGTAGCTACAGGTGGAGAAGCTTGAGTAGTTTTTCTCTTGCTCCAGCCTTTCTTATTTGTCCACTCAACCCACTTCCCAGTTCTTTTGATAATTCTTGCCATCATGACATCGAAGTCTTCTTCTATGTCAACATATGGTTCAAAACTAATGGGAGTATTCCTCAACTTAGTCAAATATGTATTACTGTACATATTTTGACCATCATCTTCCAGCCCTTCCACATCTAAATTTATACCATATGTCTTTACCTGATCAATTGTAAATCTGGCAAAGGCACGATCTCGACTCTCTAGTTCATTCTTACAATCTGCCCAATAATCCTCCATGGTTGTCGCATGTTTGATTACGCTTCCAATTTGAATCACGTCTCTAGCATATCCATTTGGATCAAACATGGGCCTTACTACTTCATACTCTTCCAATTTGTATCTACTTTCAAATGCTTTGAGTATATTCTTTGCATTCGATCTGGTCTCACAACTGTATGCTCCAACTTTAATAGGGAATTCATACCCTTTCTTCTTCAGGATGGCACTCAAAATGTTCACTTGGATTGCTTGTCTCGTGATCTCCATGAGCGCGATCATATCATCTAGATAACTGGGCAGCTTCGGTGGAAATCCATCAAACGCTGCAAGATGCAAATAAGAAAATGATGAGAACTGAATGAAATAACTGCCAAATTGGTTGATGGCTGTCATCGCTTTTGGGCTGAATCTCCGCTTCGGACACCCTTGGAGCTCTCTGCAAATCCTCATGGTGAATGCATCATTTACTCGGATATATTCTGCATAACTATTCAGTAATTGCAAGCATGGATAAACTCGTAACTTTTTACATTATCAGGAAAATTCTCAATTCTAGGGAGTCCTGACCACAATTGAAGAGAAGCCAACATATATATCAAGAAAGAGGACATATAAAATGAATTATAAAACTTAGCTGCACTGAGAGCCCTAGAAAGATGCTCACTAACCTCATACGCCCAGTCAATATACTGTGTGTCTGAGCAAATAACTTGCACCAAAAAGAAATATTGCTCTACAAAATTAAAGGCTTTTACCTCACCTTTGAGTCGATACAACATAACCAAAATGTCAACAATTTCTGGTTTGAGGTCTATACCGAAAAGAGTTTTAGGGACTTTACTCTTAGCTCCCCTTGGCCTTTGAAACCAAGACTACATGATCTCCTTCCTCCAAACCATCTTCTTCAGAGAGAATTCGGACATAGCTCCTCCCATCGTTAAATTAGAGAACTCCTCCCGTTCTGGAATTCGCAAGCAATTCACTACTGCTTGGCGATCAATTGAAATCAACACCATTTGGTCGAGCAATAGAATCCGCTTTGTATCCAGGTTGTAATGATTGATGCATTCCAAAATCAACTCTGGGGCTTGTATCGCTACAGGAAACCCAGCTGCTCCCACTAACCTACTTCCCCAAAGTTTCTCCGTTATGGAATTAACTGGCTTTTCTCTTAATCTCCTTTGAAAATCTTGCATATCATAGAAACGCAGTGAAGTATCCGTGATAGTCGACCACGTTGACTTAATTCCACCCAATCCATCAAAACCTGCGAATCTTGTTGCCATCTTGTTTAATGTATGATAATAGAAATTCAAACAATTGCAAATGATATAAGAAGCAAGCTCCGTAACTTTGAAAATTACTGAAGGCACTATCCAATACAATAGTATAACAGTAAAATGGTAGTTTGAAAATCTGTTACATCCCTCTTATAGAATAACCCTAGATTTGCCCGTTGAATTTCATAAACCGCGCCACATGAGCGAATTTAAGGGTGAATTCGTTGGATTGGTGAATGTAAGGGTTCTAACAGATTTATCTTTGTCTTTTCACTATTTCTATTGGCTCAATGGTAACTTTCATTAATTACTAGTTTACTTTTCCGTTTTCGCCCATCTTTCGAAAAAAACAAGAACGAAGTACTTCCTAGGACAAAATTCGCTTAACTCAATTCTGCTTGCAAAAACCCTATTAATTCACTGATTTGCTTCTATTTCCTTGCCCAAAACAATCTGCAATCAATTCACGTACTTACCATGCTTGCAAGAATGATTTTTTCTCAAATGTAGAAAATGGCCCTCGAGGGTAGAAAACTCGCAGTGGGGAAGCCAATTTCTGATTTTTCGCTTCTGTCTTTCTTTCATTTTCTTCGCCTTAACCCCCTTTTATATAAGGCCTTTGGAAAACATAAAAGTAGCTTCGCCGATGAAGAGTGGGACCCACTACGTCATTTTACCCTTTTATAAAAGCCTTTGTGGAAAACTGACTTCTGACTTCGGAACCTGCCATGGAGAAGCTCTTTCTGAATTTTTCGCTGATCACTATTCTGGTCATTTTCAAACTTTTAAAATGATTCTCGCTGTGAAATCATGACATCATTTGAATGATCCTTCCATAACATGATTCACTTTACTTCAGTAAAGCTTACAAATAGCATTTTCCAGTCTTTGCAAAAATTCACCTTTGGGGTGCGAAAACCCACCGAGGAGAAGCCAGAACTTGATTTTTTGCCAATTCAATTTTCTCTATCTCCAGATCAAATGAGCTACAAGAAAATCAAATGATATAGCACAATTCGAGAATCTCCATCGAGTATGGCTCTAAACTACCCCTAAGACTCATGACAATCATGAAATACCCACCCAGGTTATATGTGACACGGGAGAAGGGAAAAGATGAAAACCCGATGGAGAAACTCAGAACATAAAGAGGAAAGACCTATTGACCCGACTTTGACAAAACATGACATTAGTTTAATTTCCACTTTGCAAAATTTGTATATGGTGAAAAGTGGGGCAACAGTTACCTGTTAGGGTTTTTATCTCCTTTTATAAGGATTTATCTCTTTGTAACATTCATTCACTTTTGATAATAGCAATTTCTCTTTTTCCACATCAAGAATATCTACTCTGTGGATCTATGAATTCAAGCCTCCATAGCTTTTGCTTCTCTCTTTATGTGATAAGTGTTCGCATGAAGGTGATTATTGGGAGCTATGGGGTTGATTTTTTATCAACTTCAACAATTCTAATTGTCTCCACTCAATCTTATTATCAATTACATGAAATCACTAATGTGCAATAATCATTAAACATTAATATATGCCTAAATATTGGATTAAAATTGGCTATTAAACTACTTTGATTAATTAATTTGATATAAACTTCTAAAAAAATTATTAAATTAATCCCTTTTCGTTAATTACACGTGAAATAGGATTTATTATTATTTTTGAATTAAATGTCTCAAAAAAATAAATTCTTTGAATTTAGATATTCAATAATTGAGAATAATCATTTTAAAATGAGATAATATTCAAATAATATTCACAAAATATTATTTTGAGTTTGAAATAGAAACAATTAGTCAACTTGAATCAAAAGGGGGAAATTGAGTAGTTAACTCCTCAAAACTCTCAAAAGCTCCCTCTTGAATGGAAATTTCATGTTTTCAACTCAACTGCAAATGAATCTTGACTGTTAGTCTGATTCAATATCCACCATCGATCTTTCTGGGATTCATATAAATTGAGACCTCTTGTTTGTCATTTCTAAGGTGCAAATGAGTGAGTATTGAAACTCTTCTGAACTTGTGCTAGAGCTATTTGAATACTTGTTAAGTGCTTCCATTTAATTGATGGTATTTGCTTATCATTTAGTTTAAATTGCATTGTTCTTAGTTACTAGGATTATTTACTCATTTAGTTCAATACTATCAAATCTAGGTTACTTTCATTCTTACTTGCACTTTAAAATACAAATATACAAATTTGTTCCAATCATACTCATAAATCCTTCATTCTAACAGAGTCTAATGTTCACTAAATCTCTTGGTTCTAAGAGCAAGTCAAACCCCCTATTAGACTGACTCTATGGAAGGAAAGGGAAGGTAGTGATTCTTTTAGCAAGTCTTTTAGTTAGGGGAGTATGTTCTTTTCTCCTTGTCGTAAAATAAGAAACCTTGAAACATCTATACTTTGTTGGAAGATGAGCTAACTCAGTGATGAATGTGTTCTATATGTCTATGTCATGTGATGAGGATAGAGAAGTGTGATCTTCTCCTTTCAAGAGAATCAGACAATCAAACCCTTCAATTAGTACCTTATAGTATAAAGAGTCACCTTTAGCAAGCTTGCTAGAGTTCTCATGCCTTTAAGAACAACCAAAGTAGGTACACAACTTTTATCAATGATTCCACCCCACTATAATTGTAACATATGAAATTTTTTAGAAATTAATTAATTCTTAAATAAATAAGTCATATCTCATTCTTATCCGCATGAATTAAATATAGTTAAATAGATTCCTCAACTTCCTCACTTAAAAAGGAACACTATGAGCTAACTATATTTTATATTTTCATTATTTAGAAAATAAACAAACATCTAACTATCCATTCACATGACATTCAATTATTAACTGATCCCCATACAATCTCCAACACAAAAGGCCCTCCCTACCTTGGGAGTTGGCTTAGGATGCCCTTATCCAACCATTGAGCATCTTGGTGTTAGAGTGTCAACTAGTCAATTGTCGAAACTATGGACACATTCCAACAACCTATCTTATAATTGCTACCATCCTAACCTTTGGTTATCATGGTGGTAAAATGTCATTAACCACCCTAACCAAGGATTTTGGATGGGCAACTTATGTGCCTGATCAGCAACAAAAAAAGAATACAAGGACTTCCATGAGCTATTTATATGTTTGATTTAAGTGTTATAATAATAAATATATCTTTCTTTTCATTGTAGGGAATCTTCCCACTATTTTCTCCCCTTGGCTCAACCTAGAATGTCCTCTTTACTTGGGAGATTTGTAATATAACTGTTGGTTCATAAGCATTTAATACTCTGTCATGCTTCATGTGTTAGTTTGTGGTGATTGATCAGGGAAGTATTGTACATACTTCATAAATTCTTTGGGGTTTGGGTCATGGCCAACATTGTGGCCGACTTATGGTCAATATATGGCTGACATGTTGTAACCCTAAAGCAGCATAAAAATACTTGTATAAAAGGGCTTAGGGTTAGGGATTGTTTTAGTGTGGGGATGCAAAATTGGCTCTTGATGTTGTATTGAGCTATAAGGGATTACAGATTGTAATTAGGTTGTAATCATTGGATCGTAATAATATCAAACTTGTTGTTTGGTGGATGTAGCCCACAGATTGGGTGAACCACATTAAATCTTAGTGTCTTGTGTTCTTTTCGGTGTGATCTATTACTTGCTATTATTGGTTATATTTGCGTGTAATTGTTATTTATGTCCATGGTTTAATCCTAACATCATGTTGATTCAAGGCTTGTGACATCTTAAATTTGTACGCTTTCCTTTCTTTTTGATATCAAATGTAAGAGAAATATTCCATCTTAGAGAATATATTGATTATATCCTTGTATGGTGTTTGATCAATCAAAGCATACATAAATGTACACCATAATTTTTTCATAATAAAGGATGTTGATGTAACGGTAAAATCATGATGGTAAAATTTATCAAATTTGATTCTAATTTTTTACAATCAAAAGAATAGCCACAATTGTTATGAAATCCACAAAGATAGTAAAGTAAATGTGGTGGTAAACAAGGCATGACCTGACAAATTCGGTGTAGACTATAGTATAGCAATTCTCAAAGTGCTAACACCTGCATTTTCAATGGAGCTCGATGTGAGTTGCAGACTTGACTCATGACTTGGCTTGGAAAATGATATTCATTGTTATTCACTCCTACTAGAGTTTGAATATGAGAGAATAAAAAGATGTAACAAAAGATTGTAGGACAAAGAATTACTAAGAACAATGAGCAATGCTTGCATGTGCCCCCCAACAAGAACAAATAAAAAATATGTGGCCATCTGTGGTAGCTTGGTTATGCCAAGATTTGAGGTGGCAAGAATGTCGAAAGACTTTTACTTTTAAAAATATCAAAAAGAATATAATGACCCAATGTCACAAGGTGATGAATACACAACAGGTGGTTGTTTAAATAAAAAATCATTAAAATGACCAAAGTTCAAAGTGAAGAGAATATTTAAAAATAAAGTTTGCATCACAAGTATTACCTATGCTTTAGTACAATAATTAATTTCCTATATATACTCATGCTTACCTAAGTAATTATGATACATACACAGATACATACATATGTATAGACTAGTGATAAATTCGCATGAATATATGTGTGTGTACATAAATACATATTTCATACCCACCCAAGTATGAGTGTATATGAGATATTATTGTACTAAGACATGCTAGCTTGCAAGGTACAAAAAGATTGATACACAATGAAGGTAATATTCTTAATTTATTTATAATTTTTTCAATTATATATATGAATAGCTCATGGTAGTCCTTGTACTTTCTTGATTGTCAAGTCATTCTAGTCCTTGGTCTAGGTGGTTAAGTTCATACATGTAGGTGTATCATTGGATTTGGATGTCCCCTTCCTAACTCTCATTTTAGCAAAACTTCTCGTCATCATCTTGCTCCTACAAAATGGAAATGGTTCCAAGTAATAACATATTTCCAATAATTTAAAATAATAAAAATATCACATAATTGTTCTAACTTTCTAGGATATTCATTTTTCCAAATTTATCCTAGATGGCTAACTAACATGTCACATGACACATTAACAAATAATCAAATTTTCATTTCACAAGAATCAAAATATCTCAACAATTTTATCAATAAATCAATTTCAGATGAACTGCTATTCTCAACAAATTTACCAAACAACTTCACATGATATTTCTCAGCAGCTAGAATATTATTCAATGTAGCAAAATTTAGAAGGTAACACACCCTCCTCGTGTTTCATTGTCCCAGGTGAACTTTTCAACAAAAACAAAAATGCTATAACAAAATCATAAATCTAAACACATATATAATTCAGATTTCTTTCATAGCTCAAGTTCTAGATAACAAAGGAGGAAACTTCTATAAGATCTCATCATAGTCTTCCCATGTGGCAATTTGCTCATAATAATGGTCCCACTAGACCTTGCATTGAGTTATGTCTCAATTTTACAAGTGAAGCTTACACACCTCAAGTATTTTGAGTGGTTTTATTTCCACCACCCCTAGGTCTTGCACCTGCAAGAGATTCCATTTGATGACATGCTCATGATGAGATATATACTTCTTAAGATATGATACGTGAAATATATTATGTATTCTAGTGAGGTTTGGAGGTAAAGAAATTATGTAGGCTGCCAGGTTTATGATTTTGAGGACTTCAAATTGTCCTACATATCTTGGGGCTAATTTTGAGTTCTTGCCAAACTTGATAGTGATCTTTTATGGTTTTACTTTTAGGAGAACCTTTTCTCCTATTGAGAATTTCCTAGGAATCTTCTTTGCATATACATAACTCTTTTGTTGATTGTTTTCTTCCTTCAGCCTTTGACAAATCTGAACCACTTGTTCTTCCATCTCTAGAAGCATTTTAGGACCAACAATTATTTGATCTTTGATACTATTCCAACTCATAGGGATCCTGCACTTATGCCCATATAGAGCTTTGAGAGGTGTCATCTTAATTGTAGATTGGTGATAATTATTATAAACAAAATCCATTAATGGAAGATATATTTCCCACTGATATTGTCAATCCATACGATATACCCTTAGGATATCCTCTAACACTTGGTTCACCCTTTATGTCTCACCATCAATCTCAAGATGATAAGCATAGCTAATGTTCAATTTGGTTCTCAAGGATGGAAATAAAGTCTGCTAAATTGGATACAATATTTTCTAGAATTCCATGAAGCCTAAAAGTATCTCTAACAAATTTATGAGCGATCTTCAATCATCCATCTATCAGATTCCCCAACATGAAATGAGCCACTTGTGTTTGTCTATCTACAACTACCAAAATGGTATTATGCATGTTTCAAGTCATGGATAATCCTTGCATGAAATCCATGGTAATCATCTGCCATTTTCATTATAGAACTTTATTGGGATGCAATATCTTCGTTGGATATCGATGCTTTTCCTCGACCCTCTAATACTTGAGGCATCCTACTACATAACTTGCAACTTATTTCTTCATCCCTTACCAAAAGTACAAGGGTTTAATATTTGTTAACATTTTGGTAAAACTAGGGTGTCTAAAATAGGGTGCAATATGAATTTCTCCTAAGATCATCCTTCTAATTTCTAGATTTCCAAGTATATACATCCTACCTTTATATCTCATGTCCATCCTCCTCTAGGTGGTACCCTTCATATCTAAAATCTTGAGGATCCCTTTGAAGTGCCTGACATACCTCATTGTAGAAATTGTCACTAGGTAATATTGTAATATTTGTTCTTTGAGTCCAAAGTGTTGTTTATTCTTTTAGACTACTAGGTACTTTAAACCCAATACCAAAATACATAAGACATAAACAAACCTAAGGATTAGCCAAATCCTACATTGAGTGTGATCAGTCTTGGCTCTGGACCAACTTCAACAGAGTACAAAATACTCCCTACTCTTTAGGCTCTGCAAGGCCAAGGTGGGTGAACCTCAAGGATATAAAAGTGATTGATGATTTGGATTTTCTCTTCAGACACTTACTTATTGATACTTTTTCCTTCAAACTATCCCTTATAGTAGATCTTGGTCACAATTTCTTCTGAGATTTGTAATAAACTTATTGATAATAATGGCTAATTATAATCAAAAGGAAAGCTATTACAAATAAGGGTTGACCAAGAACTTTAGTTCTTCATTACATAAAATAGAAAATTTGTGTTTGATTGATATGTATATTTTGGAACTATATAAACCATCAACTTGTAACTAAATTAATTGATCAATGTCTTATACATTATTATATAGAGTCAATACCAATAGTCTTAGACCTATTTAATTAACGTGCAATTAAATTTGTCAATAGTGAACTCTGAACTTCATTCTTATCATATCCCTCTCATATACCCCAAACTGTACCACTTATTGAAAGCAATTACTTAATTATTTCAAATAAAAACAAGCAATAGGAGATATACAATCTATCTAAATTGTATTAAATTTAAAGAACATTTCTCATTTCAATCTCAAGATCACAAATATGCACGGAAGGAGACAAAATTCAGATACATAGCTATGCATAATTCCCATTTTGTATTAATTTCCTTTGACAATACATACAACACTTGATATGGACTCACAATATAACTCAAAACTTGGCAATTTGATCATTCATATTCATTATTCCTTCAAATTCATAAGTTTGAACACATTCATACAATCACAAAAGACTAGACAGACTGTAAAATAGCATAAACTAAAAAATATACAAACTTCCATCCTCTACTCCACATCTTGGAAACCCTTATTAAGGATTGAAATAAGCTATAGATGGGAGGAGGACACATGTCATCACCTTAATGGAAAAGGAAAAGGAAAGACATATACACAAAGATAATAAAATACATTCTCCTGCGCTTGACCCGAAAATAGGAAGGTAGTTGAAAAGTCAGCATGTGGCACTTTATTGCAGAAACTTTAACTTTACTCCACTTTGTCTTCTTATGATCTTTGTTTCCTTAAAAGTCTGCATATATATGAGAGTTTTATCCTTCTAATGAATTTCTCATTGTATCTAATCTTATCCTTAATCTTCCATTGCCTTTGATCTTCATTATTTCTCAGTTGCTTCCTATTGGTAAAGCCTTTATTTCTCCCACCACTTCCCAAACATAGATCTCTCACTTGGTGGACCACTATATGGTTTTAACCTCTTCTAGGTCCTTCATGGATTTTGTCCACCTGGCATCTGTTATGGCTTTAGACTCCACTATGAATTTATTCAATTCTAGTTCTACTCTAAACAAGGAGTCAATTAAATTATGGAAAGCGACATCACTGCCATCTTCAAAAATTGCCATTGTGGCCTCTTGAGTCAAATATTGCATTGAATTCATCAAACTACTTATTCCATTCTCTCAACATGTAGCTATTATTCAAAATTGGTGGTATGCAGGGTTCAATTCCCTGAGATAAAACTTTTAGCTTTCCTTGTATAATTTGTAATTTCCCAGTGAAGAAACCAATTAAATCTTTAACTACTTCCAGGCTCTCCTTCATTGTGATTATCTTATTAGGAAAATCAAGCTTCTTAGCCATCAACATAATAAACCTCTCTAAGAACTGAGATATGGCCCTCATAGATTGAATGTAGTTGATAGCCACGAAAGTGCTTCATTGCAAAATTGCTCAACATCTTGTAAAGAAACATACAATGCATGGGTGTGGAGAAAGGTTACGACTCCCCTTAGGCTATTGACAGTCAAGGTCCCAACAAGCACACTAGGGCTCACTCAAAGAAGATTGAGGACATGGGCAAAAAGGATGAGGTGAAGGCAATGGCTAAAAACATGTAGATTTTGGTAGACTAGGTGTTGGACCTAATCAAGGCTACCTAGCTAGTTCTTTGTTGTCTTGTTTGCTATCTTTTTGCTGTCTTTTTTAGAAGATCTCTTTGTGACCTCTTCTTTGTTCTTCTGGAGGTTTGTTTCATGTTTGCTCTTAATTGCTATCTCTATTTCTAGCTAGACTTTTTGTAAAAAGGTTTCGGGTCCTTTAAAACTTGCTTTTACTTAATCAAAACATACAATGCATGGGCATGTTGTGATGTGCTCTTCATAATCTCAACCCTATGAACAATCATAAACTTAAGGAAAGATGTCCTTACCTCATCTCCTTGCTGATTTGGTGGAGCATTAATGGTCATTCCCCTAGGCTCTTTTGTATCCTCTGCCTCTAGCTCATCTATTTGTGTTGGGGCCTCAGTTGCGATCTTAGATGGCTGCTCTTGAGTGTCCAATTCTTTTCTCTATTCTATAGCAGCCACTTGCTTTGCATTTGTAAGTTTCTCTTTGAGAGATATAACCTCAGCCTCTAGTACTTGGACATTGGCCTCAATCTTTTTAATCTTCTCCTTGTAGACATGGCTTTTCCTAAGCTCATCCTCATAGAGCTTCCTTACATCAATGCAATTATGCACAGACTTGGAGAGTATAATTTCTATCTCCTCAACCTTGGCCTCAATCATGAATGAAAAATGTTTCATGGCCTTCGATATCTCTATACCTGAAGTACCTTGCAAAGTCCACATTACCGTGTTACCTTGTTTTGTGCTTTGCACATCCATCAACTTTTGTTTGTTTAATGAAGGATCCATGCTCCATACTGCTAGGGATTTGGTGTCAATGTTAAATCTTGATCCTCTTTGTAGTCCATCGGCACCATATGCCTCATATGAGATGGCATTTTCTTGTCTTTGAATCTATTCAAGCATAAATGCTTTCTCCAAATCCCATCTAGTTACCAACAAAATCCCACTTCTTTGTACAAGGTCTCTTGTCTCCTTTGGAGTCATAAATTCACTCTCAGGATCATAGGCTTGCAACTTCTCAACTAGTTCAAACTTCTATTCATCTAATTCTCCTAGTTTCATCTTCAACACCAACTTACTATGTTTTATTTTATACAAAAAACTTTTGAACTCTGTTGATTTGATGAATTCATTATCCTCTATAAACTATTGGGCTTGGGTGATCCTATCATCCAGCCTTGCTATAGCTAGTTTTAGGTCTATGAGTGTGTTCTCAACTACAATAACCCTATCTTGTATATAACTTTGCCTTAAGTTAGCAAAGTACATACTCTTTCTTGGTAGGATTTTCAGTGTCCTCTATTTAACCTTTATCAGGATATGGACAACCTTTTGTCTCCTATTTCCCCTAGTGACCCATAATGCCTCAGTAGCCTCATCTTCCTCTATTTCTTCTTCAGGAGTTACATTAGGTTCAGGGCTGTCAGGACATACCCTCTCTTCTTCTCCTAAGGGTCCCTCTGGCATTTGGGCCGTAATTTCAGCATGGTCAATGACCATCTTCCTAATCCTATGAGGATAGGGGACATCCATATAAAATCCCTTGAAATTGGGATCTATTCTCTTCATTCCCCTCTCTATCTTCAACACACCATCAAGTTTGGCCAACTTATCTATTGTCTCCCCCTCTACAACAATATTAAGAATAACATCCTCATAGGGTAGCTCCTTGGTATTGGGCAACACATAGTTCCTTATTTCTTTAAGGGTGTTCTTCATCCAATTATTAGAATCATGTCACAATGTGGAGCCTAATCAGACTCAAAGGTTTATTTAGCACAGTTTCCCTCCAAATTATTTCTATGGGGGTTTGGGGGCAGCTCCCCCGAGATGGGGTCAAGGGGTAGTGCCGTTGTGGGGTCCTGGGGTAGCGAAAAATGCCCTTATATTGTAAAAGGCATTGGCTACTATTTTTCCTATTGGATGACTTATTCTAGCCCTAATTTTGTAAGCGACAAAAGCTTGTATAAAAAGGCTTAGGGTTAGGGATTTCATATTGCAATGGTGATATTGTATCTTCTTATGATGGTATTGAGTTGTAAGGGGTTGTAGATTGTAATCACTGGATAATAATAATATTGAACTTGTTGTTGGTGGATGTAGCCTAGGGATTGGGTGAACCATGTTAAATCTTGGTGTCTTGTGTTCTCTTTTATGCAATCTACTATTTTCTGGTATTGGTTATAATTTCATATAATTGTTATTTATGTATGAGATTAATCCTAATAAGTGGTATCAAAGCTAGGTTGGTCATGATTTTTCTTTTAGCCAAACCATTGTCATTTTTTTAGCAATCTTCTGCAAGAAGGTCTCACAGTTGAGTGGGAGCGATGGCAAATGAGGCTAAGTTGAGGGTTGACAAGTTTAATGGGAAAAACTTTTAGTTATGAAAAATGCAAATGGAGGACTATCTTTATCAGAAGGATTTATGGAAGTCATTGGAAGGGAAAACCAAGAATCGAGGATCTATGACAAATGACGATTGAGATTTTTTAGACAAAAAAGCACTTGGAAGCATTTGATTATGCCTAGCACCATAGGTGGCATTTAATATTAGAAAAGTGAAGATGATAGAAGAGTTGATGCAAACCCCAGTGAAACTATATGAAAAGCCCTCCACTTAAAACAAGGTATTTCTCATGAAGTGTTTATTTAATATAAAAATAATAGAAGGTGGATCTATTGTAGATCATTTAAATGAGTTTAATACTATTACTAGTCAATTATCTTCTATGGGTATCAATTTGATGAAGAAATTAGGGCTCTTGTGATTTTGTGCTCTTTGCTTGAAAGTTGGAATGGCTTGGTAATGGTTGTAAGTAATTCTATTTCTAGATCTAATATTCTAAAATATGATGATGTGATTAGTGTTATTTTGAGTGAGGAAACTCATAGGAAAACCTCAGGTGGATACATCAGTAAGTGTTTTGAATGCACAAAGTAGAGGCAGAGTGGCTGAGAGAGGAAATAATTCCAAAAATCATGGGAAATCAAGAGGAAAGTCAAAGGGCAAGAGGTCTCAATCTAGAGGACCAAGAGATTGTTGGTACTGTGGGAAATTAGGACATAAGAAGAAAGATTATTGGACCCAAAAGAATAATAAAGGAGATAAACTAGAAGGGAACAAGGAGGTAAATGTGGTAAGTAACAAATCCGAAGAGGATGCTTTGCTTCTTTCTTTAGAAAGTATTGATGATTGATGGGTTTTAGATTTTGGTGCTTCATTCATGCTACACCTCATAAATGTTATTCATTGATTATGTCTAAGGAGATTTTGGGCTTGTTTATTTGGGGGATAATGAACCCTATCAGATTGTTGGAAGGGGAAAATTTAAGATTAAGTTGTAGATTGGGAATCATTGGCTACTACATGAGGTAAGACATGTTCCAACGCTGAGTAGAAATTTAATTCCATCAGGGAAACTCTATGATGAGTTTTGTGTGGTTACTTTTAATTATAAAAATTGGAATGTTTCAAAAGGTTCCCTTGTAGTAGGAAAAGGTGTGAAATTAGGCACCTTATATATTTGTACAGGTCATATTGTTCCTTCTACTTTGATTGATTCAGAGAAAAATGAATGTTCAGGAATAGTTGTTGCAGTTGAGCAGGGAGAACAAATAGTTGTTGTAGATTTTGATACAAATTTGTGGCACAATAGACTTGGGCACATGAGTGAGAAAGATATGAAATTACTTCATTCAAAGAAAGTTTTACCAGGTATGAAATTTGTTAATATGAATTTCTGTGAAAGTTTTGTGTATGGAAAACAAAAGAGAGTGAGTTTTGTGAAGATTGTGAAGGAAAATAAAAGTGATAAACTAGAGCTTGTGCATACAGATGTATGGGGACCATCTTAGGTATCTTCCCTTGGTGGCTCTCATTATTATGTTACATTTATTCATGATGTAACTAGAAAAGTATGAGTTTATTTCATTGGACAAAAATTTGATGTATTTCAAACCTTTGAGAAATAGAAATGTCTGGTTGACAATGAGACTGGAAAGAAATTAAAATGTCTTAGATCTGATAATGATGGTGAGTATTTCAGTTATGAATTTGAAGATTATTGCTTCGCTTAAGGTATTCATAGATAGAAAATTGTTCCAAGGATTTCACAGGAAAATGGATTGGCTAAACGCATGAACAAGACTATAATGGAGCATGAGGTTGCATGCAAGCTTGCCCTTAAACATGTGGGTAGAGGCTATTAATACTATTATATATTTGATTAATAGAGGTCCCTCTACTCTTTTGGGTTGTGGTATTCTAGAGGAAGCATGGACTGGTAAGAAGGTGAATTATTCTTTTCTCAAAACCTTCGGTTGTGAAGCATTTGCTCATGTAGATTCTGAAAATAGAATCAAGTTGGAAGCTAAGTCAAAGAAATGTGTACTTGTAAGATATGGAATTAATGAATTTGGTTATAGGATTTGGGATTTTAAAAATTGTAAAATTTTAAGAAGCAAGAATGTCATATTCAATGAGAAAGTGTTGTACAAAGATCTATTGCAACAACATGAGAAGAAAGAAAATAATTATGTAGTCCTAGGTGATACTCCAAAAACTGATGTTCTAGAAATTCCTCATGATCTATAACAACCACAACAATAAATACCACTCACCCTAGTGAATTTTAGATGGTCAACAAGGCTGAGTAGACCTCTAGAAAGATTCTTTCCTTCCTTGTATTCTATTTTACTCACTGATGCTAGTGAACCTGAATGTTATGATGATGTTGTATAGGTGGATACAAAGATATGGCTTTAGTTCTTCTTGGAAGAATTAGGACACCCTCAAAAGGATAATTATTTGTTTACAAATAGTTAGAGTGTCATTCATCTTGTAAAGAATTTAGCTTTGCATTTAATGACAAAACACATTTAGTTGTGGTACCATTTCATTCGGTCAATTTTGGATGATGTACAGTTAAAGCTAGACAAGATACATACAAATGACAATCCAATGGATATGTTTACAAAGGTAGTTACAAGGGAGAATCTAAATTCCTCTTCAACTTTGATTGGTCTTCTCAACTAAACAAAATAAAAGAACAACAAAGTCCAAGGTGGTTTGATATATTCTAGTGGGAGCTACAAGTTTAGTTGTGCTATGATTAGTCTCCAATTGGGAGGTTATTGTTATGGAGCCTGATTAGTCTCCAAGTGGGAGATTTTTCTTATGTGGAGCCCAATCAGACTCAGAGGTTTATTTAGCATGTTTTCCCTCTAGATTATTTCTACGGGAGTTTTGGGGCAGTGCCCCCAAGACAAGCCCCTGCAGGGTCCTAGGGCAGTGCTCCAAGTGTACTCCTTGTTGTAGTACAAGGTGGGGTCAAGGGACAACAACCCTATGGAGGTTTTTGAGGGCAGTGCCGCCGAAGCAAAAAATTCCCTTATATTGTAAGAGGCGTCAAGTGTTATTTTTCCTATTGGACAACATATTCTAGCCCTAATTTTGTAAGTGGCAAAAGCTTGTATAAAAAGGCTTAGGGTTAGGGATTTCATAATGTAATGGTGATATTGTAGCTTCTTGTAGCAATATCAAGCTACAAGGGATTCTAGATTGTAATCACTAAATAATAATAATATTGGACTTTGTGTTGGTGGACGAAGCCTAGGGATTGCATGAACCACGTTAAATCTTGGTGACTTGTGTTCTTGTTTATGCAATCTACTATTTTCTAGTATTGGTTATATTTGCATGTAATTGTTATTTATGTCTAAGGTTAATCCTAACACATCATGTAAGGACTGGTTGATACATTGAAGTGGTCGAGGAAAGAATGAATTTGATCTAGAGCCTCTTTTCCAATTGAAAAGTCCCCCACCCTAAAACATCTACATAAAAATGTGCCCCTATAAACCTTAGGGCCTAAGTACCCCCTATTAACCATTAAAAACTGTCACATAAATTCAATAATAGCCAATCTGGGCAGGATGAATTTTGGCAATATGTGGGGTAGTTGGGGACAAACATATACTCTCATCAAATAAAAGGTTGAAAATAAGAAGACATTTTCCCAGTTATGATCTAATCTCTTACTCTCTGGGAGCAGAGTTGATCTGAAAAGACTCTTCAAGATTTTAGGTGCCCTAAAGTAACCTAGGTCTAACATTTTCATAATGATAGTACTAAAATTATTGAAGAAAGACACAGAATCAGAAAAATGGTATGAACTATCCCATACCCATGTCCACAGCTAAATTGGCAACTCTCCATTTGCATTAGAGGTATGATCAATGAAATTAGGGGTTATGTAACTGACATTCTTGTATAAGATCAAGTGCATCAGCAGTAAGTAGTGATGGAACTTGAATCTTCCATTTCTCCACTCCAAGCCAGTGCAATGTTTTCCTTCATCACCTCTAGGATATATTCAACATAGTCATATTCCCCTCCATGGTATGAGTCTTGCACATCCCTAGCTATGATAAACTCTGCTCCATACACCATATTTGTTCCATCCTTTCCAGCCACCTTATGGACACCATATACTACTTTTACAAAATAATTCTTAAACTTGTCAAAAGGTATCATTTTCTCCACCTTGTTAGGGTAATCACCCACACTCTTCAAGTCCATGGGAATATGTTGTATCATAGATTTCCCTGTATAAGCCTTTTTATTTCTCTCAAATTTCTACTATAGATCCTCCAAATCTATAGGTTGGCCCATGATACCATATAATCCAAAAGCTTCAATGAATGAAGCACAGTCCAGTGTACAAAGAATCATTCCATCTCTCCTATGAAATGATTTGGTAGCCAAATTGTATGACTTTATCAAGGCTTTTACCAAATCAACATCAATAAATACCTTTGGAAAAATCAAATTTTCCAAGTTCTTCTTCTATAGATTACACACTAGGATCTTCTTCTCTCTATTGTGATAGAAATATTTGAAAAGCTCAGAACCTACGGCTTTAGGGCATGTAACATCTTTGCATAGAGCATATGGGTCTACAAAAGCATAATCATCTACAACATTAATATTTGAGGATCTTGGGAAAAGCTTAATCCATTCTTCAACAAACCTATTAGGTTTCCTTTGTCTTGTTTTTCGTCTCTTAGAAGTGGAGATCTCTGCAATTTCCATGTTTGATGCCTAAATCTCTTCCACTTCCTTATCAGACATTCTGATTGTATGTTGGAAAATATTTGATAAAATCTATAATTAGGCATTGAAAGCAATAAGTTGTATGCGTTGAAAGCTCTGCAACTACTTGGGTTTTCTTCTCTTTGTGAATGGTAAACTATAACTGATCAATATAATGTTTTTATAGTTCAATGTACATCATCAATGTTCCTTTGCATTGATTTTTAGCATGTTCAAGCCTTAAACCCAGTTTCTTCTATCACCTCAGGGGAGTGTTGTCATTACTATCTAGCATTACACCTTCTGTACATTAATAAAATCTCATTGGTCATGAGTCGCTTGTCATTTCCAGCTCAAAAAAGTAAAAACATAGTTTCAGGTCAAAACTAGGGTTTATGATCTTATGATCAACTTATAAGTCAAAACCTTCATAACATCTCAAGCGGGGAACAAATCCTCTACAATCTTACGATCCCATAGAATTAGACCCTTTATCGCATCATCGTAAGCTTTGAGAAAAGTCTTTACAATCTCAGGATACACTAGTTACAGTAACATTGGAGCTTACCTTTAACATTTTTATAATCTTATGAGAGGCGGCTTACACTCACTAATGTAGTATCTTATCTTCCTTTCCTTTGCCTCATGATCCTACGATTGCAGTTTAGTAGACCATTTTGTAACTTTGGAAATCATCCATACAATGTTACGAGAAATTGTTGCCTTGCTTTATCGTAGCATCCTTAGCATGAACTTTTAACGTTGCGATCTCCCAATATACTGTCTGTCGTAGCATTGTAACTTTTTATCATTGCCCTTGAGATTTTATGAAACACTATTTTTCATAAGATCAGAGAATGGGATCTATCATATTGCCATAAAACTTATACAAAGACATTTTGGCCTCATCAGCCCAACATGGCATCCATCTTTTATGCGCTACAGTTCTGACCAATTGAGATAGAACACATGTCACTTCTCTAACACTGAATTTCCACCTTTCTTTGTTTTTAATTACCTTATAATCTTATGATTGTCATCCCATAACATCATGAGATTCAAATTTTTCTTCCTCAATCTTACGACTAGGGCCTTAGGGTAACATCAGAAGACCTTACAAAGATCATCATGATGCCTTGATTACACCCTTACCATAGGATCAAAACCTTTAGCTTCTTCCTTGTATTTTCACACTTCTATGATCCTACAATAAGTCACTTATCACTTGGTCATGATCCTTCTTTTCTGCTTCTATGATCCCATGATTGCTTGTTTATCGTAACATCATACACCATGGTCTAAAAACCTTTTTTATTAGACTTACGATGACATGACATAAAGGAATCGTAAGGTCATGGAACTCATCCTTTACACTTGCAATACTATGATCACAACATATCGTAAGATTGAGAGACATAAATTTTAACCCTATGATCCCCCGCCAACCCCTTTGATCGTAAGATCGTAGAGAAGATTCATGTTGCAAATGATCTCCCACTTAGAAGTAAAACCTAGGGTTAGAGACAAATTGTGAATTTTAATGGAATTTTTTGTGAGAGAGATGAAAACACAATCCTAGGGCACCTTTTCATCAAGTTGGGGTAAGAATATATACTAGGTTGGAGCAAAAATACCATGTTAAGGCCATTTTTGGAAATGACAACAAATAAAACATGAACCCTAACAACACAACACTCTTTCAAAAAACATTTCACCATAAAATTTAAGAATTTAGCTTAGTGAAAATATCGGCTATCACAATGTTTATTGTTGCCATAGTCGAGATATGCTTTTGTCAGCTTAAAACACCTACTACTTTGTTTTCCTTTCCTTTGATATAACTAATCTAAAAATCATAAGCTGCTAGAAATCATAACCATCTTCTTCATTGAGCATTGAGGTTGGGTTAGGTGAATATATATTTGAGCCCATGATGATATGACTGAAGTTTGAAGGGCTTCCCAATTAAATAGTGTATGCATATCTCTAAGGCGTACACAAAGGCTACTAGTTCCAAATCATGTGGTGCATAATTATATTCATAATTCTTCACTTTTCTAGATTCATAGGCAATGACTTGATCTTCTCACATCAATATGCCTCTTGATACATCTTTTATAACCACAAATTGATCTTTTGGGTTAAGCACTCTAAGTATGGGTGTAGTAGTTAGCCTTTCCTTTAGATAACCAAATTTTTTTTGGCATTTTTGTGTCCATATAAACTTCTTGCCTTTCCTCTGAAGTGATGTGATAGGATAAGAAATTCTAGAGAAGTCTCTGACAAATTCCTAAAAAGTCAAGCTAATCCCATGAAACTTCTGACATCCAACACATTCTTAGGTATTGATTAGTCCTTCATTGCCTTGATCTTGGTGGGATCTACAACTATTCCTTATGTCGATATAATTTACCTTAGATATTGAATTTCCTTTTAGTAAAAATAATATTTTGAAAAAATTTCGTACAACTTATGTTCTCATAGCCTCTAAACGACTATCTCTAGGCACCTTTGGTGTTCTTCTTCATTTTAGGAATAGGGAAGAATATCATCAATAAACACTAACACAAATTTATCTAAGTGGTCGTAGAAGATATTATTCATAAGGTTCATGAAAATTGCTAGAGCATTGGTCAGCCCAAAAGGTAATATTATAAACTTATAATGTCTATAGCGAGTTTTGAAAGTGAACTTGTGAATGTCTTCTTCCTTAATTCAAAGATGATGATAACCTGATGTTATGTCAATCTTAGAAAACATTGTTACTCTCCTCATCTAATCAAATAGATCATCAATCTTGGGAAGTGGATACCTATTCTTGATAGTAACTTTATTAAGCATCCTAAAATCTATGCACAATCTCATAGTTCCATCTTTCTTTTTGATAAATACAACAAGAGCTCCCCACAATGAAATATTTGGTTGAATGAGTTCCTTATCCAATAAGTCTTATAGTTGCAGTTGTAATTTCATCAATTCAATGTTGGTCATTTGATAAGGTGCCCTTGATATAGGTTTTGCCCCAGGCATCAAATCTATAGTGAAATCAAATACTCTGGATCGAGACAAGCCTGCAAGTTGTTATAGGAATACATCCTAAAATGCTTAAGATATGGATACTTTTCTTCAAAAGATTCTTTTTTTTTACTCTGATTTCCTCATCTTTAAAGAGATTATCATCTTGATAAGTATTTTCTAGGGGTTCTCGTAGGTCTTTTATATTTACAATGAATATTTCACTTCCTTTCCTCCTCCATCTTAGATAGCTGAAATTTGGTGAGGTCTTACCTCATGCATTATCTCGTGAATGCTTATAATGTTACCCTAATCATCCAAACACTCTACTATTTTGAAAAGATACTCAACTTTGTCCTTGTTTTCACTGAGGAAATTAATTTCCATGTTGATATCATAAGACCCTAAAGGGGCTACATATAAATTCACTTTAGTTGAGAAGTTTGAAAATTCTACTTGAGCCTCAAACAAACCATGCTCTACTCTAGCCTTTTTCTTATTTTCATACTCAATAGTCCATGGTTTTTCCATAATTTTGGTTATTTTAGGTAGTCAACTCAACAATTTTAGGGAAATACAAATTTAGTTGCGCTTATATCAATAAATATAGAGATAAAGTTATCATAAATATTAGCTAGAGTTTGTACAAGACCTAATTGATGTTTTGCTTGTCAATTGTCCACTGCAACATGGATTCTCTATTGATAAATAACCTATTGAGGGGGTAGTGGGGGTTGTGGTTTCTAATTAGTGTTGGACTTATTGGGGCATCAATTGGCATAGTGATCCCCACCACAAGTAAGGCATCTTTTGGGTGGCCCTTTCTTTTCACTCACTTTATTACTACCATTTCTATTGGGGTTACCTTTAACCTCTTTTTTGATGTTTCCTTTGAATTCTAGCTTGTTGGATCTAAAGTTCTTAAAACTTCTTTTATGAGTTCTTGAATCTATATTATCAAAATTCCAGCTGATTTTCCTCTTATTGTCTCAAATGGAATCATCTATTTTGATTTTATGCTCTTGTTGGATGGATTTGTCAAGAGCTTCCTCCATGGTTCATGAAGTGAGAATTTCTATAGCTCCCATAATTATATTGTTTAGCCCCATGATCAATTTTCAAACTTTTATATTTTTTTTCTTACTAATAAGGGGGAACATACTTTAATAATCGGGTGAACTTCTCCCAATACTTATGCATAGTCAAATCTACTTGCTTGAGATTTTGGAAATCTAACAATTTCTACTCATAGAAGGATTGAGGGAGCCATTGATTTTTGAAGATAGAGACAAACCTATCCCAAGTGAAGTTTATGGGTTTGATACTAAGTTATATTTTGGTGTTTTCCCACTAGGTGTTTGCTTCTCTAGAAAGATGGTATATTCCCCAAACTACTTTAGATGTTTCTAAAAGGATCCTAATTTCAAAATAGTGCTCCATCTCAGTTGTCCATGTCTCAATTGCATCTTCTCTAGACTCAGAGCCTGAGAACCTAGGAGGTTTAATCTTCTTAATATCATTCGATAGATCATTAATTATTTTGTGCTTCTTTTTTTTATCAAGGGGTTATTATTAAAGCTTGTTTTCCTTATCATTGTGATCAGAGTTTCTAGGTTTCATTCTTGGAGGAGGTGAAGATTAAATCTCCTCTTAATCTTGCCTAATCTAGGTTGCCAACTCATTCATTCTCTTTTCCATTTTTTCTAGTTTTGCTTGTGTTTCTTGTAAAATTTGGATCATTAGATCCGATGAGCTCTAGGGATGAGCCAAATGTTTACTTCATACTATATGGGGTCTCCATTATTGGCCATGTTTTGGAATTGATCTATTCCTATTACATAAAATTGTATTCTAGGTCAATATCATGTTTACATCAACATTTAAATGCTTTAAGGGATTATGTTCAACAAAAGAGAAGATTTGATAATTGCTTATTATATATTATTTGCTAGTTAGAACTGCAACTACATTGTTTACAAAAATCTCCTCTCTAGAGGAAACATCAAAAGAATAGATTAACAAATAATCTAGACACCCTAATCTTAGGTATTCTATCTTTTTTTCATTTGTGGGCTTACCTTTCCCCTTAGTTTGTGAAAGATCATAAGAGGATTAGTTTGTTTGGCATTCCATGCCTCCATAAGTTTGTTTCTCAATTCTATCTTCTAAGTCAGAGTCCACCCGACTCTCTGTATTGTTTCGAACAGTTTTGGTAATGTTCTCAAAAGTTTTAGAGATGCACCCAAACTATTTATGCTCTTATACCACTATAATGTTTTGAATGATTTTGGTAATGTTCTCGAAAGTTTTGGAGATTTCCCAAACGGTTTTGGAGATGCACCCGAATGGTTTCTTCTCTAATACCACTGTAATGTTCCCATATATGGAGGGATTAAAGAAGTGTACAGAGATGAATGCTTGAGGGTCGTACAAGGTGTTTTAGTAGAGATTTTATGGTATACAGGGAAAGGAGAAGTTGTACGGGGTCTATTTTTTGACTAAATGGTGGGTATAAGGAAGATTGTATGGTGATAGAAGGATGGTCTGTATGGTAGTAGAGACAAGGCTGTACAATGGACCAATCTACCGTATGATGGAGGTGGGGTGGATGGTGTACAATGTGGATTTTCATATATGCCACAAGACCGTATAGATAATAGTGTAAGGATGTCATACATTAGGGATGTTGTATGGTAGAAATGGGTGACAAGCAGATCATATGGTGCAAGGTTGTATGGTAGGCAAGTAGACTGTATGGTGCAAGAAGCAATTCGTACAATGAGAGCAAGGGTGTGGAAAGTGTATGGAGAGTGTAATGTCATGAGGGATGGAAGGAATTTTAGGTTGCTTCGCCAAATATTCAAGCCATGCTTAGAGTTATCCATACCAGCGATTGCATTCACTAGAGACACCAAACAACGCCAATATAATAAAGAAAACCAAATCATAAATTGATGCAGATATAAGTATTTGCAAATATAATGCGCTGAATTGCAAAATCTAAAACAAAGTAATACCACAATGGAATAGGGTGAGGGATGAATCCACTAAAATCGGGCTACCCAAGTAGGGAAGATCTTTCACTTTCAAAATGGCGAACAACAGAGAATCCCAACGAGAATTAGCAGTACAAGGAAAATAATCCAAATTGCCTATCTACGACTACCGACAAGCCATGCTTAAATACTCGACAAGGAAAACCTTTCCGAGGGTGTACAAAGATAGCCGACAACAACACTTACCAACATAAACTAAAATAAAAATAGGTCTGAGATATATTAAATCAATCAAAACCACAAATCCAAACATTAACTTGGGCCCCACATAAATTAATTAAAGTAACTAATTAAAGGTCCTTATATTATGGATATATAGGGACCAATCAATTAATTAATTTAATTACACTAAAATTTTAGGATAGGACAAATCCTCGCTACCTAAAGATTGCTTACCCTCAAGCAATCTGTCATCTCACGAAACAACAATAGCTCCAGGGTTCCAAATCAAATGCGTAGGCAAGACAAGTAAAATGACATCAATCCTTTATAACACTACATTGCTATAAAACTTTCTCTATGTTACTCTAATATAAATATTATCGTATCTTGAGTCACCAGGATCCCAAACCAAACTTGCAGGAAAAATGAGTGAATTGTCATCAAACCTCCTTTGCACCCCACAATCATTAAGCATCTATGGTGCCACTCTGATATAAACATTGTCATAGCCTTCACTAGGATCCCAATGACACAAATTGTTAAAATATTTCATGTCATTATGTTCAAAAATCTCTTTGGGTATGATCATGCACACAGACGCTGATGCTGGCACAAACTTACCCACTAACACAACCGCAACGATCACTATTATATTCCTGACGGATGAAACCTTGATGAAGAGAGCTTCAGTGGTGAGAATGTCGATGAAGGGGGCCTCGACTATGAGTACCTTGGTGATCAAAGCTTTAGTGAAAGGTGTCATGATGATGGAAGCCTCAGTAAAGAGTACCTTAGTAAAGGGAACCTTGGCAGAAAAAATTTCAACAGAGAGTACCTCAATGACAAATAAAATTTTAGTTGCAAATAAAACCTCAATGACACACAAAATCTCGGTTGAAGCCTTGATGATGGATAGAGTCTCGACAATTAGCAATGTCTTAATGCTAACAAATGTAGCTATTGTGATTGATACAACCACAATGATGATGGAGACAACCATGATTTCATCAACAGACATAACTACAATGACGAATACAAACTCGACATTAGTGATGGAAATGATGGTGATGGATATGAACTTGATGATGGACACAGACTCAATGTCAATGACGAATATGAACTCAATGATGGACATGAACTTGACATAGGTGATGAACATGACAGTAATAGACACGAACTCGATGATAAACAAAGACTTGGCTTTAGTGATGAACACAATGGTGACAAATACAACGATAGTGATGGAGACAAACTCGATGATGGAAATAGACTTGGTGATGGTGATGGACATGATGGTGTCACACATGAACTCGACATCAATGATGGATACGACAGTGATAGACATGAACTTAGTGTCGATGACTGACATGATGGTGACAGACACCAACTCGATGTCGGTGATGGACATGATGGTGATGGACACGACCATGGCAGACACAACGATGGTGATGAACATACAATCTTAGCGATAGACAAGACCACAATGATGGACATAGCTTTGATGACAAGCATAGAGCCTCGACAATAGGCACAACTTCTATGATGGACACAACATCAATAACTAATGGAACTTCCACAATAGATAATTCCTTGGTGACAAGCACAACCTTGGACACAACTTGATCCATCCATGTCTTCACAAGCAAGCAACCTCTTCATTTTTTTGGTGTTCTCCCCATGCTAGTGTAGTAGAAAGATTTAGCAAATCCTCCTGGAGTGGCCCTATAATCATGCCTTCATTCTCCTCATGTAAAGCATCACCCTTATCATTGTCATCCATTTTCTCCCACTTGTGCAAATGAGATATTAGTTTTTCTTCACAATGCTTGAAAAAATTATTGACCAATCTATATGTTTCTATAGAGGGGATACATTCTAGATTACAAATAACCCATAACATAGATGTGATGGTTGGGCTATCTCATCCATCTCTTCAATGCACGAAATCATAAGACTCTTCATAGCAACTGAAATCTTAGTATCATTATCTTCCTTGATGGTGACCAAGAAGTAATGAAACATATCATGGACCAAATTTTGCAATTTAAGATCTAAAAGAAGGTTAATTTGATATTTGCACAATTCTCCAATATTGTAGATCTCCTACCAAAAGGGTCACTACTAAAGTCATTGAGACTCTAAAAGTTGTCAACTATCAATTGCAATATCTCTATCATGGTGCTATCATCATATGGTGCTTTAGTAGCCAAAATTCTCAAGACCTCACTAAGACATGCTGCAACTACCAATCTTTTATCCTTATCAGGGTGTCTCAAAAGCTTGGGTTGACTTAAGGCATCCTTAATCAATGAGAGGATTCTCTGTAAAAACCTTGAAGGTAATTGGTTCACCTGACACAAAAAACTTCCAATATATCTAATGGAAGATCAATACCCTTGCTAAGCTCTTTACCAATCTTTTGTAGTGCCTTCAACTACCACTCTCCATCGTTGTTTGATGTCATAGTGTAATCTAAATACCAAAATCTCTCAATCATCCCAGCAGATTGGCAAGATCACCAGCTCTGAAACCACTGTAATGTTCTTGGAAGTTTTAGAGATTTCTTGAATAGTTTTGGAGATGTTCCCAGCAAACTGGCAAGATCACTAGCTCTGAAACCACTGTAATGTTTCAAACACTTTTGGTAATGTTCTTGAAAGTTTTAGAGATTTCTCGAACAGTTTTGGAGATGCACCCAAATAGTTTCTGCTCTGATACCACTGTAATATTCCAAATAGTTTCGGTAATGTTCCCAAAAGTTTCAAAGATTTCCCAAATGGTTTCAGAGATGCAGCCAATTTTTTTTTGCTCTGATACCACTATAATGTTCTCATATACAAAGGGATTGGAGAAATATTAGGAGATGAATGCTTGAGGGCCATACAAGGTGTTTTAGCAAAGATTATATGGTATACAGGGCAAGGAGAAGATGTATGGGGTCTATGTTTTAACCGAATGGTGAGTATAAGGAAGATCATACGGTGACAAAAGGATGGTCCATATGGTAGTAGAGACAAGGTTGTACGGTGGACCAATCTATTGTATAATGGAGGTGGGGTGGATGGGGTATGGTGTGGATTTTTGTATATGCCATAGGACCATATAGACAATAGTGCAAGATGATGTATGTTAGGGATATTGTATGGTAGAAATGGGTGAGGAGTAGGTCATACAGTGTAAGGTCGTATAGTAGGCAGTAGATCGTATAGTGCAAGAAGCAATTTGTACGATGGGAGCCAGGGTGTGGAAAGTGTATGGAGAGTGTAATGTCATGAGGGATGGAAGGAATTTTAGGTTTCTCTACCAAATATCTAGGCTATGATTAGAGTTATATATACCAGTGATTGCATTCACTAGAGACATGAAACAATGCTAGTACAATAGAGAAAACCAAATCACATATTGTTGCAGATATAAGTATTTCCAAATAAAGACAGTGCGCAAAATTACCAGATCTAAAATAAAGTAATACCACAATAGAATAGGGTGAGGGATGAATCACATCGAAACCAGGCTAGCCAAGTAGGGAAGATCTTTCACTTTTGTAACGGAGAACAATAGAGAATCCCAATGGGAATTCATAGTACAAAGAAAATAATCCAAATCTCCTACCTACAACTACCTACATGCCATGAATAAAATCGTCAAGGAAAACCTTTTCAAGGGTGTACAAAGATAGAAAATGACAACACTTCCCAATGGAAACTAAAACAAAAATAGGTCTCAGATATATTAAATCAATCAAAACCACAAATCCAAATATTAACTTGGGCCCCATATTAATTAATTAAAGTAACTAATTAAAGGTCCTTATATTATTTATATTTTGGGACCAATTAATTAATTAATTAATTACATTAAAATTTTGGGACATGACACTCTGTCTTTCTTGATTCATCATAGTGCTTGAGCTAAGGTTTCATTATCCTTGGGTTTGGAGTAGTAGGAATAGTCATGTTGGGGCATATTCTTTATGGGATAGAAAAATATGGGATGCCTAGGTTTCTTGTGTGGTATCATACAATTATACATCATGTTTACCTTTCAAATCTAAAGATTCAATTTTATTTGTGATGAGCCCAAGGTTCATAGTTGAACCTAGTGCTCTGATACCATATGTAACATTCTAACATTTCAGAAATTGATTAATTCTTAAATAAAGAAGTCATATCATTCTAAACCACATGAAAGAAATATAGTTAAATTAGTCACTCAACTTCTTCACATGAAAAGGAAAAATACGAGCTAACTAAATTCTAAATTTTCATTATTTAGAAAATAAATAAACATATAACTATCCATTCACATGACATTCAATTATTAACTACCATTTCATTGGAATTTACATTATGAATTATTCTATGGTAATCAACATATCATAACAAGAATTTAAAATGGAACATGAAATAAATGATTATAAGAAAGGAATTACTTGATGTCACTGACTTGTATAAGCCTTGGCATCTATAAGAGAGGAGAAGCATTTTCATGGGCTTAACCTCCCAACTGCTGACCCTTAGTATCCCCACACAATATCTTAAGAGAAAGGCCCTCCCTACTCTAGGAGTTGGCTTGGGATACCCTTATCTAACCACTAAGCATCTTGGTATTAGAGTGTTGACTAGTCAATTGTTGAGACCGTGGACACATTCGAACAACCTATCTTATAATTTCTAGCACCCTGACCTTTGATGGTCATGGTGGAAACATGTCATTAACTACCTTGGCCAAGCATTTTGGATGGGAAAGTTATGTGCCCGGTCACCCACTACTCAACTTGATAACAAGAAAAGAATACAAGGACTTCCATGAGCTATCTATATGTTTGGTTTAAGTGTTATACTAATTACATGTTTGTTTTCATTGCAGGGAATCTTCCCACTATTTTCTCCCCTTGGCTCGACCTAGAAGGTCCTCTTTAATTGGGAGCTTTATAATAAAACCATTGGTTCATAATCATTTAATCCTCTGTCATGCTTCATATTGATTCAGAACCCATGCATCTTAACTTGTTATGCGTTCTTCTCTTTCTAATATCAATCGTAAGAGAAATATTTTATCTCAAATAATATTTGATTATATCCCTGTAAGTTATTTGATCAATAAAAAATAATGCAACTGCATGCCATAATTATTTCAAAATAGAGCATATCGATGTATTAGTTAAATCATGATGGTAAAATTTATCACATTTTATTTTGAGGTTTTGCAATAAAAGGAATGGTTGCAGCTATTAAGAAATCAACAAATATAGTAAAGTAAATGTAGTGGCAAATAGGGAATGACTTGACAAATTTGGTGTAGACCGTAGTATAGAAATTCTCATAATGCTAATACTTGCATTGTCAATGGAGCTCAATGTGAGTTGTAGAATTGACTCATGGCTTGGCTTGGCAAATAATATTCACTATTATTCACTCCTACTGTAGTTTGAATATGACAGCACAAAAAGATATAACAAAATATTGTAAGACAAAGAATTGCTAAGAACAATGAGCAATATCAACATGTTCCCTCGTAATAAGAACAAATAACATAAAATAGGAACAATTATCGGCTAAGATTAATAAAGGTCATCTGTGGTAACTCGGTTATGCCAAGATTTGAGGTGGCAAGAACGTTGAAAGACTTAATTTTCAAAATATCAAAAAGAATGTAATGACTCAATGTGATAAGGTGACAAATACACAATGGGTGGTTGCTTAAATAAAAAATGATTAAAGTAACCAAAGTTCAAATTCAAAAGAATATTTTTAAAAAAAAGGTGCCATCACACGCCTAACCTACGCCTTAGTATAAAAATATATTTCTTACACACACACACACACGTATACATATACATATATGTATGTATATATATACATACATATACATATATATGTATAAGTATATATATGTATATATATACGTATATATGTATATCTACATATATATACATATATATATATATATATATATATATATATATATAAATATATACGTATATATGTATGTATAGATATATATGTATATCTACATATATATACATATATATCTATACATACATATACATATACATGTATATATATATATGTATACATGTATACATACATATACATATATGTATAAGTATATATATGTGTATATATACACGTATATATGTATGTATAGATATATATATGTATATCTATATATATACATATATATAGATATATACATATATATCTATACATACATATACGTATACATGTATATATGTATACATACATATATATGTATGTATACATGTATAGATATATATATATATATATACACACACACACACACATATAGATGTATACATATATATATGTATGTATGTATACATACATATGTATGTATACATGTATACATATATACACATGTATACATACATATGTATGTATAAATACATATATGTATACATACATATATGTATACATGTATACATACATATGTTTGTATACATACATACATACATACATACATACATACATACATACATATATATATATATATATATATATATGTATGTATGTATGTATGTATATGTATACATACATACACACACACACACATATGTATGTATATGTATATATATATATATATATATATATATATATATATATATATATATATATATATATATATATATATTTATATATATACATATACATATACATATACATATACATATGTATACATGTGTGTGTATATATATATATATGTATGTATACGTACATATATGTATACATACATATAAATATATATATACACACACACATGTATACATATGTATATGTATATGTATATGTATATGTATGTATATGTATATATATATATATATATATATATATATATACACATATACATATATAAATATATATATACATACATATACATATATATGTATGTATGTATGTATACATATATATATATATGTATATGTATGTATGTATGTACATATAAATGTATATGTATGTATACATGTATATCTATATGTATGTATACATGTATATATATGTATGTATGTATGTATATATACATACATATATGTATACATTATACATATACGTATACATATATGTATATATATACATACATACAATGTATACGGTAATGACACTTTTGCACATATATATACATGTGTGTGTATGCATACATACCTTATTTCATACCCACACAAGTATGAGTATAGATGATATATTATTATACTAAGACATGCTAGCTTGCAAGGTACATAGAGATCAGTACACATTAATGAAGGTAATATTGTTACTTATGTTTTTTATAATGTTTTTATTTGTTTATATGAATAGCTCATGGTTGTCCATGTACTTTCTTGGTTGTCAAGCCTCTAGGTGGTTAAGTTCATCATGTAAGTTTGTTAGTGGATTTGGGTGTCCCCTTCCTAAATCTCATATTGGCAACACTTCTCCTCATTGTCATGCTCCTTTAAAATGGAAATAGTTCTAGATAATAACATATTTCCAATTATTTAAAATAATAAAAATATCATATAATCATTCTCATCTTAATGACTAACTAACATTTCACATGAAGCAAGAACCTATAACACAATGGTAAATTGTGAGCCTCTTATTGAATGGTCTTGGGTTCGAATCTATTCACAGTTAATAAATAATAATAATTAATCACAACACATAATAACTAATCTTGGCTTCGACCTCTTACAAATTTTAAAAAACTAACGTTCCACATTACACATTAACTAATAGCCAGATTTTTATTTCACAAGAATCAAAATATCTCAACAATTTTATCAATAAATTAATTTCACATAAATCATTATTCTTAATAGATTTACCACACAACTAACTTCACATGATATTTCCCAATGACTAGAATATTATTTAATGTAGCAAAATTTGGGATTTAACAATAATAAAGTTAGTTTTGTAAAATTGAAAGATTTCAAAACCATGTTAATTTCATTCTTTTGATCTCAATCCATATATTTTGAGAATACCCTATCTATTGCACTAAGCAATGTCGCTCTCAACCTTTCTTTCCAAGGGTGTACACTTGTGGGTGTTGGTGTGGCAAAGAGGTCTTAATCTCGCTTGTGGTAACATCAAGGTCTAATGTGAAAAAATCTCATTAAATACCTCTAGTTAGATTCTACCTGGTTCACCTCTGAAAGAAGGCATAATCTTTTTACAAGGATGGGGAAGAAACTCTCTTGTAGATCCTTACCATAGGTATACACCTGGATGCTTGAAGGTGGTATATGACATTGGCACCTAATTTGTTGGGTAACCTTTGAACATATATTATTGAGTCGTTGGAAACACCAAAAAACATGAGTGCCCTCTAGGAGGCGGCATGATTGTGTAATTGAGTGTATACACATAAGATGTGAGGCAAAGGTTTTACCTTCTCTGCCATTTTCTTTCTAGGGATAAGCTTGTTTTTTGAGTTTGTCCTATCCAAACTTGTCCATTTTTTGTCAAAACTCCCTCATCCTTCCAAATTATTTTTTCCTAGGTAGGATTGTTTGTGAGTATTGCTTGTTTCACAACTATTTGTTATCCAAAATAAGTATGAATATCAACCCAACAATATGAGAACTTCCAAAATCTACCTCAAAAATTGTACAAATTAGAAACTAGTCTGAAAATTTGTATGGCCCTATGAGAAAGCTTGTATGAGCTAGAATTTTAGGCCTTGTTTTTGGACATTCCTTGTCTAGGGTCCCATTTTATCTCATCCTAGAGCATATCCCATCTTGTATGAGACTTTGCATAATATTGTCAAAATCTTCCCAAAAGTTGTCAAAACTAGAAAACCCTTGTTTGGTCTTTCATTTCCTCATACGAGTTCAAAAAACCCATGTCTAGGAAAACATTTCCTCATACAAGCCTATTAGAAAATAATATTTTAGAGTCTCAAAATTTGCCAATTAATTGTTTAGTTTATCTTAGTTATTGTCTGGAAATTCTTTGTATATTATCTGTTTGCAAATAATCAAAGTCTAAAACTGAAAAACTTAATTGAATACCTCAATTTGTGTAAAAGTTAGTCTCCCATCATTCATTTGTCTACTCATTTTGTTGTGTTGTCACACCTTATTGTTGTGAGAGTCATATATCTCGATTTTTATAGCCATTACTCTGATGACTCGTATCTTTTTCTACAAAACTTTCACTGTCACCTTCACTTATCTTGAGATGAGGTTTAAACATGGTCTTGGTCTAAGCTTGTCACACTATTATTGTCTTAAACATTGATGATTGTTACAACTAGGAGTGAAAGAGAATTTTCCTCACATAGACCTAGAAGAGGAAGAGGTAGAGGTAGAAATAGAGGCAGAGGTCATACTCAATTCTTCATACACTCTAATCTTATTGAAGGGTCATCGCGGTCTTGTACATACCTGATGTGTTATTTATCTACGTTGTATTGATGATCTACATGTAGGTTGACATCTTGTACCTATTCTTGACATGTATGTATATTGATTACCACTTTTGTAGGTATATGATGACATTTTGTGTTTGGCTAATGATAGACACTTGTATATTGGATGTAATCATGTTGCATCGTACTTAATTTGACATGTAGGTGAAAACCATATGGAAATGGTGTAGTTGGAATCAAAAAATGTATTTTTGTTGACTAGACTATGTGTTTGACAACCTTTGACTTTGACTTTTGACTTTTATGTAATTCTTGCAATTTGCTTACATGGCATGTTTAAGGAAAATGTAGTCCTTACAATTCATTTGTGTCTCGATTTTATCTTGGTTTTCGTATATAAGTTACAATATTTCTTAGGTGGTTCATTTTTTTATATCAAATCATAGGTGTTTTTATTTCATGTACTTTGAATCAATAAAATTCACATAGTTTGCAAAGAGTTTTTGTTTTCCTTATTCTTTGTTGTGGTGTGGAACAGGTTAGCTTTGTGTCATTTCCTTTCACTCTCATTAGTGAATGAATCCATTAATCACATTTGTAGCATAGCTATGGATTTTAGTTCATCTTTCCTACTTTCTAGTCAAAAGCACACACCAAAAATTAATCATATCATAAGATGAAGTTGTACCTCTAAAATTTAGAGGAAGGTCATTCATTCGACAAAGATCTATCCAATTGTTGGTTCAAATTGTCTTTCAAATTTTGGATATCGTGAGTCATTTCTAAAGCTATTTTAGAAAGAAAAAAATCTAAATTAACACATTCATATGCAATCATTTTTTAAATCAAAATATCAAGTTTTTAAGATTTCAATAAATAAAAATTTGAGCAATTGGATTCAAGATTTGAAGGCAAGCATCCAAGATCAAGATCTCCAAGTCTCCATTTCTTTAAGATATATCAAGGAAAAGGAAATCTTATCTAATTAAATAAATTTTCTCTTCCATGATGGTCAAGTAGAGGGATTCTCAATCAAGAAGGAAGTTTTTTCATTCATCCCTTCTTCTCTATCCTTCTTTACAAGTGGTTTCAAACATATCATCATTCAAGATCTAGGAGTGAAAATCATAGATCTGTGTATTTGTGAGGGTATTCTTCATTAAATTCCAAGGTTAAATATTTGGATTCCAATAATGTTCAAGTGTCTTCATGGATATGAGCAATTTTTACATCCATTCATGAGGGTTTAATCAAATTAAATATATAATTTGTCTTTTACATACATTCTTTTATGCAATTTCTTTCCATTTTCAATCTTAACTACTAAACAAGCATTTGACCAAGGCAACCCATTTTCCTAACATTTTCCCTTGTTCTTTTATGTCTAGGTACAAGTTATCAAGCCACCAGAATAGGATGGGGTAGATCAGGAACAACCAGAAGTTGTAAATGTTAGGATTATAGCTACAGTCAGATTGATTTAATCTTAAGATACAAAGTTGATATATATACTACATATTTATATAATATAATATAATATAATACATATATATTGTTAATATATATTAACTAATGATGATTAATCATAGAGACATAACTCTTCATGAAATGTGTCTCCTATTCTTATATTTATAAGAGATTGAGATCTGCATTTAGAATGTACCAATAACCATGGTGGTGTAATTACATTTGTAAAATTGATCCATGTTACTTGACATGGTATTAGAACCAACTGAAAATGTAAAAAATCTCTACCTAATATGAGGAGTTTCTTAACTATCAAATGGAGACAATGAACAAATCAGTCACCAATAGAAATCATATAGAATCCAAATCCCTATCACATCCTTGATTGCTTCTGAAATGCTACTACTTGAGTGGGTAATGTTTAAGGCTCGTGAGTTCTTGGCAATCAATTCTCACAGACTGGGGGCTCAACATCAATACCAAAGCTAGGTCATAATTAAGGCCAGGTAGCAGATAAAAAAAATGAAGGCCCGCGCTGTTTGGACTAAAACATGGGACCTTCTATAAGGTGATTGAAGGAAGTAGATACCCATAAAATAAAATAGAAATCAAGGTAATGAAGAGAATAAATTAGACCAAAGTGGACAATGGATAAAAGGACAAACTCTAGATTTACGTTTGAAATAGGAGTTGAGAACTTCAATGTTATTGATAAGCCACCTTTCAAAGAGAAGTACAAATATCCAATGAAATAAAATACCATATTGTTATTGAAAAGTTTAAATTTTCCTAGAGAAATATTACAGCTCGAAGATTAATATTTGTTGCCACAATAGTTCAGAAGTAATAATCTTATAAAGTCATAGAGTAATATCAAAGCATAAATAGCATCGGTCATGAGGAGGGGAGGAGCATGGCGACCACGATGAGGAAGTATCACTGGCATGACAAAGTAATTAAGATCATCAGACTTGACGTTGACTAAAGGACATTATTAGAGGCTAAGTGAAGTGGCCAACACACAAGAAAATTCTAATTAGGGGACATGGTCGGCAACATGGCCCAAGGCTGACATGAGAGATACAAGCATGGAATATCCCTTATATCTCATGGTCGTGGGCTGAATACCGTATCTAGGTCAACATTCTCATAAATGAGAATCTATCCATTGTGAATACACTTTTTTTTTGGAGTGAAACTCTTTCTTTGCGATGGACAAGAATAGATGAGAGTAGGAAGCTTGAATTTAAGAATAAGTGACAATTTCATCCTTTAACATTTATGGAAACGTGTAGAGAATCAATGACTCTAATTGTAGCTGATATTTTGAAACTTCCATAACATGACAAAGAAGCCAAACTATAGAGTGAAATGACTTCCAATGTTGAGTCATATGAGACACATTTCTTGGTGGTAATGATTCTTAAGAGAGCATTGAGTCCCACAACATTATTATTGTTATATCTTTATTTTATATAATGATAATATGTGTTTGCTAATACTTATTTTGTAGTTATATTATATGAGATAGTATAACTTTAAAATATATGATGATTATATATGTGCATACAAAGTAAAATAGGTTTTCTAAATAAATTATTATGAATAATGACATCAATCATGAAAGTTATAATTGTATATGAGCAATGTTAGTATGCTAATAGAAACCAAATTTAAATAAAGCTTCTACAAACTAAACAAAATTCATAAACTTCAAGATAGACTAAGATGAGCTCTCAATTGAGAATATGAGCCATTAATGGGCTCTCTCAATGAGAAGCTCTCTTGTTGAGTGGCTTTGTCTAAATAGATAGGATGTATGCTCAAGATTATGCTTCAAAAAGGGCTTCAAATGGAGTTGAAATTTGGGTATGAGTGTATGGTTTTGATGTAAAATGGCTTCTTAAAATGGCATTATGACTTTATTTCATGGATTGTGTTCTTTTGCAAAGGGGAAGGATCCAATTTATAGGCAATAGGCTTGAGGGATTGAGGGCTAAGATGCAAGGATGGGGAAAAGCTCATGGAGGGCTCAGATTGCATGAGAGCAGAGCACATGGATTGTGCTTCCTTACAGCCAATCAGGGAGTGGCACATGTCATAGGGGGAGAGGATGGAGGAAAGGGGAAGGATGAGTCAACAAAGGTGGCTCAAGGGATAAAATCTTCATAAAGACCCTCATAATGGCTTGTAAGAGCAATGAAAGGGCTTGGAAGAGTCATTTATGGCCTAGTGGGCTTCATAAAGTTTTATGGTTGGGATATTTTGAAGGAGATGAGAGGAATTTCGACTTGGGCTTGATTAGGAAGCTTTTAAGTTTGCTTAGGATTGTGCAAATGATTAGAGGATGGATTAGGATGGTTTAGGATTAGCTTAGGGATAGGCAAGTGGATGGCATTTAATGAGGGTGGGTGAAGGAGGAGATATTTGTTAATTTTGGCTTGGGTTAGTAAGTCTTAAGGAAATTGGCCAAGTTTTGGGAAAATTTTTTTTTTTTTTTTAATTTTGGGTTTTTTGGTCAATTTATTAATTAAATAATTAATAAATAAGGAAATAATGTTTAAATAAGATTTAAACATTTTTGGGAGGGATTCCTTAATTAAATATTTTTAATTAAGATAAAGGGATTTAATGGCATAAAAATAAATAAATTAAATAAATAATTAATTAATTAATAAATGATGATGTCATCAAATTTTTTTTCAGAAAATAAAAATACTTTATTTTTTAAAGGATTTAGGTGTCTACAATAAGGGTATATGGACAATACATTCATCCTAAGTTATAGCTAGGATAATATTATATTGATCTCTTTGGAAAATAATAATATGTTGAAAATATAGATTAAAGCATATCTATAGAAAATGGAATATATGTATATATGTTTAATGTATATACTTAAATTAGATTTTTATTACATTGAAATAATGGAGATCATTCTTAGATTAATGTCTAATGGAATGAAAGATGAAAGAAAATAATTATTGATATACAAATGAGAATTTATTATCCTTGCGTGTTTTATCATTGCAATATCTCTCTTACTTGTATTTCTATATGAGCATTTGCCTCGATCTTTTCAAACAAGAATGTTATTCTAGGAAAATGGATATTGATATCAAATTCAGAGGGAGTTTGACATTTCTTCAAAGACAACTTTGGTTGAGGAGTTCAAGAGATTGAGATTTAGAGGGAGCCTAACATTTCATTATAAGCAACCTTGAAAGAAACAGAGTGGATAGATGATATGATTTAGTCAACCTTCGACGATCTCAATCATATTGATTTAGAGGGAGTAAACCATGATGGATTTTCCAATGATCAATAAAATATAGCAGTCAAGAGGACCATGATTCATAAATTTACCTCAGGTCTACATAATATCAACATATCATATTCACCAATGATATAAATTTGGAATACACAAATTTCAAGATGTGCATAATATAGGTTTAATCAAAAGATCAAACACATGCCTTTGCATGAACAAAGAAAATTTAAGTTGATGTGAGACATTAATGAATCTTTTAAGAATTCATTTGAACCATATATGAATCTCTCTTTGATGAATGAAACTCAATGTATGATTTGTAGATTCATATAGGTGGCACAATCATACTCAATCAAGATATTGTTGTATTGTGGACAAGTTTGAGAAAATGGAAGGACATGCTCACTTCTACTTTTAAGATAAATTAATTTTTGGACCTTCAATGAAAGAAAAGAGCAAGTTAGAACTTAGAAAGGTGTTGTCATATTTGACACAAAATTGTTCAACAATACAAGAACGAGTAGAAATTTTACATTGTGAGGGGAATATTAGTCAATGTTCCATTCCCACTTGAACTTGATTTAGAGGGGAGATGTTCCATTCTCAAATGATCTAAAAAGAAAAATTTTGAATCTTCATGTGTAGATAAGTATTCTTATCTTTTACATTTATCTACTCTTTGTAATCTCTCTCTTAATTATAATTCTATACATACTATAAGGGTTAATTGCCTTGATATTTTCCTTTATGTGTGAAATATTATTACAAGAAAAGAAGGTCGATACTTTACATATGCTACCAAATATTGTGCACACCCAATCTAATGATAGGAGCTCTAAAGACCCTAATGATCAAGATGGATAAAGTGAGGCTCTTGATGCAAACATCTTTGATAATCGATATTATGAGATTCTTCTACATTAAGAAAGAGTATGCCACTTCTTCCAAGGCAATCTAGGAGCTTAGAAGATTAATACTCAAAGGGAGTCTAGAAATACATGTGTATGACTACATGATTTTGATGGGCCTAATATTGAGTGCATTATGAGGAAGTATTGACTTATCACTAGAAAATCAAAAGATTGATATCAGATTCAGAGTGAGTTTGACAAGCATCCTTGGGTGAAGAGAGTTTCTCAAGAAGTAACTGGAGGACCTGACTTCCTAGGATCAATGTTTAGAGGGAGAATTTTGAAGTGCAATCCTTTGTGAAATGATATCTTCTTTATGAGGAGAAGTTCTAAATGAAATTCCTTGTAATGCATTCTTCTCTATGAGAGAAAATTAAGGTGAAAGCCTTGTTGGAATTACAAGTGGGAAGAGTAAACTTCTGAGAGGAGGGGGGTGAATCGGGAGTTTAAACTTGGACCGTAATATTTTCACCATTCATTCATCATATGCATTCAATAGCTGAAATAACATGTAAAGCATATGCATCTAAATCATGTAAACATGTAATCAATCAACACATAACACCATATATGGTCACCCAAAAACCCTCCAAGCGAGAAGGTAAAACTGGGGTGGGAATGACACCCACAAATCTTTACTACTAGAGTAATAAAGTGTATCCAATGAAGGTTACAATGATTTGACCATGAATCATGGTTTGCCTTGTGGAAGGCCTGTCTTTTTAAAAGCTTACAAAGACTGTTAGGTCTCACCTTGTTAGAGGATGTCAACACCCTGTTAGAAGTGTGCTTGATTAGGGGACTTCAACATACAATTAAGTAAGCACCATGTTAAATGATTTCATACTAAAATCACCTGTTAAAATGTCTTAGCATAGATCATGCAATTGAAACTTGCTTGCCTGGTAATAGATCACCTCTACACAGTGTCTAATTGATCCTTCACAATCAGATGTCTCAATGTTGTATCCTTTTCTCTATCCTCTGTTCTTCTCTAATTGATTCTCCAATTCACTCTTTCTTCTAAGTCGCCTTGAATGAACTGCAAAAAAATTTACTTGTCATCAAGGTTTTAACGTTTTCTCCCATCTACTCAATAAACTCATTAATCTACACTGCAATTGACCTATTGGTCTTCCACCCTACAGTACCAAAAGAGGGAAAAGTATTCTACACATAAAAGAATATACAAACTAGAATTGAACCAAATTTTCATTGAGCACTCTTGGTCTTCCTAATAGCTCCAAGATTCTCCATTAGTTGTTGTAATTGAAGCTCATCCAAATCATATATATGATCTTTCTTTACAATCTTATAGCCAACATCCACAGTGATATAGGTTACACTATTTAATCTACTTAATTGATAGAATTTATCAGAAATTACCCTTATAGAAAATTTTAGCAGTGGATTAGTGATGTTATCTATAGTCATACCTCTCTTATTCCAAACTGCTCCAATATTCTTCTCAATTACTTCCTTGGAGTCACTTCTGATTGTCTTTGGCTGATGTAGGGTTGGGTAGCCAGTAACCCTATGAATTATTCTCTTTGCGATCTCGATCGGTCCTTCTTCTAGCCATAAAGAACCATCGTGAATTATTCTTAGAAAAATTCTTATCCACTCAGTTTTAAACACATTTAGAAAATCTAGGGCTCATGTTAAACCCTTTTCTCAAAGATTTTGTATTCCTCCTTCAGAACACCATTTTCACACAATCTGTCATATGCATCTCTAATCTCTATATCTCCTATACCTCCTATTTTGCAATTATACCACTTTCTAACATCTTGCACCATAATCACGTTTGGCGGGATTGTTGACAGTGTGCCAGAAGGATCTTGTTTATAGACTATTCAGGAATGGCTTTGAATATGGGTTGTTTAACTTCGTTACTGAAAAGTTGAACATTTAAAACTTCCTTCCCTTCAACATTTTTCAAGCTATATGCCATTCTATCAAACTAGGGTTTATGCAAAAGTAAACTATGAGCTCAACTTATGATAAATACCTTGTGAAATCTATATGATGGTGTGAGATCATTGCTAAAATCTTTGTAAGTGCTTTGGATAGGTTTCTAAATCGCCTTCTACTCTGCTTTCTCTTTGCTTGAATTTGAAATGATGAATAATGATCAGAAATTGATCATATACCATTCGAAAACCTTGCATTTAATGTTGAGTGCTTACCTAGTTGTAAGCTTAACATCAACCAATTTTTAGGTTCACTTGTCATCCATTGATATTCCCATCACTCAACAGTTACTATGAACTCAACATCAACTAGATAGTTTGGCAGCTCAACATCAACTAGGATTCCACTCAGCATACACATGAAACATTTCATGCTCGGTAACAACATGAAAAACTTAAAGTTTTAATTTGAATTTTCAACATCTTGCATCTTTATTCATGCTAATGTAGTCTTTTTAGTACTATCTCCTTTGGAATTGATGTATGATATAACACTTGTATATCAATCCCACATACCTCTTGGTTGCTTAGTTTAATGAGGTGTGATCACTTGACCCATTGGGTGGAGTGATCCCTTCTCCATTTGATGTGTTGCAAGCATCTTTCTTTTTCCATGTCTTCTTCATCTCATCTCTGATGTGTTCAACATCCGCCTTGCCTTTGCCTTTATCAAATTCACAAGTTGGTGCCATTGACCTAGTTAGACAATGGTTACTAATGTGACCAGTCTTCAAACAGTTAAAGCATGTAATTTGACTCAACAATAGTGACAACTATATCTTGTATTGTAATCCCAATTATAAAAGTTTCCATTATTTCTTACCTTTGTTGACTTGTTTGATGACCACATGGATTTGGATCTACATTCAAAAGCTCTGTCCATACTTCTGACAGTAGTAGCAATATCCTTCAAGTCTTTGTTTATTCATGGTCTTGGTTCTGCATTCATGTGTCTAATGACCTTGCTTGTTGCACTTATGACAATGAGTCATGCTCTTAGGCTTGACATTCTGATTTATATTCTTCTTCCTGCACACATTACCAATATGTCCTTGTTTACCACAATTATGACAAGTAGGTTTGGAGTTCTTACCTTTGATGTTCCTTTCTTCAGCGACTTTGTATGATTCTCCTTCTTCAATGCTTGTGTAAACTAATCCTAGTGTATCTTTGTTAGATCTAGTGGATCTCAATAATTGCTCAAAGTATTTGATGGCTTTCTTTGGCTTGTTGAGACTTTCAGCTAATTCATTTTCTCTTTTAAGATCACTCTGCAATTGTTCATTCTACAACTTCAATGTAGTTATCTCAATGTCCTTGACATTTAGTTCATAGTTGGCATTCATCATTTGACTTAGAGTATCCAATTGCATATTAAAAATTTTGGTTAACTGTGTTGACTTCTCTTCCAATCTATTGGCCAAAATTATTTTGTCTTCTTCAATC